>CM057847.1:23456232-23471962 GCA_030068395.1 Apalone spinifera | reverse complement strand
GGGAGGCAGGCCAGCAGGGCTTTCTCCATCCCTCCTCCTCCCTCCCATTCCAAGGGGAGGTGGACCAGAGGGCTTTCTCCTTCCCCATCCAAGTCTGAGGGAGGGCCAGACTGGTGGGGCTTTCTCCCTCCCCCTCTCCTGGTTCAGTGGGAAGGGCCAACAGTGGGGCTTTCCCCTTCCTCTCTCCTACTCCCAGTCCAGTGGGGGAAGGGAATGCTTATGGGGTTTTCCCCTTCCTCCTCACAATCAGGTGCAGGGGGGCTGTCAAAGTTTTCTCCCTCCCCCTTCCTGTCATGGAGGGTCCAGTGGCTGGGCTTTCTCCCTCAAGCACACCCCTCCAAGTCTGGCAGGCCAGTGTAGCTTTCTTTCTCCCCTCCCTCATTCCTTAGGATCTTCCCCCATTCCTCTGCTCTGGTGCTATAGCCAAGGGCAGGAGGAGGGGTTTGGGTAGGGTGTCCACTTACCCGTTTCAGTGGCCAACAAGATGGTGAGCCCAGCTGGCCATACTTTTGGTGGTGCAGCTGCCCCCCGGGGATCACTCTGTAGTATAGCTCTCCCCCCACGCTCACTGCCCACAGAGGTCACTTTGCATATAGCTTTTCCTCTGCTCAGCCCTCTCCTGTTCCATATTTGGGAAAACATTCCCATTCCAAGCTCTTCCCATTTTCCTTGCACAACCTAACCCTTGGTTTACGTTAGAAGAACAGGAAGCTGCATGCCAAATTTGGTGGTCCTAGTTCTTACCGTTTAAGAGGAGTTCTTGAACAAACAGTCACAGATGATGGACAGACAGTCAGATGCACATTTCTAAAATATACAGATAGATTATCAGACAAAAAAACAACATGAAGCAGGTTTACCACTTTACGAGGTGGTGGTGGTCAGTGTTAGCAAACCCAGCCCTGCCCTCTCCACCAGATTCCAACCCAGGGTCCTGTTAGTGGTAGGGCTCCCACCAAAACATGCTGAGCTGGTCTAATAAGGCTACCCAGGGTCACATCCTACCCAGCTCTCCGTGTCTCTCCAGCTCTGTGTTTGCCTCCTCTCTCCTCCTGCACATCTGCATCAGTCTCCTGGTATGCAGGCTCCTCAAGCACTAGCATCGCACTCCCTTCTCTGTCAGCAGTCTGCCCAGACTGAGCTGCTCAGCAGGTCTTTATATCTGGCCTCCAGCTGGAGTGTGCCCAGCAGAACTGAGGGGGTGGGGCCTCCTCAGTTAAGTAAGCCACATTAACTCTGCAGTTCCAATGTGGGGTTGGTACGTCCCATCACATATGGAAACAAAGCCGGATTTCCTGTTAGTCACTGTAGGCACCTGCCTAGGGGAACCACCATTGTAGTGGCACCCCCACTGCAAATCTCCGTTTTACCTCTCCAAAACGGTGTGCAGGATAAAGATCAGTTGTAGGCAGGGGAGCCCTGTAGATTCTGTGCCTAGGGATGCATAAGGTGTAAATCTGGCCTTATATGGAAATGCAGCTAATGAACAACTTTAAGCTTGCTAGTAGTGACTACATGTAGTAGCTATATCATTGTCATTAAGTACTTTAGGAGTTTGTCATCTCGAATAAAATAATAGCATACAATCTTCACATTCAGTATTTCTTTTTAAATTTTTTGTCTTTATTTTCACCATTGCAAGTGTATGGTATTTATTACAAACATATCTGTTTTGGTTTAATATTAGTAAATGTACAAATATGAGTATCTGATAATGTGAGCTCAGATGTATACCATTAAGATCTTCATATAGCTGTTACTATAATCACATTTTTCAGTGCTTCACTTAATATGATTTGGGTTTTGAAAATGTTTGTTGAGAACACAGCTGCCCTTTCATTTAAGGGTGTAGGGAGCTCACATACACCTGGGTCCTCCAAGAAAAATCTCCCACAGAACAGGATCAGCATTGGTATCCCTGACATTTCTACAGAAAAAAAACCCAAGGAGAGAGCCTCCTTCTCCTCCACTGAAAAAGATGGTTTTACCCTTCAACCTTCTTTATATAAAGTAGTGGAGGAAAGGAAAGTGCACCACCCACTTTTCATCCAAACTGTAGATTCAGCCACCAGCAGTTTCTATCCTCAACTTTGGAGAGTTCAGAAAAGACAGAGTTGTGCTTTAACTGTATATTTATTTGCCTTTGTTATCTACAGCATGTGGCCATGCATTTACGGAACAGAGTTACACAAGCTTCTGCATTAGTATAAAACCAGGCAGAAATCAAGAGACACATAATTTTTAAGGTGTCTTTTTAGGCTATGCCTACACACAGCAGATGAGCTTTGCAAGAATTAATGGCTTGGAATGTCTGGTGCTTACAACAAACATGACTGAGTGCCTTCACCCAACAGTGGTTTTACAAGAGCCAGTTATAACTCCCTGGACCAAGTTTTTAATTCAGGTCCATCTGAACTGGGGAGAGAAACCCACACTGATTTCTCCCCTCAGCTAATAAGAGTCATTGCACTGCAATTAAACCAGCATGAGAGAACAAACTACCCCTGGAAAAAGAAGAGGCCCATGGGCAACTGTGAAGGGATTAAACTTGAAGCACATCCTACATTAAATCCCTTACCTGAAACTAATGTAGCCCCAAAAGGAGAGGGAAGCTAAGAAGAATCTAACTATCGGAATGTTTTGTTCTCCTGGGCACTATGCAACGATAGCCCTGGACATTCTGACTTTCGGGGGAATGATTCTCTAGTTTTCAAGAGCCAGAACTACTTTTTTACTGTTAGACAATATGATTTAGGAATTATGACCCAGGTTTTAGACATTTCAGTATTGCTGTGTTCAGCATTGCAATGCCTAACTGATTCAGGAACCTAAAGCTCATTTTCAAGGGGATTTAGGCACTTATGAACCTAAATCCCTTTAAAATGATATTTTGGGGGATTCGTACAGTACCTAGCACAATGGGTCCTGGTCTGTGATCATTGGACTTAAGTGCTATGAACATAAGAACATAGGAATGGCCATACTGGATCAAACCAAAGGTCCATCAAGCCCAGTATCCTGTCTGCCAACAGTGGCCAATACCACATGCCTCAGAGAGAGTAAGCAGAACAGAGAATCATCAAGCAATGCCTCTCCTGTCACCCACTCCCAGACTCTGACAGAGGCTAAGGGCACCATTCCTACCCATCCTGGCCTATTAGCCATTGATGGACCTAATCTCCATGAATGAATGTGGAGAAAAGAGGAGAAACCAAACTTCATAGTCTCTATGGCCCTTCCAAGTGGTACAGGGCTGAACAAACCTCTTTTCCAAATCTAGTCCCTGTATGTTGCTGAAATGCTAGGGGTATTGAGATGAGCGGTGGGGAAGACCTAGGCCTGCCCTCTACTTCAGGTTCCAGACCAGGGACCTTGTGAAAACAGCTGCCTGAAAACATCTTCAGTAACAGCTGTGTGACAGCTACTGTCCTCTGGGCCATTTCCTCATGGCCTTCTCTAGCACCTCTCTCACTGCAGGCTCTTCCACCTGGTATCCACTTGCACTTTCTCCTCCCAGAATCTCCACAACATCTTCTGTCCTCAGCTCCTTCCTCGCACACTGAGCTAACAGAAGGGAAGCCATTTAAACCAGTCTTAACTGGTTCTTAATAGGTCCCCACATGTTCCGATTAGTCTGGAAGCTTCCTAATTGGACCCATGTGTTTTAATTGGCCTGAATGCCCCCAAATGATCCTAGCAGATTCCCGCTGGTTCTGGATCAGCCTTTGTTTGTTTGTCCTGGGAACAGGGACCTATTTAATCTGAGACGAATATATTTTCCTTCTACTGCTTTCCTACAGCCCTCTGGCCTGACTCCGCCATATTAACTAACAATTACCACACAGAGGGATGTGAGATCACTTATTTCCCATTCTAAGTGCATGGGGAAATGTGATGGCAGTGTGTTGTAATTGTTGACAATCATTTACTCTAATGGCAACTGCTGCTGTGAGCTTTACTGTTAAATTGTGTCTCATTGGTTTTATCTGAGAATTTTGACACGTAGTGACACCATCTCTCCTACCCTCTCCCTCTACCCTCTTCAGACAATAACCACCAACATTAACATCCCACTGGTTTCAGTTATTCCCCCTAGTCAGTTATCATCATTTAGTACCTCTTAGAGTGCACCTTGCTCATTTCCCTGTCAGCCCTGAAAGTTTGTTTACCTACCTCTTAATTTTTAATGTACACCTTTCACTGAGGAACCATTTCAACGTCTTCCCTTTAATTCACAAAGGAACTATTTGCCAGGCATCCAAGCATTAAGAAAAATCTGCCCTTGATTCAGTTTCTTTCCTAATTAAAAGCCGGTTGAATTAGACACATCTGCTTTTGAACCTGGAGACTACTGAGCCAAATCCTCAGCTGGTGTAAATTGTGTAACTCCATCGAAGTTTAATGAAGATTACCAAATTTCAGAAGTTAAGGATTGAGCCCATTGAATACAAACAAATACTTCTCATCAGAGAAGACTAACCCTTGCTCTTTCACTTCCATGCTACCTCTCTCAAATGTGATCCCCAGTGGATTTTTTGTGGCCACTACAGCCTCTGAAGCATAGGTAGAAAATGAAGGGGTGCAAAGCAACACCCCTTCCCTACTGCTCCCAGCCATTGCGTCTGATAAGCTGTTACCAAGAGCAGCAGCAAGATCTGCTGCCTTGGTGTCTGCGCAGGCACTGTGAGAAGAGATTGGCACCCTGCACTGCACAGCTTCCTAACTGGTGGAGGCATGGGGAAGGGGGAGAACAGTGTGCACAGTGCCAGAGGCTGCTCCTGTCAGCGAAGGAAGCTGCAGTATTCAGTTACCAGGGCACCCCTGGGCAGCTCCCCACTCCTGCCAAGACAATGCACAGGGGGCCTGAGATTCCTCAGGTGGCTAGGGAGTTCCCAACCCATCTTGCAGAGGAGCTGCAGGAGGCAGCGGTAGAGAGACAGGTTGGCTCTTCCCTGTCCTGGGGCCACATTGGCTATTTACAGTTTCTGTAGCTGCCCTAGGAGCTCAACAGCTCCAGGCTGCTGCAGGGCTTGGCAGCTCCCTCTGTGAGGCAGTCTGAGCACAAGAATAGGAGCAAATTCAAATGCACTGAAGGGGGAGCTCTGCTTTCAACCATCTTCCTATTATATAAATAAATTGCAATGATTTGTATGTGCGTATGGGCATATTGATTTGTTTTTCCAACAGGTAAGTGTTTAAGGATCATTGTCAGAGAAGCCATCAGCAAGCACTGGTGGCTGCGCTCAGGCCACCCAAGGGTTTGTTGTGAGAAACCCTGCTCTCTACCATGCACATCCATTGGGTGCTCTCCAGTGTCAGTCTTCACTGTTCTTCACCTGTACTTGGCACCAGAATGACTTCTAAGAAGTTAGCTTGCATTGATTCTGTCTTCAGTTCTTGTCTCATAGTGTTACATTTATCTTCAATTCTATTGATTCTCCCCCTCTCATGTCACTGGGATCCACATGAACTCTGTGGAAATTAAATGGAATGTTTCAGGTATATTACAGAATTTTTTTTGTCCTTGTCATATGTTACTCTGGGACCTCTTAGGTTCCAGCCAGTGTTCTTTATCTGGATCACAGCTGACCCAAGAAATTCAATCATCTCTAAATGCATGCCTTGCTAGGTATCACTGCTGATATATTTCACAGCTCTGTCCAAAAATCTATCAACTCTGAAAAACAAAAGGTTTTACCTCCTAGATATGATGTCACTAAGTTGAAAATGTTACATTATTGAAAAGGATTGTAGTCTGAAAGTGAACTAAAGTAATTTGTATTCCAATTGACTGAGGCATCTGTTTATCAGTCCTATAGTACCACCGCACAGCTGTCTGAAAATCAAATTGTAAGTGTAGAAGAGAACTGTAAAGCCCTTTTTGTTGCAATATCTAAAACTGTAAACAAACATGCAGGAGGACATTTTGCATATAAAATATTTTTCCAACAAATATTCAAACATATAAAATACAATGCAAGGAAACTTTAAAAAGTGCTATATTCACAGCAAAGGATTCAAAGAGATTATCTGCATATTTACTCTGATGCTATCAAAATCTTTTCTTGTTTCTATGGTCTTACTCATTCTTCCAGTGAACCATCCTCTCTTTCCTCAGTGGATAAGATACTGGGGAACTGAATACATTTCCGTATACAAATATCTTATTACCTATATAATGCAGCCAACCTCAACAAATATTTTTGATGTTCAGACTCATACTAGGATTATCTTTGAAACCTACAGAAGGAAGCTGAAAATAATCTACAGGAAGTCTGGATTCAAAGATCATATAAATTGAGTGACACGACATGTCTGGACCCATATAGGTCCTTTAATCAGGACTTAATACAAGGATGATGAACTGGGAGACCAGAAACTCAGGCTGGGAAAGATAACCCAAATCTTCTGGAGATCCCCAGATAGTACTAGCTCCAAAACATGTCCAAAACTTTGCCATTCAGAGAGCCACTCAGGGTACATCTACACAGCAGGGCTAAAGTCGAATTAAGACATGCAACTTCAGCTACATCAATTGCGTAGCTGAAGTCAAAATAGCTTAATTCAGCTTTTGGTGCTGTCTACACAGAAGGAAGTCAAAGGAAGAACACTCTTCCTTCGTCTTCCCTTACTCCTTGTTAAATGAGGGTTACAGGAGTCGGAGTAAAAAGTCCTCCATCTTGACATTATTTCAAAATAATGGCTTGCTATGTAGATGCACATTTTGTTGTTTTGAAATAACATCAATTATTTCCAAATGACGCTGCTGTATAGATGTACCCTCAAAGGGCAAAGAAGTAGTATGTGAAGTACTGGGACAAGCTGGGTTTTCAGATACAATGAGTGTGTAAACAGGTTCAGAATTCAAATTCAACTGCTCTGAAATATGACAAATTGTATTAATGAGATTTCAGATAACACTTCCAAGAGCACCCAAGTCACTTTGGCATTGCAAGATTCAGCCTACTTTGTAGATTCCCTGCCATTCCTGGAATTCAGAGCCACATGTTGGACTCCCAAGTTCCTTGTGCATTGTAGGGGAGAGCTAAGTGCCTACCAGTGGGATTTTCAAGCTAGCAAACTGAGCAGGGAGCCACCTAAATCCAGTGAAATGTAAAGGAAAAGGGCAGGACTTAAGATTCAGGTCTACAGAAGGATTTAAGTACCTAATTCCCACTGGTCAGGATCTCAGGCATCTTCATTCAAGCATCTATCACTGCTTGTGATTCTCAGCCATCAATCCTTTTCTGAAGTTAGGGACCTGGTCAAGGTCAGCCACATCCTGTTACCTTGGGGGTTATTAACCAGGGGGTTATTACACTTATATGGGAGACCTGTTTTCAAATTCTTGTTCTGTCTGATCCAGAGCAGGCACTTGAACTCCACTGTCCCACATCCTTGGGATGTACTCCAAATGGCCAGGTGCAGTTAATCGCTTCTGCTGGATGTGTTCCGCTTCCGACTGATTATTCATTGGACCAGAAAAAAGAGGCTGACTCTGCTGCTGATTGATTAGGGCACTCAGCTAGCATGTAGAAGCGTCAGGTTCAACTCCCTGATCCAACTAATGCTGTATTTATTTAGACAAAATAAAATAGCTTCAACAACAGAGACTGAAAAAGCCACATCCCAGAAGATCCAACAGCCAGGTGGTTAAGGCACTCTCCTGTAATATAGGACACAAAGTCTGAAGTCCTTACTCCAAGGCAAACAGAGTCTGGATTCAACTTTTGCCCTTCCAGCCCTTACAGCTGGCAGGTAAATTCCAATTGACAATGAGGCTAGTGGGTATTCTGAATTGGACACAGAAGCTGTCAGCCTGGCCCCAAAGTTCCTGACCTGCTTGGTCTTTTCTGTTGGTTAGGTATGCACTGAGCATAGTTACCAGATCAGGTCCCACAAGTGAGAAAATATCTACCTTAAGACTTGCCAGGGGCTAAGCATGAGTAAGGGCTCCAAGCAGCTCATTAGACAGGGGGTGGGGTCAAGATTTAGGAAGTTTTGTGCATGCCCATCAGAAGAAGCTTAGGAACTTAAGGAACTTTAATCACCTACAGGGCTAGGCAGCCTCTTAGCAGTGGTATTGCGAGTGTCAATAGCACCTGAATGCTGGACATCGGCACTTACATTCCTTAGGAGCATTAGACTCATTTCTTTAAAAATCTGCTTTTGAAAATTTGACCTTCAGCCTCAAATGACAGACCAAACAGTTTAACTTTTGAGCCAGGGAAGATAATGGAGCAAGTAATTAAGGAACTCATCTGCAAACAACTGGAAGATAATAAGATGATAGGTAACAGGCAGCATGGATTTGTTGAACAAATCACATCAAACCAATCTGATAACTTTCTTTGCTAGAATAACAAGTCTCGTGGAATATGGAGAAGCGGTGGACGTGGTATACCTAGACTTTAGTAAAGCATTTGATACAGTTTTGCATGACCTTCTTATCAACAAACTAGGGAAATACAACCTAGATGGGCCTACTATAAGGTGGGTGCATAACTGGCTGGATAACTGTTCTCAGAGAGTAGTTATTAACGGTTCACAATTCTGCTGGATGGGTATAACAAGTGGGGTTCCACAGGGGCCTATTTTGGGACCAGTTCTGTTCAATGTCTTCATCAATGATTTAGATATTGTCATAGAGTGTACGATTCTTAAATTTGCAGATAATACGAAGCTAGGAGGGGTTGCAAGTGCTTTGGAGGATAGGGTCATAATTCAAATTGATCTGGACAAACTAGAGAAATGGTCTGAGGTAAATAAGATGAAGCTTAATAAGAACAAATGCAACTACTCCACTTAGGAAGGAAAAATCAGTTTCACACATACAAAATGGGAAGTGATTGTTTAGGAAGGAAAAATGCAGAAAGGGATCTGGGGTCATAGTGGACCACAAGCTAAATATGAATCAACAGCGTGACACTGTTGCACAAAAAGCAAACATGATTCTGGGATGCATTAACAGGAGTGTTGTGAGCAAGACATGAGAAGTCATTTTTCTGCTCTGTACTGTGTGAGGCCTCAGCTGGAATATTGTGTCCAGTTCTGGGCACCACATTCCAAGAAAGATATGGAAAAATTGGAGAAGGTCCAGAGAAGAGCAACAAAAATTATTCAAAGTCTAGAAAACATGAGCTATGAGGGAAAACTAAAAGAACTGGGCTTGTTTTAGTTTAGAAAAGAGAAGAAGATAGAGGAGACATGATAGCAGTTTTCAAGTACGTAAAAGGGAGTTACAAGGAGGAAGGAGAAAAATTGTTTTCCTTGGCCTCTGATGATAGAACAAGAAGCAATGGGCTTAAATTGCAGCAAGGGAGGTTTAGGTTGGACATTAGGAAAACAATCCTAACTATCAGGGTGATTAAACACTGGAATAAATTGCCTAGGGAGGTTGTGGAATCTTCATCACTGGAGATCATTAAGAGAAGTTTGGATAGACATCTATCAGGGATGATCTACATGGTGCTTGGTTCTGCCATGAGGGCAGGGGATTAGACTTGATGATCTCTCGAGGCCCTTCCAGTTCTAGTATTCTGTGGTTCTGTGAAATGTCCTGAGATTAGCTGGTCTTGGAAGGTTATCACTGTTTTGGGCTGAACAGCAGTTTTTAGCTGCTTCCAAATCAGAAAGTGTTTTGAAATTAACCCCAAATAAAATCATAGATGTGAGCTTGGAAGTGGCAATTTAATTTGGTTCCCTTCCTGGGAGATAATATAGGTCTGTAGTTTAAACAGTGTCAGCAGTAGGTTGCATAGTGCACCAACATGAACCACAAGCACTGCTAATATAAATATCCAGCCAAGAGTTGCATGCACTTTCTACAGCAGACTATCCATTGAGACATATACTTGAAAAAGAACTGGTCCCATAGAAAGAAAAATTAGTACTGAAGAGTTTGCAGTTTCTCAACGAGATAATGTTGAAGCACAGCACCAAACTATCCCATTGCCTAAGAAGATAGGACAAATAGTAAGACACTAAGGATAGGTCTACACAGCAGTGCTAAAGTGGAATTAAGCTATGCAACTTCAGCTATGTCAGTTGTGTAGCTGAACTTGAAATTGCTTAATTCCGCTTTTGGCATTCTCTACACAGCTGGAAGTCAGAGGAAGAACACTCTTTCTTCTACTTCTCTTACTCCTCATGAAATAAAGGTTACAGGAGCCGGAGTAAGAAGTCCTCCATTATTTTGAAATAAAGGCTTGTTGTGTAGTCACGCTCTAACATGGCTCCATCAAGAGCTTTTTGATTACATTAAAAAAAAAAAAAGAGTAGTCTTGTAGCATCTTAGGATACGTCTACACAGCAGGGCTGAAGTCGAATTAAGACACGCAACTTCAGCTATGTCAATTGCATAGCTGAAGACAAAATAGCTTAAGTCGGCTTTAGATTCTGTCTACACAGCAGGAAGTTGGAGGAAGAACACTTTTCCTTCAACTTCCCTTACTCCTCATAAAATGAGGGCTACAGGAGTCAGAGTAAGAAGTCCTCCAGCTTGACATTATTTTGAAATGAAGGTTTGTAGTGTAGACGCAATCTGTTATTTTGGAATAATGTCAATTATTCTGAAATAATGCTGCTGTCTAGACATGCTTTTAGAGACTAACAAACATGTGTATATATATATAAATAAAATCATCAGATGAGAGGATGATACTATATATATATTTTTGTTAGTCTCTAAGGTGCTACAGGACTACTCTTTTTTTTTAAAAACAGACTAACAGCTACTCCTCTAAGTCTTTGATTACACGAAAATCAAAACAGGAGGACAAATTGCTCAGAATTTTTTCAATGGACCAGGAGAGGAAACCAGCCTTCCCTCTGCTGGATTCCAGTCCAGGGGTGCAGTGGCAAGCATTAAGTCTGTTCTCTCGGACTTTTCACTGCTTTCCTGAATTTCTTCCTATCTTCCCCTTCCTTTAGGACCTTACCCACTTCTCCTCCCTGGGCTTACTATATCTTGGCTTTTCCTCAATTCTCCAGCAACCAAAGAGGGAGAACTGAATTCCTCCCCTCTCCCTGTGGCCTTCTCCCTTGGGCACCCAGTTTCTCTCTTGGTTGAGCTTCATCTAAAAGGGTGTCATAAGGAGGAGAGAGAAAACTTGTTCATCTTGACCTCTGATGATAGAACAAGAAGCAATGGGCTTAAACTGCAGCAAGGGAGGTTTAGGTTGGACATTAGGAAAAAGTTCCTGTCAGGGTAGTCAAACACTGGAATAAATTGCCCAGGGAGGTTGTGGAATCTCCATCTCTGGAGATATTTAAGAGTAGGTTAGATAAATGTCTATCAGCGATGGTCTAGACAGTATTTGGCCCTGCCATGAGGGCAGAGGACTGGACTCAATGACCTCTCCAGGTCCCTTCCAGTCCTAGTATTCTATGATCTTCAGGTTAGCCCAGCCCACCTGCAGATATGCTAACTGCTCTGTTTCTGATACTCCAGTCCATTAACAGTGGGGAACATAGTCTATCACATACTTATTCTGTGAACAAGGCAAGTTATGGAGAAAATAGTGTGATTATGTAACTAAGTACTATCCTATGCTTATAAGAAAATCAAATTAAGGTTCTCTGAGCATCCATAATACTGGTATTTTTGAACTATTGAGTGCTCCACTTTGTAACCTTTACATTCCTTTAGCATTAATTCCTTTATATAATCTACACATTGAAATGAGGGATATTGGTAACCATGACATTCCTTTCCAAATCATGAATTAAAAGGCTAAAATGGACCGAAGATGGTTTCCCCCTTTCCAAGTGAAGAGTTTAATTTCATATGATTTTCTGGGGTTTTTTTCCCTACCTTGTCTTGTAATACTGAAGCACCATGGTGGTTTTTTTTTTTAACAAAGATCTCTATCCTTTCTCCTCCCAGACAGAAAAAAACTGGTATAAAAGAGGAAAATGTAACACTGCTCTCCAGGAGTAAGCTAAAAAGACATCCCCTACCTGTGAGCTCATTTGTAGTGCATGTCTACAGATCTGAAAACCTAGGCTAATGCAGGGATGCAATACTTTGAAGGTTTGAATTCTTTCAGTTATTATGACCTCAGTGTAAGACTGCATTAACCAATTATATGGTGTTTTATTTGCTATAATTTCTATCCTTTGGTCAAAGAATTATGCTAATGTTAGTCAATTTATGAGTAATAGGAAGTTTGCTCTCCAGCCCTTCCTACTGTTTCACTTCTGTGGCAGAAAGCAATAGGGCATACGCAAAGCAGAAAATGATTTCTCACAAAGCTTTGGGATACCTGACAGCTCAAAATATTCTGTATATTATATATTACCACCACTGTGCTGTGGCTGAAGAAAAATGCACTTATCCATGAAAAAGTGATATGTGAAAATAAGGCATTAGGCCCTAAACTATAACATTTCAGCTCAGATATGAAAATAATGATTAACAATGAGAAAAACCACTCTGAAAAAATCACACTCAACTCTGCAGGGGAATTATTGCAAGAAGTGGCATGGGAGATGTAGACACAAACAGTCAGAGACATGGAAAAAACTTCACTTTCTTTAAAAATAATTCCAAATATTTCCAAATGCTACAGGTATCCCTGAAGAGAAGGGCAATATGACCGATTAGCACAAGGGACTGCCATTAAGACTTCTGGGTTCTAGTCTTGATTCTACCACAGATTCAGTTGCTGATCTTTACCTACAGCGTGACTCATTCAACCAGCTATAAAATTACTTTAATTTTAATATTCACAGTGCCTCAAAGTGTTCTGAGAGTTTTTAAATAAAAAAGTATTTTCAATCTATTTGTTGCCTCAGCATCCCTACTCCTTCCTCTCCTCCTGCCCCATGTGCGCTCGTTTAATTCACTTGTCATTTCTTGTCTTTTAGAGCGTGAGCTCTTTGGGCAGATACTGTCGTTTGCAGAGCAGCCCTACAGCACCTAGTCCAATGAGGACCAGACCTGGTTGAGGCCTACAGGCAATACTGCCATATAAAGGACAAATAACATGCAATGAAATGCAGTGAGCTAGTTACTGGAATGCATAGCAGAAGGCATTAATCGCATACGATCACATGACTCTTTGAGGCTGTGACCAAATCATTGTCTCATCAAAGACATTTATATAAGCAAAAATACAGGAATAGCAACTGCTCACTTCAGAGAGATTAACAGATGTTCAGCCCTTCTCAGGATCAGGCTCATTGCATGGTGCTATAATCTTTTAATACAGGTTGGACCTCGCTGGTCCAGCACCCTCAGGACCTGACCAGTCTTGGTCTAGGGCAGTCATGTCAAATATGAGGCTTGCGGGCTGCATGCGGCCTGATCAAATTTTTTCGCAGCCCGCAACTACATCTTTATAAATGATCTATTGTTTATAACATGGGTGGCCAACACGTGGCTCTCGAGCCTCATGCAGCTCTTTGATTAAGGAAATGCGGCTCCTGGTGGTTCTGAGCCATGCGCCAGGACTGCTCACTTCCGGCCACTCTGTGCATGCACCCTAGAGCCTGGAGGGAGAAGCGCGTGGGAGCGGCGGTGGCTCCAGGACCCAGGAATTAGGTTAGAGTGGGGGGCGGGTGCTTGGCTCTGGGGCAGGGAGGGGGGATTTGGTTAGAAAGGTGGGGAGGGCTGGAAGTGCCTGGCTCTGGCGGAGGGGTGAGGCATTAGGTTAGAGTGGGGGGGTGCTGGGAGTCCCTGGCTCTGGGGGAGCAGAGGGGGTTATGTTAAAATGGGGGCATGGGAGGTGCCTGGCTCTGTGGGAGGGGGAGGGCATTGGGTTAGAACGGGGGGAGGGGAGGGAGGGCTGAAGCACCTTAAACTCAAAGTCTTCAAAGATGCAAATAACAATTTTACACATCAAATTATTATATTATAATATAATTATATTATATATATTACACATCAAAGTATTATATTCAAACAAGCCCTGAAAAAACATTATAAAATATACCTAAAACATAATCTATAATAATAAATAATTATGACTTTCCGATAGAAGTACATTTTCTTTGGCGGCCCTGAAAGCTATCAGTTTTCATTTGTGTGGCCCTCAATAGGCTTCGAGTTTGACATGACTGCTCTAAGGAGTTTGCTGGACCAAGGGAGGTGTGGGAGGTGTGGGAGGGGGGTACCAGCCTCCCAGCCCTGCAAGCTATAGCAGCTCTGCTGAGCTCCTGGCCCCACAAGCTGCAGCAGCTTTACTAGAACTGCTGCAGCCCTGCCAGAGTTCCCAGCATCCCCACCAGCCTCATGGCAGCCCCGTTGGATTTCCCAGTGGCCCCGCTGACTTTGTGGCAGCCTCGTTGCCCTACCAGAGCTCCTGGCAACCCCACCAGCCTCGCAGCAACCCTGCCGCCCCACCAGAGCTCCCAGCGGTCCTGCTGCTGCGGGCACCACTGCCCCACAAGCTCTGTTCCTCCCCCTCCCCCCACCAGCTTCCCTGCCCCCCAGCTGCAGGCTTCACTGCCCTGTAGGCTCCGCTGCCCTGCTAGCCATCTCTGCTCCAAGCCACTGGCAACCTCTGCTGCTGGGGCTCTCTCGTCCGGCAACCTCCATGGTCCCTGAACCATAGAGGTTCAACCTGTAGTGTTGGGCAGCTGCATTTCATTAGTGGCAATTTAAATATTTCAACATCAAGGATTTCTACATCAAAATCCTGGACACTTTTGTGGCAACTTTTTTAGGTTATAAAATATACAAGAGACAAGAGTAAGTACACTAGTTTGGAGATATTTGTTAGCATCACATATGCCAGCTTCTAACTACACCAATAGAAGCATATTTTCCAAAGTGGAGGATTTCCCCCACTGTTCTCCCAAATATGCCTTTATCATAAAACACTGAACAAGTATTGTTTAACATTTACTTTAAGCAGAAGAATAGCTTCAATAATGGCTAAACTCATTTGGCTTTTTTCTTCAATCCAAACACTATTAGTACACTGAACACTTGTTCCACTGGACTGTTTGTTCCTAGTAAACCCAGGACAAGTTCTACTCAGTAAAGTAATGTGTCTTGAAACAACAGTTTGTAGATAGGAAGTGACAAAGTATTTACAGTGATTAAATGAAAAACAGGTACATTTCAAAGAGTCTAAAAAGAAGTTCCCATGAAACAACATGAAAAGCCACCATTGCCCCACTAAGACTGGGGCCTACGATCCCTTTAATTACAGAAATACATTAAATATATTGTCAATTAGCATTATTTTTCTCTACTATTTACGTTACCAAGAGCTAAAACAGAAAATGTATTCTCTCACCTACCCCTACTGAAGATGCTCACTCAATATCATCCCATAAGGAAGGAATGTTGAAAGACTGGAGTTTTCAGTAAAAAGATATCCTAATCTCCATATTAAAAAAAAAACACTCACAGACCTTGAAGGATAGGGTGATAGTTCTTCACTGCACTATTGACTAAGGTAGCTTTACACCCTGAGTGAATTTGGCTGCAAGTGATTTCTGCCTTGTCATCACAGACGTCTGATTTGAAACTAATACAAGGATTGTGACATTAACTGAAGAAAGGAGTAAATAAAAAAAACTTACAAGCACAAAAATGAATTGAAACAATGATTCATGAACACCTGGAAGGAGTTGTCTTCAATTTGCAATAAATATATAAGCAGAATATAGAGAGAGCATTCGAATTGAGTTTCAAAGAGCATAATAAATGGTGGATGGAACCAGAAGCAAAGTACTGAACAGGATAGCTAAAAATAAATATCATTTATCCACTCCT
>CM057847.1:23435127-23445146 GCA_030068395.1 Apalone spinifera | reverse complement strand
AAGGATGGCAGGAGACAAATCGCTTGATCATTGTCTTCGGTCCACCCTCCCTGGAGCACCTGGTACTGGCCACTGTCAACAGACAGGCTACTGGGCTAGATGGATCTTTGATCTGACCCAGTACAGCCGTTCTTATGTTCTTACGTATAATGGAATATAAATAAAAATGGGACTGGTTTTGCCAAATATATAGAGATGGATGCAAGAAAAGAAAAAACCAGGAAGACTAGGGACAGCATATTGTATACCAAAATTCAGAATTAGTACAGCTAGGAGAGTATCTGATTATATTGCTATCATGACAGCTGAACTAGTAGCAGTAATGCTAGCATTAAATTGGATCTGGGATGTATGCCCAGCAGTGACGGTCATTTTTTCAGATTCAATCTCAAGTCTTATGGTGATAAAAGAGAGAGAATATAGAAGTGATTCAATCAATTAAATCATATTTCTAATAACAGAGTTAGTACAGATGAGGATACATGTAGCATTCACTTGGATTCCAGCGCATTTGGGGATAACAGAGAATGAAACAACACACAAAGCTGCTAAAAATGCTATAAGAAATGGAAGCATTGCTACAAAAATACCTTCTATTAACAAGAATTCATAAGTCTTGTACAGAAAGATTTAAGAGAGGAATGGCAAACAAATTAGATTAATTAAAAAATATTTTTAATTGTACCCTAGAGTTAAGCATAACAACATACTTCAGTAGTCTTATCCTGTTCTGAAGTGCTTTATTTTAGAGTACTAACTGGCTGAAACAAAAACTTTTTTTAAATAAACAGACAAAGATAGATGGGAAGAGCTTTTTGAAGAACTCAAATGTTAAGGGAACAAAAATATTAAGATAATAACAAATATATTGTGTTATTTAGTGAAACTATCTGGGCAAAATGGTGTTATTAAAAAGGCATTGTTATATTACCTAAAAGACACAGAGAAGAGTGACCATAGGCAGCAAGTAATAGGGGCCCATGGCACCAGAAATATTCCTGGTGCAGAGGTCCTGCTCCACCAAAGTTTGGGGCCAGGTCTCTTCCCACTGCATAACTCCCCCCCTCCCCCACACACACATCCCCAGGCCCACTTAAAATGTAGGATATGGAATAGAGAAAGTAATAGGTCTGTATTTCCTTCAAACACAGTTGCTTGTCTGACTTTTGTAAGCTTATAAACCAGAAAGAATAGAAACCATTTATTTCTACCAGTAGTGGGAAGCAGTGAGGAAGTCTTCACTTATATCAGAGCATGCAGGAATTGAAAAGTTTCTTTGCTGGCAGAAACAAAGGCTTCGATTTCTTGTCAGCTGCTTTTCTATTCATCAGTGTCCCTTCCAGGTTGCCTAAGTATCTGACAGCTCAGGGTCAGGATTTGATTTTGTTGAGGGAAGTCAGCAGATTTTAGCTGACTTAGTAGCTGTATCTACCCCAGCCAGCTGTATCATGTTATCCACCCTGTAATTCAGCAGGGTATGTCTACACTTGCATCGTGGTTTGAACTAGGGATGCAAATGCAGGCATTCAAAATAGTCAATGAAGTGGGGATTTAAATATCTCGCGCTTCATTAGCATGATCTCGCTGGCGCGCTAGTTCGAATCACAGCTGATCCTCAAAAAATGAGGAGTAACATTAGTTCGAACCAAAGGGTTTGGTTTGAACTAACACGTCCCAGCGTGCACTTCCTGGTTCGAATCAGCTGTGATTCGAATTAGTGCGCCAGTGAGATCATGCTAATGAAGCGCAGGATATTTCAATCTCCGCTTCATTGACTATTTTGAATGCCTGCATTTGCATCCCTAGTTCAAACTACGGTGCAAGTGTAGACATACCCACAGTGAGTCTGCAAACCCTCAGGATGACCTTCATATTGCATTCTGTTACAGAAGAGACCCTGACCTCAGCTGGGTTTCAGTTAGGGAATCCTATTTTCAAGGGCTTTGTTTAGTTTCTAAAACCAGCATCCTTGAGAGAGTGCCCACAATGCACCGCTCTCAGCTTTGTTCTTCTCATTGAGCTAAGAGCCTATTTCTTTCCATGAAAGATTTTTCCTGGAATGTAGGAATTGCTTCCTCTAAATGTGATTTTGACACAGTCAGCTTCTGGAGCCCCCACTCAACACAATGGCTGAGATCCAGGCCCAGTTGAAGTAAATAGCAAAACTTTGACTTCTTTGAGGCTAGGATTTCCCCTCAACTTCTCCTTGAGGCTTAAGGATTGGATTGCACTAAGATGGTGGGAAACAGAGTTGGTTTTGTTGCCCAACCCTTTTGTTGCCCAACCCTTTTGTTACCAAGAGAGGTGTGAATGAAAGGCACTGTCGATCTTGAACCCTGGAGAGCTTTACTCTGCTCTCCAAGCCTTTGAGGAGAGCTTCCCCATCCATTCCTCCCAGGGCTGCACAAAGTTCACAAATCTCTTCCTGAGGCTCTGACTTCCTCCGGAGTAGAAGTGGTGAGTTCAGGATAATCTGTGAGCTCTTGGAAGGGACTTCTTCATAGAAAAGCAGGCCCATGAAAGAAGAGTGGTGAAATAGCATAGACTTCATAGGCACCAACCCTGTGGAAAAAATTAGCATCCATTAGCTTTCATTCCCCTATGCCCCACAGTGCCGCCCATCTGTCTGAAGCTCCACTAATCACCTACTCCTCACTTCCAGAGCTTCCCATCCACCACAATCAGCTATTCTGCGGCATGCAGGAGGTGCTAGTGGAGGGAGGAGTGAAAATAGGGCAAGTCTGGGACAGGAAAGGTGGGTTGAGATTAGAGAGGGGGCAGGAAAAGGTGGGACAGGAAGTTGAGTAGACCCAGGACCCACAGAAAGGAGGTTGCAGTCGATCACATTCATGCTAGTGCTTAATGCTTTGCTCATATTTCCCACGTCATGGAAGCTAGAGCAGAACAGCCTTTGCCTATGTGAACAGAAACTGGGCAGGAGGAAGGCAAGCATGAGCACACCTGTGAACTAATCCATCGCCACATCCAGGTCTAAAATTAAGTTGTGACTGAGTTCAAGTGTGTGGGACTTCAACTAGGCAGACCTCAGGAAGACAGCGGCTGAGGCCACATAAGGAAAGCCCCATGTCTGATGCGTGCCATCTCACTCAGGCTCACCGGGTTCAGGCTGTGGGGCTGTTTCATTGCTATGTAGACATCTGGGCTCAGGCTGGAGCCAGAGCTCTGGTAACCTCCCACCCAGCAGGGTCCTAGAGCCCAAGCCCAGGCCCAGGCCCAGAAGTTTATTCAGCGGTGAAGCTCTGCAGCCTGAGCCCCCTGGTACAGGGCAGCTGCAGGTTTTTCTTTACTGTATGGACCAGGGGTCGGCAACCTTTTCAAACCGAAGAGCCAAACTACATCAAAATTCAGAACAAGAGTGCCCGTTTGCATGACTGAATGTATACGACTTAATATTATTGATAACTGACCTAATGAATAATAATAGCATAAATGAAACACTGTATTCATAGACCCTATTTAATGGGACTTCTGCTGCTGCATATTTTCGCACAACTATAGGACGTTTACATCATAACTGGTCAAGTCCAGCTTCATGCACACATTCAGGCTGTCTTCTGTCAATCTTATGTCAGGGGTTGGGACTGGGAGGGTGCAGGAGTGTGGGAATAAGAGGGGCTCAAGGCAGGGGGTTCAGGTGTATATACTGGGCTCAGGGTTGGTGTGTGGGGGGAGTGCAGGAGTGTTAAGATGCTGCAGCCAGATGGAGCCTAGGTCCCAATTTGAGGCTTGCTGGCCAGGCTTCATTTTTAAATAAAGTAAAATATTACATCCAACACAAAAGGTTTCAACAGTGTCTTTATTTATGGCAGGGGTGGGAAACCTTTTTTGGGTCATAGGCCACTGTCCCACAGAAAAATCAGTCAGGAACCACACCAGTGAGAAGCAAAAAACTAACTCCTCCAAAAACCTCCAACCTTCACTGATGTGGCCCCCAACTGAGACACCTCACACCCCTAGGACGCCAGCCCTATGTGTGTGGAGGAGAAAAGGGCAGGGGGTACTGGAGTCCCAGTCAGGATGGTTAACTCTTCTGGGACTCCAGGGTTAGTGGATTTTGTGGGTCCCCTAGCTCTGGGGTGGGGCCAAAAATGAGGGATCCAGTGTGCAGGACAGAGTTGCCAGTAAGTGGAATAGAGATGGGGGTGCCGAATCTGGTTGGGAGGTAGGGTTCAGGGGAGCAAACTAGGGGTAGGTGTCTGGCCAGGGGGAGGGTGCAGGAGCAGGGTGCTGGTGGGCATCTGGCCAGAGGTAGGGAGTAGGCTGGGGGTGCAGGGTCTCAGCATGGGTGAAAGGGGGTGCAGGGTCTAAGCAGAACTTACTTGTTTTTTTTGTGCTCGCATTGCTTTCAGGCTCCCTGACCCAGGCATGGCATCCCATTGGCTGGATGGAGTGGTGGTGGGATCCCCAGCATTGGAACTGGCCATGAGCAGAACCTGACCTTGAGGCACCTCGATGGGACAGCGCCTGAGACAGCGCCAACAGGCCCCTCAGCCTCGCAAGCAGCAGCAGCTGCAGCATCCTGCTTCCATCACCTCCCCAGCTTTGCAGTACGTGCTGATCTCCAGGGACAAGTATCTTGGGCAGGATCTGTTAGCAGTGCTGGAAAAAGCACAAGTGCCGCTCCTTCAGGAAATCCAACCACACCTCAGCCCCAAAGGCTGATTCCTCCACCGCTTTACCACCACACCCCCTTAGCTGCTAAGCTCCCCACCTCAGCCATTAGCCCCCTTGGATGCTACCCATTCCCCCAACCATTGGCCCCCTCTTCAGTGAAAGCCTGGGCTGAACCCAGCTGGCTGCTCCTGGTCTCAGGCCCCAGGGACAAAGGGAGCCCTGTGTCCCTCCTGGAGTGGGTGCTTCAGGGTGCCCAGGCTCAACCCCCCCTACCCCCGCGCCTGGCTCCCCACAGCCCCTGGTGCTGCCACAGCTGGCCCTCTCCTGCCTTGTGGAGGAGCTGACCTACAGCACCCGGCTGAGAGTGCACCCGCCACCCCTCTTCACCCACAAGCTGGAGGACCTGGCCATGGTGAAGATCAGCAGCACCCCCACATCCACCGTCACCTGGACCCACTTCAGTAGCCACCCCTTCCTCCCTCCTCTGTCCTCCCTCCCCTCCCCTTCCTCAGCCGGGCTCTGAACTGCCCCTGCACCCTCCCCACCTAGCCCGCTCAACGTGAATCACCACGTGCTCAGGTGACCTCGGTGTTCCTGTCTGCCGAGACGAGAGGGTTCCTAGATCTCCTACATTAAAAGATCATTTTGAAATCTAGGAAAGCTCAGGGCTTTCTCCACCCACCCCTGTGCAGAAAGCCAGCGCTGGCTCCAATCGTGCAGGGAGCGTGAGGCTGGATTACCAGCACAGGTTCCCCATTGCGGGGGATGGGGAGTGAGGAGGGGCTGAGCTTGAGCCATTAGCCATATTTGGCTCCTAAGTGAGCCATGTGGCTCGTGAGCCATAGGTGGTTGACCCCTGGGCAGATATACCTTGGGGCTATGTCTACATTGGCAAGATTTTGCGCAAATACTTTTAACGCAAGAGTTTTTGCATTAAAGTATTTGTGCAAGACAGCATCTACACTGGCATGTGCTTTTGCGCAAGAGATGTGCTTCTGCGCAAAAGCATCCGGGCCAGTGTAGTCATTCTCTTGCGCAAGAAAGCTCTGATGGCCATTTTAGCCATCGGGCTTTTTTGCGAAATAAATTCATGTTGCCTGTCTACACTGGCTTCTTGTGCAAGAACAGATGCGCAAGCAGGCTTATTCCTGAGCGGGAGCATCATAGTTCTTGCGCAAGAAGCCCTGATTTTACACATTAGAACGTCAGTGTTCTTGCGCAAGAACTCGCGGCCAGTGTAGACAAGCATCAAGTTTTTGCGCAAAAGTAGGGACTTTTGCGCAAAATCACGCCAATGTAGACACAGTTAGGGTGCTGCAGACTGCTGGCAAGGGAATTGGATGACATAAAACAACAGCCTGAGACATATTTGTAGACATGCATTTGCAATGTTTAGACAGCTGGGGAGAGGGGCAAGATGGCTGTGATACTCTGTGCTCCATGTTATCCACTTCTATATGATTATGTGATTATTTTGTACACTGTATGCCTTGTAAGGTATCATTTAAAAACTCATAAACTGCTGAATGTTATTATCCCATTGAAATGTATGTAACAACACTGCATGTAAAATTATGAGATTTTACTGTATGATTGTTACTGAAACATTGTAATTCTGGGTAGCACACACAAACCCGTTCCTCAGAGATAAAGACACCTTAGCATGCCAGCAAAGTGCTTAAAAAGCCATTATCCGCTTAATCAGACATTTTCCAGCAGGAGGAGTGTTGTAAACAAGACATTTACAATTCATTGAAGGACAGTTTGCAGATCATGTACACAAAGGAACTGCCTGCCCTTATGACCCAGCAAAAAATTTTCCAGCACAAAGCGTTGAGGAATAAGTGAGAAAAAAATGTCCCTAACCACCTCTCACTTCTTTCATTCTCTGCTCATGGCAACAACGCTCAAAGAATTGAACAGAGAAGAATGATCCCAGGCTGGAAGGAGATGACGCCTGTAATGTTTTACTACTGCTTATGGTAAGACAGATTCTCAGTTTTTAAACCTATTAACCTTGCTAAAATTTAGGAATTAGCTTGCATGTTTATCGTTTTATTTAAATTTGTAATCAGTCTTGACCTATTTGCATCTATACTTGCTGCCACTTAAAATCTATCTTTCTCTAGTTAATGAACTTTTTTTTACTCTACCGCAATGTGTTTAAGTGTTTGGGACATTTCTTCTTAAGTCAACAAGGCTAGAATAGTGTATCAACATTACCCACTGTCGGAATGTTGGACTGTCTATGGGCTTATATTGTCCAGGAAACTACTGAGCAGTACAAGATGCACATTCCAGGGGTGCAAGGCTAGGACTGTGGATATGCAGGCATAACCCTGCGTGCAATTTACTGACAGCTGGACATCGCATTCATGTACTTAGTTGAGATTGCCCGTACACGTGGGTAGGGTTGCCAACCCTCCCAGTTTGGCCACGAATCTCCCGGAATTGAAACCAATCTGGGAGATTTTAATAGGCCACTTAGGCTACGTCTAGACTGCAAGCCTCTTTTGAAAGAGGTTTTTTCAAAAGATACTTTTGAAAAAGCCTCTTTCGAGAAAGAGCGTCTAGACTACAACCAGTACTTTAGAAAAAGCAAGCCGCTTTTTCGAAAGAGAGCACCAAGGCAGTCTGGATGCTTTCTTTCGAAAAAACACAGTTTGCATTGCATAGCTTTTTTTTCCAAAAGAGCACTTTCGAAAAAAAGGCGTTCTTCCTCATAAAAAGAGGTTTTCCGCTGTCAAAAAAACCTGCCGCGTTCTTTCGATTTTCTTTTGAAAGAATGTGGCAACAGTCTAGGTGCAGGAGAAGATTTTTCGAAAAAAGGCCACTTTTTTTGAAAAAAACCCCTGTAGTTTAGACACACCCTAAAAGTCCAAAAGCTTCAGACGGGTAGCCAAGTGAGTCTGTAACAGGAAAAACTTAAAAAACAACAAATAGTCTAGTAGTACCTTAAAGACTTAACAAAACATGCAGATGGTATCATGAGCTTTCGTGGCAAAACCCACTTCTTCAGATGACCGGAATATTAGAAGTCCAGATCCAAGAATAAATAAGGGAAAGAGAGGGGGGGAAGGAGGGAAGGAAGAAAGAGAGACAGTGAGTAGACAGTTGAAATAGTTACAAGAGGCTGATAAGAGCTATTAGCACCTCCATTGTTACATTGGTTGGTTAAGTCATTAGGATGTGGAAGATAGTTTGTGAACTAGCCCGGTTCATACCATTTGAATAAGAATTAAACTTGTGAATGAAGTTAAGTTCCAACCCTTCTCTGTGTATTTAGCTTGTGGAATTGGCCTGAAACAAACCGGTGACTTGGAGATCCATTAAGAGTGTCCAGGCAGATTAAAATGTTCTCCAACAGGTTGCAATGTGCTAAGACAGGCTCCTCACCTGTCCTGGTTCCTTGCAGCTCCCAGAAGTAATCAGCACATCCCTTTGGCTCTTAGGTGCAGGGGCAGCTAGAGGGTGTCCACATGCTGCCCGCACTCTGAGGGCTGATCCTGCAGTTCCTATTGGCTGGGAACTGTGGCCAGTGGGAGCTATGGGGGCAGTGTCTGCAAGCTGGGGCAGTCTGCAGAACCACCTGGCTGCCCCAAATCTAGGAACCAGACATGCTGGTTGCTTCTCGGAGCTGCCTGAGATAAGCGCAGCCTGGCTGGAGCCCACACCTCTCCTGCCCCCCAACCTCCTGCCCCAGCTCTAAGCTCACTCCTGCACCCGAATTCCTTTCCAGAGCCCATAGCCCCTACCCCTTCCTGCACCCAAATCCCCTGTCCCAGGATCAGACCAAAGCCTCCTACACACTCCAAACCCCGCAGCCCCACCCCCTTAAATACACTAACACCCTGTCCCAGCCCAGTGAAAGCGAGTGAAAGTGGAAGACAGCAAGTGTTAGAGGGAGGTGGACTGGAGTGAGCAGGGGTGGGCCTCAGGGAAGGGACAGAGAAGGGGCAGTACAACAGTGGTTGAGTGATTAGAAAGTTCCCAACCCTACATTCTGGTGACTACAAGTGAACGGAGCCTGGAGGGGTTGCTGGGTGCCAGCAAAGCAGTGTAAAAGGCAACCCAGGATGGTATGCTAAAGGGACACAGCAGTCTGAATTTCACCCTCAGGAACGTCAAAGCAGTCTAGTGCGTAGGGCACTAGACTGGGCTACAGAATACCTGGGCTCTGTTCTACCTGACCTGCTGTGTGAGCTTGAATAAAAGTCATTTCACCTTTCATGGTCTGTATGTTTGATTTATAACTTCTTCTTGGACTCTAATTTTCTCACTGTAATAGAATAATAATACCTAGCACTTTTCATCAGCAGATGTTGAAGTATTTTACAAAGGAGTAGGTATCTTTTTCTCCATTTTACAGATGGGGACACTAAGGCGCAGAGCAGTGAAGTGACTCATCCATGGTTAACCAGCAGGCCACTGACAGAGTCAGGAATAGAAGCCAATTCTCCTAAATCCTGGTCCAATGCTTTATCCACTAAATCAAATGGTCGCTCTGTTTTGAGGCTGTGTATAGCATTGCGTTCTGCATGACTGAGGTCATGTATTACATTTTGTTATTTGCTGACAATGTCAGCTCATGCACGTTTGCGGAAGCAATTCATGTAGAAGTCAAGACTCTCGTTATGACCGTCAGGAGGGGTCAACATAGATACCTTCCTCTTGTGGGGTTGATGACATTTTTATCTACAGAGCCACAGGAAGGAAACCCTGGAAGAGTTCCACAGGGATTTCAACAACTTTCATCCCACCATCAGCCTTACCCAGGACCAGTCCACACAAGAGATCCACTTCCTTGACAATACAGTACAATTACACGACGTCCACATTTCCACCACCTTATACTGGAAACTTACCAACCGTAACACTTACCTACATGCCTCTAGCTTCCATCCAAGACACATTTCCCAATCAATTATCTATAGCCAGGCACTAAGATACAACCAGATTTGCTCTAATCCCACAGACCAAGACAAACACCTACAGAATCTATATCAAGCATTCTTAAAACCAAAATACCCACCCGGAGAAATGAAAAAACAGATTGACAGAGCAGGACGAGTACCCAGACATTAGCTTCTTCAAGACAGGCCAAGAAGAGGAAACAACAGAACACCACTTGTTATCACCTATAGCCCCTAACTTAAAACCCTCCAACGCGTTATCAACAAACTACAACCTATCCTGGAAAATGACCTCTCGCTCTCATAGACCCTGGGAGACAGACCAATCCTCCCTACAGAAACCCCCCTATTCTCAAACAAATTATTTCCAGCAACCACGCAACACACCTCCATCATAATCATCCAAAATACAGGACTATGTAGCATTTTAAAGACTAACAAGATGCTTTAATAGGTGATGAGCTTTCGTGG
>CM057847.1:23405218-23423736 GCA_030068395.1 Apalone spinifera | reverse complement strand
TATTGTCAGCAACTTGCAGCCTTTCTTTCCTAACTAAATTATGCTGAGTTATATTTTTTCCATTAGAGAATAATTTTATGGCATTGTAGACACAGATTGAGCTATATATTGACTCCAAATAAAGAGCTCATAGAGTATATTTCCCAGGCCAAACCCTCTGACCATCTCAGAGTATTATTTGGCCATCCTACGCTTTCCAAAAGAGAGATTTATGATGCTGCAGTTCAAGTGAACTTCTTGTCATTTGTCACTTACAAGCTCCATTGCCACCCCAAGGTATGTATATTTGCCCAGCAGCAGATAATTATAGAGAATGTAAAAAATCTGGGTGGCAGGGCGACATTACTCCAGCAACTGAAAAGAACGCGGTCCACTTAAAGATCTTAGCACAGTGGTATTGCCCTCATGTGCTGGATGATGCAGATTGAAGTGAGTAGGTAGATCCAGAGCAGGGAAGAGCTCTTTTGTAGTATACTTCTCTGACTCCTGAAGACGGTACAGATGTTTCAGCTACAGAAAGATCTGCATTTGCCATAGTTTGATTAGAGCTGTGCAAGGACTGGGGGGCAAAATGAGAAAGGTAAAAGAAGTACAGCAGAGAACAGTCATCCTCTATGGCATGTTCCTTTGTAGACAAGTGAGATTTAATTATGCTGAAAACAATATTACCATCTTTCTAGGTAACGTGTCTATACTGAACCCGTATCTGTGGCTTCCAGATTGATTTGGAAGCCTCCTGCTTGATGTTAATCTTTGGTCCCCTCCCATCTATTTCCTTTTTGTTGTGAGCAAGGAAGCTGGTGCAGAAAACAGTCTTGCATTTGTGTCCTAAAGACTGGCAGATTTCCATTTGGTCTAATCTCGCGGGGAAGGACTATGGGGCAGCCACTGAAGCACTAAAGGTACAATCCTATTCCCATTGCATACATGGCCAAATCCGGCATTCATTATGTGGCCACAACTCCCACTGAAGTCGATGAGTAAGAACTCAAGAATTAGCCCCAATGGGCTTGCCCACCTTTGTACGGGCCCAAATGAAGTTAATGAGCTACCCACTGAATTCAGTGGCATTGCAGCATAGGAGTTACATATTGATCAGCCCAAGAAACCTAATAAGACTGCAATTTCAATGACTACCAAGCAGTTCCATTTTTATTACTGAGCTAGTAATAGCATTCCTATTCATTTTAAATGCTCTGCTGATGGTTAAGGATTTTGCAGAGCATCTCTGAAATTAAAAATACCATTGTCCGTACTGATAACTAGGCAACAGTCATCCCGGATTGGAATCATCAGCTTGTGCCGGCACTGAGCCTTTGCAGCACAACAAATGAGACAAAATGAAGACACTAAAGTCATCAGGGCCTGACCAAGGCATACAGCATGACACCAGGCCTCCAGTGACTCTGCCCCCATTGCCCCACACACATCAGCATCCCAGGCACAACAGCAGAGACCTCCACTTCTCAGAGCTAGCAGAGCTGGCCAAAAGGATCCGTGTCCTAGGTCTATTCAGGCATGGATTGCAACAGAGAAGTACCTCAGGGTATATCTGGTAGAGGGGGTATTCCAGCCATGCAACACTCACTTCCTCCTACCACATAGTGAGGGGAGTGCTAATAGGGACATCTCAGAACTTCATAGCCTGGAATTAACACCCCAGCGGGATGTATGGGGCACTTCCCCCTCCCAGAACTATTGTTCCATTCTTTCAGCAGCTGCAGGCAGCTGCATTAGTTACACACAGGCCATGTTGTCCAGCTTTTCTGCGATGGCAGGAAACTCATTTAAAGAAATAAAGGCTGTGATTCTGATGTAATCTCATCATTCCAAGGACTCCTAGCGCCTATGCCTTTACCCAGCCCTGTGCCCCTTGACAAGCTATTTTCTTTGTCCCTAGATATTCTGATGACATGTTCAATTTGTTCAGCTTGGTGCATGGGCCAGTATTATTTGAATTTTTATAGGTTTTTTTTTTGCAGGCTTAGTAATCAATCACAATTCCAATCCATGCTCCAAACACACCTTAAAAAGGTGCAATTCCTGAGCTGAATTGCATATAAAATATTTCTGGTTGATCCCATTGTAGTAAAACTGCTCTCATTGCTGGTCCCCCCCCCCGAGTAAAATTGCACTGTAAAAGGATGCATCTGTAATTCTGCAGCTTTTGGTAGTTTGTGATGCAAATCACCTTTTGCAGCTAGTGAAGACTGTCAGAATAAAAGCTCCAGCCAGTTTTGAGGATCAATATTCATTTCAAGAGGAGTTGTTTTAAAGGAAATCAGTAGAAACAGATGTGGCTTTTTATTGGCTCAGCTGGGTTAACATAGTTTTTTGTGCTGGGGAGGAGGGAGGGAGCAAGGGAGGTTGGGCTTTATTTGTATCTGCTTTTTAAGTAACATATACACTATGGCACATTTCTGTGCTTCTAATTTCTGCATTTGCACTTCCTTGTTACTTTCATTGCTCTTTTAATAACTGGGGGGGGGGAATCATATGGGAGTGTCAAGTGGAAGAGGAATCCTGCTTCATGTAGAGATACTTCCACATGATTATGCAGGTGATTTTCTACAAGTAAGTTCAGTTGTGGTATTTCTTAAATTTTTGAGTGCTTGACTTTGCAACCTTCAAGTTCTTTTAGTTTAGGGTTCTTATTCAGGAGTAATTTCATTCAATATAGTTTTGGCAGGGTTTTTTTTCAAGAGCAAACTGAAAACACTGAAATTCCATCTTTTGGCTTCACATTGACTCTATTCTGGGTCATGGGCAGGTTAGAACCTTTAGATCCTTTGCCCAAACCTCTGCCACTTGAGCTAATGGAGTAACTGATAGCAGAAGTAAGCTATCATTTTCCCTGTAAACCAGCAGGAGAGGGGAATGAAACAAGTGTTGGCAGTAAGTGGTGCAGATATTTGCTGATAGCATAGGAATGGTGATGTGGATTCTATTCCAGATTCTAGAATGGTGTGTGCTCTAGTGCATACAGACTTTCATGTCTATTCCCCAAAGTGTAATCCCTTATGCCGTCTCTTCCAATCTGTTTCTGTCCCCTCTGATCAACCACTTCCCCAGATCTACCTCTTCAACTCAGTCTCATCCCAACTGGTTCCCGGTCCTAATCTACCTTCCTGGATACCTCATCTAATTTCAGTCTCTCTCCCTATCCATATATCATTGCCCGGAAGGGATCATCATGATATTCTAGTCTAACCTGCATATTGCAGACCACCCATCGCTCCTGTAGTAGGCCCATAAACTGTGCTGAGTTATTACTGAAGTCCTCTAATCTTGATGGAATGACTTCAAGTCTCAGAGAATCCACCATTTTCTCTAGTTCTGACCAGCAAATAACCCGTGTCCCACTCTGCAGAGAAAAGTGAACCTCCTTCATGATCTCTATCAAACTGACCTGGAGAAAAATTCCCTCCTGACCCCAAATATGGCAATAGATTTTGGGTATATGGGCAAGACACACCAGATGGACACTGAGGAAAGACTACTCTGTGGTAACTCACAAACCCTCCCCCTCCCGCACAGGAGTCCCAGCTCTAGCCATTGGAAATCTTTGCTAATAGCAGTTGTGGATGGGCCATATCCCATTGCAGGCACTGTCATCATGCCATCCTCTACATAATCACATCAAGCTCGGATTTAAAAAAATTTTTTTGGTCCCACTACATTCCTTGGAAGGCTGTTCCAGAACTTCACTCCTTTGATGGTTAGAAATCTTTATTTAATTTCAAACAAACTTATTAATGGCCAGTTTGTATCAGTTTGTTCTTGTGCCAGCATAGATCTGCAACTTAAATAACTTCTCTCATGCCGAGGTGTTTATCCATCTGCTGTATCAGCCTTCATTGGGTTAAGTTAAACAGGTCAAGCTCTTTGAGTCTCCTCTCGTAGGATGCATTTTCCATTCCTCTGATCATCTGTAGAATTTCATCTTTCTTAAACATGGGAGACCAAAACTTCACCCAATATTCCAGATTAGATCTCACTGGTAACTTATATAATGTCAATACTACTTACTATCTACTGCAAATATCTCACCTGATGAGTCCTAGGATTGAATTAGCATTTTTCTTACCTGTATCAGATTGGTGGCTGAGTCATTCTGTGATCATCATTACAGCCAGGTCTTCCTCCTTCTCTGTCACTTCCCACTGATAAATCCGCAGCTTATAGTAAAAATTCTTGGTGTTAGTGCCATACAACATGACCTTGCATTTTGCACTACAGGTTGGACCTCCCTGGTCAGGCACCCTTAGAACCTGACTGGTCCCGGATGAGGGATTTTGCCAGACCAGGGGTGGCCATTTCTGGACCCCGCCACTGTCCCCCTCCCCGCCTAGCTTCTGGTCTCCTAGCTGGCTCCCCACTTCCTGCTGCCATGCCGACCCCATTGGGCAGACATCACTGCTGTGGCTCTGGGACCCACCAGGTAGTCATGCGCACTGCACTGAAGCTCCCGGACTTGCCAGGCAGGCACACACACCATATGAAGTCCCTGGACCCACAGGGCAGCTGCATGTGCTGTGCTGGGGCTCCAGAATCCGACAGGCAACCACGCACCAGGTCTCCCCACCCCGCTGGGCAGCGCCACTGCCATATGCTGGGTGGACCCGCCATCAGCTCGTTGCGGGCAGCCCACTGCCCTGCCAGTCCCACAGGGATCATTGCCACTGGCCCTCCACCAGGACTCTGGTCCTGCAACATCAGTCTGGACTATGGATGTTGCCAGACCAGAGAATCCCAGTTAAGAGAGTTTCAACCTGTATTAAACTTCATACAATTTCTATAATTCTAGTTTTCAAGTTTGTCCAAATCTTGAAGGATAGTCCAGTTCTCCTCCATATCAGCAATACCTCTCCACATCCACAAATGTTAATAGCACACTCCCATTTTTTGTGCCATGGTCATTAATGAAAATGTTAAATAAGAATGGTCCTAAAACCAGCCCTTGAGGAACTCCACTAGTTACCTTCTCTGACCTGACAGTTCACTTTTTAACATGACGTTGTAGTTTTCCCTTTAACCAGTCCATCACCTATTTAATCCAGGTAGATTAGATCTACTGCATTTCCTTAATCTGAAAAATCCCTGGTTCCTACCCCTGGTTCTCTTTGTCCAGCTAGGTCCAGTTGTACCCCCTAAAGATCCTTACCAGCTCTACCTTCCTCCTCTCTTTCCCAGGCTTCACTAGCTCCCAATTCCAATCTCCTTGTCAAGACAGTCCCCATTCAATCCCAGTGTCCAGTACCATATACCACCCCCACAATTCCCAGTGTCCTTCCACCAGAACCCCCAAACCCAATCCCCTCAGAAGACTCCTTCTTCCAGTTCATCACCCATCACTTTTATATGTCAGCTGCTACCCCTCTGCATTCAACTCATGCAGTTTGTTCCTCCAAACTGCCTGGGCCCAGCAAAAGCTCACTGAGAGCACAGCAGAGACAAACTGAACCAAACTAGACCCACTACAGCCCAGAGATACAATTGCATGGGAAGTCCTGCTTAGTCCCTAGTCGCCGCATGCCCAAGGCAGATGAAATTTTCAGTAAATTTAGCTGCTAAAATATAAGTAGCTCTTTTTTTCCTAATTTCATTCTTGAACAAGGCTAAACCATTCTGGTTAAAAACAAAACATACAGTCCAAGGCAGATGTATCATGAAAAACATCAGCCGAAACGGTTAAAGTTTGACAAAATTATAAGCAACTGAAAACAGGGTTGTATAATGAGAAGTTTGGGGCAACCTTAATAATAGATGGCTTTACTGATCCTACCTGTAATTACGTAACATTTCACTGTAGCAGAAGCCACAAAAGTTATGTTGTATTAATCATCATCACCCCTACATTCAGCCAGCCTTGTGTGTGTTTAACACGTTAGCAGTCATTTATACTATTTACATTGGTACATGCCCTATAGCCAGCCATGGCAGTACAGCCTAGGTCACTATTTGTGTATTTTCTGATCCCAGAGAACTCAGAATGGTTACCATAAGCCCGGCACTAATTACAAAACCATATCTAGGAGGAGTTTCATCTGGCAACTGATTTTAGGGAGGTTTTTATAAAATGCCCTTATAAAGTCTGAATTAAATTAATTTTAAAATCTTTCCAAATGCATATAGAGCTACTGATAGGTTAACCTGACATAATGAAATAAATAATCAACCTGTATGTCAGCTAAATCACTAATTCTTCAGGGTATGTCTACACTGCCACCCTAGTTCGAACTAGGGTGGCTAATGTAGTCATTCGAACTTGCAAATGAAGCCCGGGATTTAAATATCCCGGGCTTTATTTGCATGTCTCCGGGCGCCGCCATTTTTAAGTGCCCCGTAGTTCGAACTACCTGCCCCCGGCTACACGCGTCACGGGCTAGGTAGTTCGAATTAAAGCTCCTAATTCGAACTACCGTTACTCCTCCTGCAATGGTGGAGTATTTAAATGATATTTAAATCCTGGGCTTCATTTGCAAGTTCAAATGCCTACATTAGCCACCCTCGTTCGAACTAGGGTGGCAGCGTAGACATACCCTCACTAATCCCATGGCTTCCTGATCGTGAATTATGGCTTTGTCCTTCCTGAGCTAAGCTACTAGGAAATGCCCCAATTCCTTCCCTCAAATTCCACCCACCAAAGCTTCAGATACCACAGCAATAAGGGAATATAAATAGCTGAATGGACAGACAGAAAGATGGAATAATATGCAAAAAAAAACCCCTCTATTCTTAGCTAAATTTGTATTTAAACTCCACTGACGTACACATTATAGACTGGGTGTTTGTTACAGGTGAACATTTGGACTTTCTTGTCAGCCACTCTGTGTGGTGCCCACGCATCTGCACACTGGATGTGTTGTAATAATAATAAGACAACAGCTGCAAGGGCTAGTTTGAGTACAGACCACTGCTGCTGCAAGCTGTTTGTTTCTGCTTTGACAGCATTCATTTTTAAAAGGTTTCTGGGGAATTCCTTGCAACACACATTTCTTTTCTCAATTCTCTTTTCAGTAGCCATGTACATCCCAACCTTCCTAAAATGTGGCACTGTTTGCATGAAAAAAAAAAATGACCTAACATTCTAGTCCCATTTTCCTTCCTCCTGTTATTGGTAATTTAACTATTATTTCCCCGCCTGTCCTGTCCATGTCACGACCGCCCAAGCAGAACAGACCAGCACCCCATCAGAAGCAGATTGTGCTTTGTGCTTTAAGAAATTAACACATAATGTTACAAGAATACGTGGTCTCTCACATGCAAACAAACATTCCTGTAAGGTGCAGACTGTACAGAGACCTTTCTAAACACAATATAAGAAAGCACTGTATGTCAGTGATTCCAAAATTGTGTTGTCAATATATTTACATTGCATAATCACAAACAAAATGATCTTGGAATGTCAGTTTAGGTCTTTACGTAGCAACCTGTACAACGTTAGCTACATCAGCAGTAGCAATGTGACAGAAGTATCTTTAGATTGCCCCACTCAGCCACCAGCATTTCCATTCTCCATCTTGTCCTTTGGAGACAGAATTTTCAGCACAGTATGTTTGTCAAGGTCAGAACAGGAAGTTATCTTATCACAGCCTGAGGGTGCATGATCAGCTAACAGTTCTGGTACAATATTCCAGTGTTGCTCTGTAGTAGCATGGATATCTATCATACCACTCTGTTAGACTTGGGGTTCCATAATCATCAGTGTCTATTGTAAGCTGAACAGTTGTGCTGCCATGCAGGAGAGATTCAAATGCTGCCTAGCAGATAAGCAGAGCAGCCATAGCGCCCACAGACGGCAACATGTGTTTCTATTGGTGGTGCACATCTGCACATGCTTCGGTGAACGTAACAAAAATTATTCCACTCATGGATGAAAAAAATTAGAGGGAACACTGATAATCACTAAAGAGAGGCTTTGTTAAAGATGATGGTATAAGAGTAAGACAAATATGCCAGCATTGATATTCGCACCAATTTCTCTTTTGCAATCCCCATTTCTTAAACAACAATGTTGTCAGTTTCCTCATGTGAATTTGCTATTTCTTCTTCCTGCACTATTTCAGCTGGCTTGTTGTCTCACCCTGTGACGTCTAGCTTGTGCTATAGACTGTGTCACTTGCAAAACTTCTGTCTTGAATGAATTCTTATAAAATTATATTAAATCAAACTGTTTCTTATTTTTGATACACATTAAAACAACTTTCTGTAGAGTCCAACTGATGCATTCTGGTGGCTTGTATAACTCTGCTAGATCTTGTGACATTTTTGTGCTGATGTTTTTGCATCCGTCAAAGACAAGGTTGTGTACATATCTGCTGCTAGCTTGTGTTGTGTGTAGACTCTGAAACTGATCAAAATTCTTGATATCACTTGCTAGACAGTGAACCTGACAAAGTACTGTAGGACTGTCATTGACTGTGCAGGTGACTTGTGAAATATGTCTAGTAAAAGTTGTGATAAGCCTTAGCTAATAAGGGACAAACACATTATTTGTAAAACTCTGGTTCCCACTTCAGTTAGCACCTGTTCCACTTCACCTATTAGGCAAACATGAGACACAAGCCAGGAGACAAAGTTTTGACTGATGTGCAAATATCATTAATGCATTTGTATTACTCTGTTTTACCATTTTATCAAATACACACCTACACGTTACATTACTAGACACACACTCATTTTGGCATTTGAAGGATGTTAGTACAGGCATCAAGTAAAAAGGATATATTTTACTTCAAATTATCTGCTCACTTTACTATTTCATACTTAACAACTCTAAGTTTGAAGCCAAAGATGACAACTTTCTGAAGCATAGATTCTCCAGCTGTGGTTCTTGGTCCACTGGTAGACTGTGGAGCAACTACTGAAATCCACAACAAGATGAAACTGGCTGGCAATCTCCTCCTATTTCGAGCTGCTAAATTTCATTGAAAGACAGCTAAATAGATCATTAGATACTTTATTATTATTACTTTTCCACATAAACAATTGCTATAGTTGCCACTGGCCCTTGGCAGTGCGAAAAATGGATTGCACAATTGTGAAAGAGAATGGACATGACCCAGGACACTGTATTTATTAAGACGTGGTGCACACTATGAACATTTGAGAACCACTTCTATAAAAATAACTGAAGAGAGACTAAACTAGACTGCATGCATGTTGAAATTTGATAAAAACCACCAATATGGAAATATTCTTAAACTGTTTATTAAATCAGACAAAAGAGTTGATAACACATGGACAATATAGGCAATGCCAATGATTATATCATTAACATTGTATATTGACAATGTACAGATGCACTCTGGTACAGCGCAGTACACAGACACATTTCTACATAGTGTTAAATTCCTGTCAGTACAAACCTCATTTGGAAATAAAGGTATCTAAGCTAATAAGATCTTCTGAAGGCAAGAAGGAACTTGAGTAGATTATTCTCACTCATGTTTATAGTTTGCATTTCCATTTATGAAGGATAGTTATTTTTTCCAACTCAGCAGTAATTTTTTTTTAAATGTAAGCTACAATATCCACCATTGTTTGCATTCTTGACCATGGTCAGTTCTAGTTACATGACATAGTTGGGACTTGTAACAAAAAAGCAGAAATGAAGATAGCCAGCAAGAACAAATATTCCATCTCCAGGAATATCCAAACAGGACCAGAACTCAAGTCATTTACAACCAAAACAGAGAATGTATATACTCTGTAATTAGAGAAATTATAAATACATTCAGTAAATTAAACTTCTCTTTGCCATCAGCAGCTAGGGGATCATTGAACACGTAAGCACTTAACCTCCTGATAATTAAAATAATTAGAACAACTCATCACACTCATATTGGGCCTGAATTCCTTTTGTACTCTAATTTCTAAGAAACTAGAAAAAAATAGTCCATGAATATAAAGATTACAGTTGGAATTATTGCATCATTTCCATTCTACTACAACATAATTTCAAAGAGCACTGTTGCCTCTGCTGTTCAAACACTAATCTGATTAGTGTTTTTATTCCTTTTATCAAGTATATGCATAAACCCTGATGTACATCTGTTAAGTACTGTACCAACATTTTCATATCTTTAAAGTTGAGAGGGAGGAAGTATTACTGTTTTTCAAATAAATTATTATGTATATTTTTATAATAAAATGAATATTTTAAGTCACTTTCATGGAAGGCAGAATAGAAGCAACTTATAATACACTAATTAATTCATACAAATTAAAACAGATATTTTCCATTAACACAAAAACAGATCTACCTCAACAAGCACTTTTCTTGTGGGCATTGTGATTTTGTCTGGCTCTCCTAGGCCACTTCTCAACATACAAATAGAGAATACTCAATTTATATTTTTTACTTTAATACATATTTTGTTTTGTAGGTATAGTATCTAGAACAGGATTTTTCACATTCATTTAGTGACCAACAGGGCTAGCAATCTAGAAACTGTTTACCAACAGGTTGATTTTTCTGAATAAGAGGAAGGAATTTTCATTTGAAATAAACAATACAAATGAAGGGACTAGAACACATTTTTTAAAAGCTTTCTAGGTAGTTGAGATCAGAACTAGTAACATACTTATAATTAAAATATAAAACTGCAGTGTAAAAAAACCCTTTATTTTTGAGTAACAAATATGCAGATATAGTAGCTGTCTTGTGTTGTTTGCTAATTGACATTCATAAAGTCGACACCACATGGGTACAATCTCAGGCAGTTGGACCATCAAGCATCAGCACCTTATGTTGCCCTTCTTGGGGTCTTCTGAACTGGCTTGAGTTGAGTAAAATGTTCCTTCATCTCATTCACTCTGAACATCCACCAGTCCTGGAATGCCATTTATTCTCAATATATCTAAGTACAGCAAATAGTCCTGTAGACAAGTGGGCAATGGCAACTTACGTATAAATTGGTCAGATCGTAGGTGTTCATTTTTTAAAATATACCGGATCTCAAGACGACAAAGGTGAGTCAAGGAAGGGATAAAGGCTAGAAAATTAAAGAAACAAAAATCAATCTGAGGAAAAGAATTACTGGATTAAGATATGTGTTTATATTTTTGCTTCTCTTAGGCAGTTCTCCTTTGCTAACAAAAAGCCAAACACATTAAATAACCCACTTGCCAGATAATTAATCACAATTCTAATGCATGAAGAAGCCTAGCAGATTTTAAACCAGCATGTTAGAAGGTCTTTGTATCAGCTGGATAAAAATAACTTAATCTTGATATTCATGAAAAACGATTCCATGCTAGGGATATAAAATCCCAATTAAAAAGCTAACTGATTAATGTAACATTTAACCAGTTAACCATGATCCTGCAGCAGGGGGCTGCTGCAGCCTGGCTGGGTCTGCCACACAGTGGGCTGCTTCGGCCAGGCCTGCCACAATGCATGTGGGCAGCGGGCTGCTTCCATCGTGCTAGGTAGGGCCTGCTGCACTGCGCTGTGGATGGCCTGGCTGGACTGGAGCAAGGGTGCGGCCAGGGAACTCCTGCAGCCAGGCGAGCCCACTGCACTGTGCCATGGGCGGGAGCTGCTTTGGCCAGGTGGGTCCACCACTCCACGCTGTGGGTGGTAGGGACCAGAGCAGCCCTCCCACTGGTTAACTGGTTACCCTAGTAAGCATGCTTGTAAGGGGCATGTTTACCAGGTAACTGATTAACCCTTTACATCCCTACCCTCTACTAAAAAGTTACATTCAATCTGCCTGAACCACCAGTTGCTTGGCGAGAGATTAGCAGATATCATGTTATACACAGGGACTGACAATCGAGAGGACAGAAAGTCAACAATGGAGACACAGATTTACTGTGGGGAGAAAAGAGTCAATATTGATGACAAAAGTAATGGGTTAATGTTCATATAATCGTCATCGTCTCTTGTTATTGTTCAGGCTATCACTAGTCAGCTTTTCCTTTAATCAACCAAGATTCACGATTACATATTTGTACAAAATACTTATGAGTTGTGTTAACCCGTTGTGTTGGATAATGTGTCTTATTGTGAAATTAGAAATTATAAACCACCCCTCTGTGAACTCCTCTCTCTCACACATATTCATATAAGCTATATTGTATCTACATTTCCATAAATCCCTCTCTTGAGTTTCAACAAACTGCAGCCCCAGGGTCAAGTGATGTACTAACACACAGAAACACATTGTAATATGCTGTTAGTATTTCATACAGAGGCAACAGTGGAATTTTGGTGTTATTTTAGAGACAGACAATATGGGCAACCACAAACCATGACACATATTATATTGTTAAAGACTGCAGAATGACTAAACAATCTGGAGGTCTTTGTGCCTTGAACATTGTTTATTAGAATGCTGCAGCTTGGCTTAGCTAGATTGCATATACCAAATAAATAAATACATCAGAGACACATTGGAATGCAGCTTTAAGCCTTCATAGAATTCATTAAGCTTTTGCTTTACCTATAACTTTGCTATAAGATATGATTCATTAAGAACGACCAATCTATTAGAAGGTGAATAAACAGCAGTGTCTCCTTAGATACTTCATAATGTTAAGAAATATCACAGCCTGGTGCAGGCTTAATTTTTATAGCAAACACCAGGAGAGAACCAAAATATAGCTGATATATAAGAGAAAGAAGACTGTGAGATTTTACTGTGTTGAGTCTTCCATAATATAATTACTTCCTTTCACTGCCTTCTCTTGCCTTTCCTTTCTTATTTTTATAGAAAAATCTGTTTTAAACTCACAATTCTCACTGTCAATCTCTTGGTCGCTATCTTACTAAAATATCATTATTTAAACATTTATGGGTCTGAGTCTCATTTTTACCAAAGCCTACCTCCAACCTGGCAATGCAAGGCAGTATAGGCAGTAAAATAATTTTGCCAAAGCCAAGGTTTACACCAGATCTGCAGTATTAGGCCAAGCCATTTCTGAGTTATGAGCAGCAAAAAGTAAATAGAAAGATATCCATAAAGTTAGATTGTATCATTTTTGGACTCCACAATCTCTCAGATTTGCCTCAGATGCTCTAAAAGATTTTTGCCCCAGCAAAACATAAAACGTCTAAACTGTTAGGTAGATGGATAAATCTGGATGCAATGAGTAGGGCCAAAGTTGATTGAAAGTGAAAGGCTTGATTAAATGTTAAATATAAAATCTTCAGAATGATATTAGGATTTGCTTACAGGACAAAGAGCACAATCTGAATGGATGTTAAGGCAGCTTTAAAAGCATAAAGAGAATCAGTACGCCAGATTTTTTGCCAACATTCCTCAGTGGCAAAAAGGAAGAGACGAAGCAATGGAGTTAGTGAAAGGTGTCAGAATTCAAATGCTAGGAAAAGGGAGTCCGGATCCAAGGATCATGGTAGGAGTTTAAAATCAAATGGGGGTGCAATAAGGAAAAAAATATTCCAGATTAAAAGAGGAGCTCTTCTGTCTATTGAGCGAGCTAACAGAGGGGCAAGATAGAGAGAGAAAAGTAAAGGTTAATTAAACAAACAACTATCCCGGTGCAGACATTACATTATACAAGCCAACCCATACAAAAGACAGGAAAACAACTTCTGATCAGAACTTAACCTTTTCATTATTAAAAGATGGTATTTCGTTCTTCTGTTGGTCTATTTAGCAACCTACGATCACATACTGTATCTTCACACTATTTCTCACACTCTCCCAATGGGTGGTGTGTGGCTACGTGGTTTCCATAAGTAATTGGCTGACCTTTACCTCAAAAGCAGGAGCGTGACAGAGCAACAAGGGCTTTTATAAAATGTAAGAGTGCTCTGACTGGAAAAAACAAACTTATATCCATGTCCCCTATTCCTGGGCTATCACCTCAGAGTCCCTTTTCTCTTAGGCCACAACCAGTCTGTTGCCTCTCCAAGGGTTTAATATGGAATCTCCTGCCTTTGAGGTCCCCATTTTACCAAGGAAATACAATAAAGCGCAGTAACATGAATAGCTAGAATAATGTCTTTAAAAAGCTGTTTTCTCTCCATCTTCTGCCATTTCTTTATTTCCTTTTCTCTCAGGCTAACAGGAGAAAGGGTATATTTTTCAAGCCTTATTGATAGTGACAATCCTCTTTGGACTTTCCCACAAATTATATGGGGGAAGGTTTCTTCCTTTCCCCATCCCCTGCTCATGTGGACAGGGAGAGCTGTGTGTTCTCTTCCTCCTGGGGACAGAGGAATGACCAGTTTATGCACACCTGCCCAACCCCCAGTTTACTTACTCACATGGCTAACACAAACCACCACCTGTGTCACCATGCCTACACCTATACCATCTCAAGCAGACCTAGAACAGAATTATACAACACTAAAACTGGAAGGAAATTAGAGGGGTCATCAAATCCAGTCCCCTGCACTCATGGCAGGACCAACCACCATCTAGACCACCCCTGAAAGGTATGTCTAACCTGCTCTTCAAAATCTCCAATGACAGAGATTCCATAACTTCCCTAAACAATTCATTTCAGTGTTTAACTACCCTGACAGTTCAGAATTTTTCCAAATGTCCAATTCAAACCTCCCTTCCTGAACATTAAACCCATTGTTCCTTGTCCTATAATCAGAGATTAAAGATAATTTTTTTCTCTCCTCCTTATAACATTTTATATACTTGAAAAGTATGTAAGTGATATGTCTCTTATCCATCTTAGTCTATAAAAGAGAAATCTTCCCTCATAGGTTATACTTTCTAGACCTTTAATAATTGTTGTGGCTCTTCTCTGGACCTTCTCCATTTTGTCCACATCTTTCCTCAAATATGGCACCCAAAACTAAACACAATAGTTCAGTTGAGGCCTAAATAGCACAGAGTAGCACTGAAGAATTATTTCTCATACCTTGCTTACAGTACTCCTGTTAATACATCCCAGAATGACATCTGATTTTTTTAACAACAAATTCATACTGTTGACTCATTTAGCTTGTGGTTCACTCTGACTCCTAGATCCCATTCCACAGTATTCCTTCCTAGATAGTAATTTCCCATTTTGTATGTGTGAAATTGATTGTTCCCTCTTAATTGCAATACTTCGCATTTGTTCTTATTGAATTTCATCCTATTTACCCCAAACCATCTCTCCTGTTTGTCCAGATCATTTTGAATTATAATCCTATGCTTCAAAGCACTTGTAGCCCCTTCCAGCTTGGTGTTGTTCACAAACTTTACATGTGTCCTCTCTATGTCTAAACCATTGATGACCTAGCATGTATCTGTCTAGCTACCCTAGGAAGCATGCTCCCAGCTGCTGTGTAGACATACTCTTAGAAGGGAGTCAACATCAGTTCTGTTCTCCAAGTAGAGAGAATGTCAGTCAGGAAACAAGAAGCCACAGAGTCACCCACAGCACTGCTTTTGTTCAGTATCATATTTCTCCTGATCTCCAAGGGAGTAGGAGGGTGCACAGTACAGATTACAGCATTGGTGGAGAAATGTTAGTGTGACAATAATTGGCTCAATGCAAGACCTGAATTATATATTAGTTATCAATGCACACAAAAACTATACCAAAGGCCTGACATAAATCCAACAAAAGCAAAGAAATGCAGTTGGGCTCTTGTTTCTTAGATACAGCAGCAGCAATCACAAAGAAACCAACATCTTAGCAAAATCAAAGCGTACGCTGTGAGTTAAAGATGAGCTTACAGCCTTAACAATTTATTCTCCTTCCGGAATGCCCTCTTACTGATCCACACTTTTACGATGTATGCACCCACACAATCTGAGGCTAGGAATAAATTAGCAGCCACTGGCATAATAACAAATGAGATTATTGAAAGGGGCATCACAATACCAAATGCTCTCATTTCACCTTTCTCTTACAAGGAATCTTAGCTTTATTCAAATATTTTTAATTTTTTCTATGAATGCAGATTTGTAATGATCTACTTGATGTTTCTTACAGCCAGACACCTCACTCTACAGACTGAACCTCCCTGAGCTGGCACTCTTGGGACCTGAGTGTGGGATCCCAAACAAGGGAATTTGCCGGATCGGGGGTGGTCAGATCTCCGGGATCTCTCTGGGCTCCCCTCCTGGCTGCTGCCCCAGGGGAACCCAGAGACTTGACCTCCTCTGGCCCACCTGCCTGGCTCTGCTGCCCTCAGCCCGCTTATAAGGCTCTGCTCCCAGCCCCGCACAGGGAGAAATCTACTCCTGGGGTTCTCTGCGCCCAGCTGCCCGGTCCCATGCAAAGGGGCAGCTGCTCCTAGGGGGCCACCTGGTTCCACAAAGGGTGGCAGTCGGTATTGGGGCTCTCTGTCACTGGCTGCCTGGACCTGAGCAAGACAGCAGCCACTCTTGGGGCTCCCTGCCCCCATTATCCAGCCCTGCACCAGCAGGCAGCTGCTCCTGGGCTTCCTGTCCCCAGGTCACTGGCCCTGCAGGCTGCCACCCACCACACAGGCTCCACTCCCAGCCACTTTCAACTTCTGTGGCTGGGGCTCTTTGGTCTAGCAACATCTGTGGTCCTGCCGGACCAGAGAGTCCTGGACAAGAGAGCTTCAACCTGTACTAGGCCTGGTTAAAGCTTCAATGACATGCATAGTATGCCTAGGACTAAGATTTGTAACACTTCTACCCGTATTGCCAGCCAGGAATTATTCTCTTAAAATGTTCCCTTCAGAGACCATTTCTACAATCATTAGGTCTCTTCTGTCCTCTTTCTTGGATGGTTGACGTTGGGTTTTGATTTTTTTGTATCCCTTTTAATTGCGGGGATCTGAAGAACAATGAGCAAAAGAGAAAGAAGTTATTTTGCCAATATCTGCTCTTTAGGTACATTGCCTCTGCAGATCCATTTATTGCACCCATTTTTTTAAATGTAGTAGAAACAGCTATGGTTGGATGCATGCCAAGGTTCCTTTTATAGCCTTTGTTCATATCTGAAAAGGGTCACATGAAGTTGCAGAGCTGGCAGCATTGCATCATGAATCTCAGAATATTCAGTGTTTTTCTTCGGGACCCAGTTCCTGAAGTAATATAATTACATAACAATCTCAACTTAAAAAAAAAATTAGCTCTCCTATTTGTGGAGAAAGCCTTACAGATCTGAACCCTAAAGACTCAAAAGGCACAACATAAATAAAAAGAAAACCAAATGTATTATTTTAATCTTGAGTTTTAAGCCCATTTAATGAGTTTAGTACAACGGTGAAAAATCATTGCTTTTGAAAGTCTTGGGATCGCAATACATGTATGTCCCCAGGGAGCACAGCTCTTTTACGTATTCCCAACTTCACATCAGTAGGTATATATAAATCAAAACTGTTGATTTGCAAGCTGTATATATATATATATATATATATATATATATACACACACACACACACACACACACACACACACACACACACACACACACACACACACACACATATATAAAGACAGTTATTGGTGATTAATTTATATGTGTTCTTTGAGTTTGATTTCTTTCCTTTTTTTTTTTTTTTTTTTGGAAAAGCTATGCCATTCTGAGATCAAAATGTCTCAAAATGGTGTTACAAATGAAAAGATACTATTTCAATAAGATCATTTTAGTTCTGCTGCTGAGACTATAGCATTTACCGTGACTTTTGGTTCATGATCCTTACCCTGACATTTTAACAGCTGAGAATCTCTCTCACAATAACTAAGGGATTGTCTATTCTATAGGTTAATATAGTTTGCAATGTGTCACTGAATACTTTGACTATTAAATACATTTGTACTGCAACACTACATGCTCAAAATTCTTGAAACTTTTAATATTACAGAATTACTATAGACATGCAATTTTCCCTTCCTTTGTGAACAGCAGTTAGGGTTGCCAGATGGTTTCAACAAAAATAACGGACACACTTGACATTACATCACAATCTACATTACATCTTATTTAAAAAATACTGGACATTTATATTTTCTCAATTTGTTTCCTGAACAGAAAGCTCAAATACTGGACTGTCCGGTTCAAAACTGGACACCTGGCAACCCTAACAGAAGTATTAATTCTAGAATTCTACAATGGGCAAACACAAGGTCCTACAACCCTCTGAGTAAAATACAAAATACTTAACACAAGTATTAGTACATCTTGCTGTGACACAGAATGAAATATATAAAATGGGAATTTTAGCACATCATAAAACAATTTGTGAAGAGTCTCAATTGAGGAAGACCATCCACAGCACTTTAATACTTAGGATCACACCATTAATCCAAAAGACAATAGTTTTCCCAAAATAAACTCTAGACTCTAGATGAAGGTTGTTCATAACTTTGAAATATTCGTAACTCTGAACAACCCATTATAATTGTTATTTCAAATGTTTAAAACTTAACATTGATTTAATACACTTTGCAACTTTATTATGCAGAAGATAAATTCTGCTTTTAATCATATTAATTTAAATGAAACAAAGAAACAAGTTTCATACCTTGTCAAATATTCTTCAACTTTCCCTTTTTTTAAGGTAGAATCATAGGACTGGAAGGGACCTCAAGAGGTCATCGAGTCCAGTCCCCTGC
>CM057847.1:23393716-23405118 GCA_030068395.1 Apalone spinifera | reverse complement strand
CTCCACATCATTCTTGAAATGCGGTGCCCAGAACTGGACACAATACTCCAACTGGCCTAACCAGCGCAGAGTAGAGTAGAAGAATGACTTCTCGTGTCTTGTTCACAACACACCTGTTAATGCATCCCAGAATCATGTTTGTTTTTTTTGCAACAGCATCACACTGCTGACTCATATTCAGCTGGTGGTCCACTATAACCTCTAGATCCCTTTCTGCTGTACTCCTTCCCAGACAGTCGCTTGCCATTCTGTATGTGTGAAACTGATTGTTCCTTCCTAAGTGGAGCACTTTACATTTGTCTTTATTAAAAAAGGTAGTTTAACATAATACTGTACCATACAATTTTTGCTTTTTTTCAACTCAGTTGCCTGATTGAGTAACATTGGTTCCAAATGAGGTGTGTGGTTGACTGGTCAGTTTGTAACCAATGTTTGTAACTTTGAAGTGGTACTGTATTTATCTTCTATTCCCAAATAATTCATTACTCATATTCAGCCAACTATACAATACTTGAAGGTTATCTAATATGATGTTTGCCTTGGGTGCCTTCAATTTCACTTATTTCATTCATGATGTTTATATGTTCCACGGTATGTATATAGAATAGATTGTAAAATATCATTTTTACTTTGGCATAAAGCACACTTACATTTCTTGTAAAATGCTACTAGTGCAGTTTTATACTTAATACGATACATATATGTTGACTATCACCTCACAAATGCTAGACACAAATAGATCTTTTAACTATAAAAGCAAAAAGGCTGCCAGTTATATAGAAATTTTCCATATATCCTCCACCAATGATCCTCCACCAATTTAAAATAGCACACAATTCAAATGTCACATTGACTATAAAGAGATAAGTTCCATTTCATTTCTACTTTTTCATTTCACTTAAAAACATTTCCCTAAAAAAAAGCCTCAAGTCAAAAACAACATGAACTTATTGCAGGGACAATGGAAAGCAGTTTAAAAGCTATAATAATATATGGAGATACACCTAACTCGTAGAACTGCAAGGGATCTTGAGAGGTCATTGAGTCCAGTCCCCTGCCTTCATGGCAGGACCAAGTACCATCCCTGACAGATTTGCCCCAGATCCCTAAATGGCTCCCTCAAGGACTGAGCTCACAACCCTGGGTTTAGCAGGCCAATGCTCAAACCACTGAGCTATCCCTCCCCCCAATAAATCAGTTTTTTTAAGGTTAAAACTTTCAAAAATGCAGCATCTTCAACTAAAAAGTGGAACTTTTTAAAAAAAAGTTATATTACCTGCAGCCTTCATATCAACTGAGCCAATTTTGCCACAGTTCATAAAAAAGTTCTGTCCCATTCAAAACACAGCACAGAATACAGAATGCAATAACACGGTCTTTTCTAAAAGGGATTGGGACTCCCCCCGCAAAAAAATCTCTCGGTCGTTGTTTAAAAAATTTTACTCTTGAAAGCAGTGGTATTAAACACTGAGGAGGCTGCTTGTCCCATGTTCTGACTAATAATAAGCATAGCCCTCACAACTATTTAGAAAACAACAAATAATTTGGTAGCACTTTAACCATGTAAATGGTATCATGAGTTTTGTTAGTCTATAACGTGCTACCAGACTACTTGTTGTTTAAATTTATCCTGAACAGACTAACTTGGCTACCCCCTAAAACTTCTGAACTATTTAGAAGGAAATCAGAGATTTGGAAGAGTGAAGGAGGAAGAGATGGGGAAAAACACCCACAGATATTCCATAAACCAGAATTGACTTGTGCATCTTCCTCAGCAGGCTATTTAAAAGAGAAAATTTAGAAGCACGCTATATTTTGGTATCACATTACAATCCTGATCTCAGATAAAACTTTTAGTTTTCCTTATGCTGACACCAAGGCCCAAAACAATCCTTACAGTCTTCTGTTGACAAAAATTATGTCCCTGACCAAAAAGTGCTATAACAACATTGCTCTTACATGTTCACACTACACTCCTTCTATCAGGAAAGCTTGTCAACAGTTGATGCTCTAGTATCAACAGTGAGAGCAGTGTACTGTGGGTAGCCATCCCACCACGTTGCTTGCCATCTTCTGCAGCCAGAACTTGTGGGAAGTTGGAGTACATCGCAGCTCATCATGAGTGCTGGTTCAATGTTCATCGTGAAGTTCTTTTCGTCCTATTATTCCACAGGCTTCTTGCTGCTTTTCACAGCATTTTTCAATTACCCCCATTTACAGTGCACTCACCATCTCTGCAATGCTTTCCACTATTGTGGTGACGGATGACAGAACAAGGAGCAATGGGCTCAAGTTACAGTGGGGGAGGTCTAGGTTGCATATTACGAAGAACTATTTCACTGGGAGGGTGGTGAAGTACTGGAATGGGTTACCTAGGGAGGTGGTAGAATCTCCATCACTAGAGGTTTTTAAATCTTGGGTTGACAAAGCCCTGACTGGGTTGATTTAGTTGGGATTGGTCCTGCTTTGGGCAGGGGGGCTGGACTTGATGACCTCCTGAGGTATCTTCCAGTCCTATGATTCTATGATTGTGCTGTCACAGATGGTCATGCAGCATATCATGAGCTCCCGATCTGAACAGGAATCAGAACTGCCATACCTGCTGTATGCTATAGAAAGACCAACATCAGATTACTTTTGGCATTCACAGAGCAGTTGAACTGTCACTTTTGGGACTGCCAAACAAACACTGACTTTCTACAGGTTTGGGATGATGAGGAATGGCTACAGAACTTTTGGATGTGGAAACCCTTCGGACGTTTCCCCCAGTTCCGAGGCACAAGAACATCAAAATGAGAACAGCCCTCATAACTGTGGAAACTGGTGATGTCAGACTGCTACTAGCTGGTTTCAAATCAATATTGTTCCAAAGAGCTTCCCCTCTTAAATTCTGGAAATGGGTGTGAAGAAAGTAGTTGATTTTAGTCCCGGACCATCTTACGACAGAACCATTCCATAGAAAGGGGTACTTCTCCATAATATTACAGGCACTTGTTGATCACCACAGACATTTCACTAAAACACATGGTGGGTTCAAAAAGGTAAATGACACATATTCAGGGACACCGACTGTACATAAAGCTACAAGCAGAAACTTTCTTTCCAAACCAGAAGTTTACAGCGAAGGATGCTGAAATGCCCACAATGATCTGGGAAACCCAGTGTATCCCTTAGTCTCATGAATCCTTACACAGAAAACCTGGACAGCAGCAAGAAGCCTTTCAATAGTAGGTTGAGCAGGTGCAGAATGATTGTGGAATGTACAAATGGCAGATTAAAAGTGCGTTGGTGATGACTTTATGGCAGGTTATAGCTAAGCGAGGAAAACATTTCAATGGTCATAACTGCCTGAGTTACGCTCCGTAATCTTTGTGAGGCTCAGGGTGAAAAATCTGCTCGGGGTGGAACAATGAAGTGGATTGACCGTTTGCCAATTTTGAGCAACCTGACAATGGGACTAGAAGAGGCACACAACAGGGGGCATTCAAATCAAGGAGGCTTTGATGTAAGATGGAGAGTTACTCCAGGGAAAATCTTAAAAAATAAATATAAAAACAATCACTTTACAGATGGGCACAGCACCTCTTTTTAAAGGAATTAGTTTTACAATGAATAAATATGAAATAGGACTCCATAATTTTTCAGATAGCCCAGTACTGCACAGATCATTTACTCTGATTGGCTTTTGGGAAAGATATGTGTGGTGAGAGCTAGTATTTGTGGGAAAATATTTATTCATTTGTTTCAGTTGACTATATTTTAACTATGAAAAGGAAGACAGGCTGCTGGATTTGTAGTTATTATAACACATATGTTGTTTATATTTTTAATTACTGTCAAAAGTAATTAGATCAAAATCTTTCCAAACAATAGGTTCTCTGAATTTCTTCTGATATATAGTTTTTGTAAAGACATTCTGCTGCTTTTTTCATGTTTAAGGGCACTTAAAAACTAGTATTTACTTTATACAGATCAAACAAAAAATTTGTCTACCAGTATTTACATGGGGAAGATAATCCTGACTAAAAGTACCAGTTTGAAACACATTATATACTTCGCTTACTATCTTGTTTATTTTATTAATTCAAATATGATCTTAGTTTAGGACAACTATTGTTTTCTCCAACAGTTAAAACACAATTAAAACACAATTTCTATCCAATTTCATGTTACATTCTATAGAATTCACATATTGTTTCAAAGTGCTTTCCCCTCTTAAATTCTGGAAATGGGTATATGTGAAGGAAGTAGTTGATGGGTTGTTTTACTTACCAAAATGGTGATGTGGAACCCAGGTGGAGGTTTCTTTGTGGTCAGAGAGATTTTGTTCTACAGCTGTAGGAAGCCTTTTCCAGTTAGTGAACTCCAGAGTGAAATTAAGGAGGTCATCATTCACAGAATAAATCCTACACAGTAAAAAGTTACATAACATAGTGAACTAGTGTACACAACAAAACAAAATTAATTTTGGGGGAGAGGAGGAAAAATATTGAAAGATTTATGTTTTTATAACAAGTTCCTAGAAACATCCTAAGCAGAACAAAACATCAAAAGGGAATTCTAAATTAATTCTGATACCATAGCACATTACTAAAGCAAATTAGATCTTCCTCCATTACTTTTAGAATTAAACTGCATTGCAAGAGAACGTATGTTCTAAAATGTATCTGCCTTCGTAACAGGCAATATTTTTCTCTACAAGAATTGCTTATTCCATCTCTATCAAGATTTTTTTCAAGGTCTCTCAACACCAAGATGAATGTCTTGCATTATTGCCTTGGCTTTCCATCATATCTGAAAAAAATGTTTAATGACTTACGTAATTTTAAAAATAATCAAATCACAAAACCTAAGAAAGTTTAAAAAAAAGATTTTAGTTCTATACACAGACTGTTTTTAGGGTGATTTATACCTCAATCGCCAAGATAATGTGTAAGAAATGGCAAGCAAGAGCCTTCACAGCATAAGTGGGTTATACAAGAAGTCTAAATGAGTTATTTTTTTTTAAAGGTATTGGAAACATACTGAAATACAATACTTGCACAGTACACATACTTTGAGAAAATATTTCCATGCTATCTAGGTGTTCTTGCATGCTCATCTGACTCAATCAATGGTTTAAAATATAAAAAGATGTGAAACATAAATGTACTGGTTGACTAAAACTAATAATAAAAAAACTTCTTGTCTATTCTGTATTTTCTATTATTTCATTTTCAGAATTAATTTAATTCAGGTATGACCATGGAAATCATTTTAATGCATTTATTTAAACAATACAGAGCAGTGGTAAATAGGGATGTAAAGGACTAGTCAACTATCCAATAAGCAAATGCTTATTGGATAGTCGACAAGATAGTTGAATAGTCGCTCTCCCCTGCTCCCTTGCTGCCTCTAACAGATAGAGGGAGCGGGGGGGAAGTGAGGGGAGAAAGAAGAGGGAGGTACATAAAAGCAGCAGCACTGCACAGAGCCTGGGGTCAGCTGCTGCGTGCAATGCTGCCACTTTGAGTGCCACGGGGAGCCCGGCATCAGGCTCCTCACAGCATTTCAAAGCGGCAACACCCCACTGATTGGCTTCTCTTTCCTATTGGGCAGGTAAGTGGACAAACCAGCTAATAAGAAGGTGTTTTCCTCAAGAGGTACTAAAATGTGCCACCCACCCTTCAGGAACTTGACTTGCTGATTAGCACTTTAATTTCCTGAGTCTGAAGCCCACTGTCACCGGGCACACTATAAGCACTGGTTACAATGTGCTTTTCAGTGATTGCATTTATTAAACTTGGTTAGTCATGAATTTGGAGATCAGTATTTAGTACACAACATATAAAATATAAGGAGTAATTATTTTTCTTACCACAATCTGCACAGGAGATTCAGTGGATTAAATCCAGCCAACAACAGATATGGTAGCCACTCTTTGTACTGTTCCTGTGCTTTAACAGCATATTTTGTAAACTCTAGTGAGTGTTCCCCAGAAGGCATTGGGCAACCCACTTTCAAGAAGTGTCGAAACCAAGAAAAGTTTTTGTGGTGCAGGCAGTATCCTAAATTAATCCCAAGTAGGTGGATCCCATACTTCAGAAGAATAGGAATTAAACCACAAAAGCTGCAAGATCACACAGAAAACAAGATATCTGGTTACGGTATTACTGAAAATACTCTGATAAAGTTATTATACAATCAGACTAGAGAATCTTTTGTAACAAACCATTTTAGACTACTGTGACTGTGTGACCCCGTGATTATTTCCAGAAAGTATCACATTAAACATGACTCAAGTAAATTGTATTTCTCAAAACAAATCAGTATTACACTTTAAAACTTTTGAATTTTGAATCTGGAAAAAAAAAACCCTTGAATTAAATTATGTCAGCAAGAATGTTTCATTTAAGTAACATTTGGGAAAGATGCTGGATCAGGATAACACTAGAAAATGAAGACTTCTGAGTATCCAAAGGGCAGCTGAAATCAAAACCTGCTGCTGTCTTCTCATACTTAGAATCTTGCAAACAACATTGTTACCTGTTTCTGTAACTAGTATTCTTCAAGATTTGTTGCTCATGTCCATTCATTGTAGGTGTGTGCGCTCGCCACATGCATTGATGCCAGGAGATTTTCCCTTAGCAGCACCCATAGGGGAGCTGGCTCAGGTGTACCCTGGAGTGACACACACATGCCTTGCCATATAAGGTGTCATCGGTCCCCTCCACCCTCAATTCTTTCTTGCCAAACAACTCTGACAGTGGGGAAAGAAGGCGGGAAGTTCAATGGACATGAGCAACACATCTTGAACAGCACTAGTTACAGAAACAGATGCGTGTCTTTTCCTCTTTGAGTGGATTACTCATGTCCATTCAGAGTAGGTTACTGCAAGCAGTATGTCTGGAGGTGGGAAGATTTCCTTGGCATGCTGTGTGCAACACAACTCTTCTGAAAGCAGCATCCTCTTGGGCTTGTTGCAGCAGGGCATAGTGCGTGGCAATGGTGTGCACAGATGACCACATTGCAGCCTTACAAATGTCCAGGATAGGAACATCCACTGAGGAGGATGCACTCTGGGGGAGTGATCCCTGACCAGTGGGAGTGGCTGAGCACCCACTAGCTGATAGCATGTCCGAATGCAGAAGGTTATCCAATTAGAAGATCTGTTAAATGGATACCAGGAACCCCTTCATCTGCTTCACATTGGTAAGAAAGACTTGGGGTGATTTGCAGAACGGCTCTCCACAGTGGTCACATAAGTCTTCAGGGAGAATATCTGGAAGAAAATATCCTGGTCCGTATGAAAAGCAGAGAGCACTTTAGGTAGGAAGGCAGGGTGTGGTCACAGCTGCACCTTATCTTATACAAGGCTCTATGGAGGCTCCACAGTCAAGGCTCACAACATGGAGATCCTTCTATCTGTTGTAATTGCCATGAGAAAGGCCACCTTCCAGGAGAGATGAAGAAGGGTGCATGTAGCCATCAGTTAGAAGGGTGGACCGGTAAGCTTGGAGAGGACCAGATTAAGACTGTACCTGTGGGAACAGCCACTCAAGGCCTCTGAGAAGTCTCGCCATCAAGTTGTGGGAAAACACGGACTGGCCTTGGAACGGTGGATGAACAGCCGAGATCACTGCCAAGTGGACTTGAAGGAGGAAGGGTTGGCACTATCATCCATCTAAGTAGAGAAGATAATCAAGGATGGTCTGGACGGAAGCCTCCGTAGGGGTGAGCCCTTGTTGCTCTGCTCAGTGTTGCTCTACTCATATTGTAAACTGAGTCCATTTGGCAACGTAAGTCTGCCTGGTCAGTGGCTTCTCAGAAGGACCTGCTGAATTGCATCTGAACAGGAACACTCCTCTGCTGTCAGCCATGGAGCAGCCATGCCATGAGGTGGAGCAACGATAGGCCTTGCTGAAGAGGACAGCTTTGGTCCTGAGAGAGCAGGTCCGGGCAGAGTGGCAGGGGCTAAGGGGGCACACCATGAGGCTCAGCTGAGTGGCATATCAATGGTGGCCAGGCCACACTGATGCAACAAGAATGATCATAGCTCTGTCTTGCTTGACTTTTCCCAGGATCTTAGGGATGAGTGGGTATGGGAAAACACATAGAGCAGGGTGCCTGACCACAGGGTGAGGAAGGCATCCCTTAGAGACCTCCTCATCCACTTGGCATCTGGAGCAGAAGCTGACACTTCGTGTTGTGCTCTGTGATGAAGAGGTCTACCAGGGGAGTGACCCACTTCAGAAGAGCATAGCAGCGACTTGTAGATGGAGAGTCCACTCATGATGAGAGGAGAACTCCCTGCCCAGCTGGTCAGCTAGGAGATTTCCCATGCCCGGGAGGAGGTGGGCCTCCAGACACATATCTTGAAGGATGCAGAAAGTCCCAGAGTGGACAGTAACTGCTCTGCTGGGCTAGTGTGCCCCTCTCCATAGCAGGCCCTGCGGGGCTGAAGTGGGCCCCTGCTCATGGTTGGCAGGGAGCTGCTCCAGCCCCCACCAGTTAAGTGGAACAGGTAAGCATCAATTCCTAACAAGGGCTTGGTGATTTGCCAGAGCTGTAGGCTGGAGGATGAATAAAGCTTTCATTTGAATAAATCCAATCTCTTTGAGTCCTTATTTTTTGCGGTCACCCCAGGCTGGCCTTGCCTGCCCCACTAGTTGACGGCCTCCACCACCAGGGAGTTGGGGGCTGGGTCGGAGCAAAGGTACGCATGCCCCATGACCAGGACAAAGTATTTTCTTTTCACCCTTTTACCACAAGGTCATGGTGATCTTGGCCACCCGGTCATGGAGGGGTAAGGTCACCCTGGTCAGGACTGACTGTCCCAACACCCTGAAGAGAGTATCCTCTTACTTTTCAAGTTCTTCCACTTGGAGGTTTAAGTTGGTGGTCGACTGCTTGTAGGAGTTCAGGTGGACTGCATGTCATCAGGAGGTACCACTGGAGGAAGTCCCATGATGGTCTCATCTGGAGAAGAGGCGGCGGCAGCTTGCACTGGGGGAATCTCCTCAAGACAGGGAGAGGCCGGAGTCTGTGTCTCAACCCCCCTGCTCTTGTTTGGTGGGAGCCTAGGAAGCCTCAGGTGCTAGGAGACGTTTAATGGAAGAGGAGATGGTTGATGGTGCCCTTGGTATACTGGCTGCCAAGTGCCATACCTGGAACGGTGCAGAAAACACCTACAGGTGCCAGGGGTACCACTGAGGTGACCTGGCCTGCGGCCACTGCCTAACTAGGATCCTGTCTGCAGTACTGGAAACACCAGATGAGGTGACTGTGCCAGGGGTGCCAAGGCTTGGTCCAAAGCCAGGCTGACAGAGCATGCAGTGTGAAGGGACCAAAAACGAGGGCTGGTATCAGTGAGGTACCACATGTTGATCACTGATGCTGACACCCGGGATGCAGAGGAGCACCAGGAATGGTCCTCTGGCAAACATGGTCTACTACAGGATCTGTGGTCTGGGCAAGGCTAGTCAACCATCTCGTAACGGGCTTGGGGCATGATTGCAGGACTGATGCTGATGAGCCAAAACACGGTGCTGTGAAGTCGAATGGGACCTGCGCTTCTTGTGGACATGCTGTGGGGAGCTGAAAGCTGTGGAGAGGTGTAATGCCTGGCCCTCGAACACTCAGACTGTGTAGAATACCAGTCCCAAGCACGCCATCTGCAATGGGGGCGTGTGCTTCAGGATCTGCGCCAAACTCCCGAGTAGTCCCGCCTGCTGTCTTCAGTAGCCTTGGGCCTTATCGGGGAACCAGGCTCAGCTGCAGGCTCTGTTGTTTTCGCCACAAAGAGGTGAAGCCATCAACGTCCCACTGGTGACTGTCCCACAGGAGACCAGGGCAGTGCCATGGCTGGCTTTCCCTTGTGGTGTGATCCCACAACTACCGGGGTGAATAGCACTAGCATGAACAAGATGTCCAAGCCACCTGCAAGGCCTCCGGCATTGATAGCATCTGGAACTGTTCGACCCCACTCTGAAATTGGGCCAGGGTGTGAGACGGAAACCCATGCTTGGAAGAGGCCTGAGGCACCTGCTGAGCAACAGCAGGAGAGTCCACTAGAGTCAACATTGGGGGTCTGTCCTTCTTAGGTCCAGGAGACTTGCTTTTGCCTTGCCTAAGCTTGTGGGGAGCCAGTGAGCAATGCCGTGCTGGTGCTTGGTGCCAAATCCAAATGCTCACACACAGAAGCTAAGGCAAACGCCATTAGAAGAGCCTTAAGATTAATGTCCCTCTCCTTGGTGCAAAGCTTGAAGGACTTGCAAATGTGGCCCTTATCACTTCTGTGAGCTTCTCCTAAACACCACCAACAGTCATGGTGGGGGTCACTCACTGGCATGGGCCAATTAAAGCTGTGATATGACTTGAAGTTTGGGGAATGGGGCATGCCCGGACCCAAAGCCAAGTCCCTATGGGAGAGACCTACACTAATTAACTATTTAGAACAGTAAACTAACAATAGAAACAATTTATAGAGAATAAGAAGTTCAACTAGAGAAATGGGCAACAACTCACGCTGAGAAAAGCAGGTTCCAAGCAGCAAGAAACAACTGAGGGTAGAGGGGGCCAAAGGTGCATTATATAGAGAAACATGTGTGCACCACTCCAAGGGGTGCCTGAGCCTGCTCCCCTATGGGTACTGCTAAGGGAAAATCTTGCAGCACCAGTGCATGTGATGAGCACACACACCTACACTGAATGGACATGAGCAATCACTGGAAGAAGAACTGCGATATCTTTCTGCTTTACATCCTATAATTGTGGGTATCAGAGGATCATGTTTGAGGACTCTGGATGGATGTGGATCCAAATTTTATATTTAAAACCCAGCAAATCTGTTTGCAGGTATGATGCAGATACAAATTTTGTATCCAAGCAGAGCTCAACTCATGTGGTCCTGCTAGTGTGCTTCAAAACAGCTTTGTATACATCACTTAGGTCAGGCAAGGTTGTTATATCGATCTCTGAACTCTCTATTCAGACTAACAATTAACAGGAGTTTATTGGTGTCTCTTTCCAGCACCAAACAGCTACTGAACTGAGACTACCAAACCATTTCACATTTTTCATATATTCAGTCACCACTTGTTAATTCACATTTAAACAGGCAACCTAGAAGTGAATGCCTCCATTTAAATACTAGTCTTATTACTCAGTCTTCCATGTCTCTGTTACAAGACGACAGGATACGCTCATCATTACACTTTTATTTTTATATATATATAAAATATTTGATAGACCACGTACATAACATTTTGATCAAAATGCTCCCCATTTCTGAGAATCCTGGAAATGTTCTGTAATTGACATGTAATGCTGGAAGGGACTTTGAAAGGTTGTCTACTCCAGTGGTTCCCAACCTTTTTTATATTGTGGATCAGCAAACCCATTCACAAACTTTTGGTGGACCA
>CM057847.1:23377530-23389585 GCA_030068395.1 Apalone spinifera | reverse complement strand
GGTTTTAATTTTCCTCAACTACTAACCAGACACGATTGATTTCACAGGAGACATTCTTCAAATTTGCTATATGGAATTAGAAAGGTTTTTATAATTCAGACAGGCTCCCTCAAAAGATTCTGTATGTGCTCTGAGAATTCCAAGTAATGAATATGATCAAGTTAGGGTGGAGTGATTTAAATCAAGCCAATTTAAATCCATAGTATTTTTTAATTAAGTGATCTAAATCACGTTTATAACTAGGTGGAGATTATGTAAAAACTACTTTGAAGATCTATACTATTACAATTTTAGATTAAAATTTATAAAGGAACTCATTCTGTATTCCCAACCTCTGAAAAATGCCAATAATGGTATGGGATCTTACTTGAATTTTACAAAACTGCTCCAGATGAAAAAAAATTGAAATTCAGATTCTGATCCTGCAAACACTTCAACCAGTACATAACTTTACTCATATGAACAGCTCCATGACTTCAATGGGACTACTCATACGCTTACAGTTATGCATGTACATATCACCACAGGCTAACATTGCTTGAGAAGTTTCAGAGGGGTAGCCAAATCTGCAAAAACAACAAGTCATCCTGTGGCACCTTAAAGACTAAACAGATTTATTTGGGCATAAGCTTTCATGGTGCATCTGCCAAAGTGGTTTTTACCCATAAAAGCTTATGCCCAAATAAATCTGTTAGTCTTTTAGGTGCCATAGGACTCCTCATTGTTATTGCTTGAAAAAACTATTAAAAGCTATTTAAATATGTGATACATTCATAATAACTTAATTTTTATACACACAGTCTAATATTTTCAAACATAGGATTCTAAAAATAAGAAACCTCGACCAATATTTATTCCTGGGGGAATTTTGCATTATTGTATGTATGCATAATTCATGTACCCTGCATAATTTTTTTCCCCCTCACAGAAAAATTTGTTGCTAAAAAGTTACTGTGGTTACGCCTTTTGACTGTGGTGCTAGAACAAAGCAGCTGCTTCCAGAATCCCCCCAGCTGTGACAGGGAAGAGAAGAGACAGCCATCAGGGTCAGGTCAGGAGACGGGGGATTGAGGGGGGAGAGGCACATATTTTGAATCACATAGGGTTACTGGGAGGGATCACAGACTGCAGCTCATAAGAGCTAGTGGGGAGCACAGACTGGCACAGTGGCTGAATGGGAGTGGAGGCTCAGGGGCACATGGAGATAGGGAAAGGGGCTGCAGGGCCACATCGGGAAAAGGGGGTTGGCTAAGTGGGAGCACAAACAGACTCTCAGACAGACACACACTAATACAGTATAGATATATAGATACTTTCAGTATCTAGTAAATTAAGTAAATGTGAGCAACAGCAGGGTTACATTTTATATTTTTTCCTCTGTTATATCAAATAACCATCATAAGTATTTTACTATTTGTTGAGCACCAACAGCATGCGTCATACACACCGTACACAACAAATAGGACACAGTGATCATGATATTAAGAGCTTTATAATCCAAGTATAAATTTGTTGGTAATTCACAAAAACTGTAATATACTGAAAACTCTGCTTTCAGGGTATGGGACAGTCTTGTACCAGGAATCCTGAGAGAGAGGTTTAAGGTGCATTTGTCAAACTATTTTATGTTACTTTGTTTTTACATTCAAGACTGGCATACAGAGAAAGTAAAACAGTATTTTCCAAGAATGTAATCATACTGAAAAGAATCAGGTTAATTAAGAATCTGTTTGATTCAATTACAGCACCGTGTCAAGTCCCCAGAAGACAGAGATGGTTGATAAGGCCTTTTGAAAGCCAGGAAACTAGACTGCAATTATGTTCTACAAGACTTCTTTTCAAAGAACAGAGCTTCCCAAAGGAGATTTTAGCAAGGTTCTTTAGCTCATGTATGTGACCCAGAACCAATGCACAATATAGGTACTTAAGATTTACTCTGTAGTCTCAAGACTTGAGAAAGGGGGGGGGGAAATCTACATACTTTTAAAAATAAGCCTGAGATAAACAGCAATGTAGTTAAAATATTACAAATTAAAAACACTAGAAAGATACATACTTCTTTTGGAAAACCATACACATAGGTGATATGCAGCCAAAGATGAGGCACTTCTGAGCATCCGGACAGTAGCCTTCTTTAAGTAACAATTCCAAGCACTCTTCATTACCACCATAAACTGCTGAATAGACAGGACTCACTTTGTCTTTTCCTGTGTCACAGGTCCGATCAGTAACAGGTATTAGCAATCTCAATATGCTGTAACATTTAAAACTATGTTTATTGTGGAGTCTTTTCATATATATGGAAAAGTTACATGTTATTTTTCCTGGCTATTTTCACCATGGATATTACTGTTTAACACAAAATCACAATCACATCCTTTTAATTAAATACATTAAAAAGAACATTAATCATTTCAGTCATTTTTACATAAAAACATCTAATGTGGTTAAGCATATGGAACTATCAGCATCATTAATGTAAAACTATCTGCAAACGTAAACTGAAATAATGTTCTAGACATCTTTTACGTTTTGTTATTCAAATATAGCTGGGATTGATGTATTTGTAATAACATCTCAGATTCTAATTAGTATTTGAAAAGGATTGGTTTACACACTGCTAAGTTTGTATCTAGACTTTTACAATGTAGCAAGAGTGGGTGTTCAGATCAGGGGGATGGTTTAACAAATTGTAGACAAAGGATGCCTTCTCTTTTAGAATTCAGTCCAATGGTGTTCAGTGAGGTGTCGAATGTGGAGAATTTGGTGTCATAATCTGTACTATGGACCATATTGTTCCTGACTAATGAATATCACTAAGTAAGCACTGGGTTCTTTGCAGATGGAGATTATTAAAGCTGCTCTTTAGAGAGAGCCAATTGCCTGTCGCTTTAAAGGAGGCGTGAACACAGCCTTTGTTCTAGAAGCCATGCCTTGACATTGACAATCTTGCCAATTCATCTTCCATTTTTTAGTAAGGATAGTGTGAGAGATGTCTCGTCACAATTACTATCTAGATTGCTCTGGCTGCCTTGTTCCTTATCTGTTTGAGCACAGAAATTTAACTGGTCATGTTGGTCAATGATATCCTCCCTAGCAATGGATGAAGATCAGGCTCCCATATGGTATTCTTACATTCTACTGATTGTGAAAACCTGTTGATTCGCTGGCAATCCACGGTGGGAGAGGGCAGTTCTGCTCTTTTGTAACTTTATTTTCTCTTGCCTACATTGCAGAACATAATTATGGACACTTGATAGCCCTTTGTTAAGAGGAACAAGTGCAGGGTACTGCAGGATGTCACACGGACATCTCTCCTCCTCAACCAAACCAGATGTATATAGGTGTGCAGTGTTTTCAGAATACCGATGACAACCAAATGTATGTGTCTTGTCTAACCCAGACAATAAGATTCAGTGCCACAGCCAATGGTTTCTTGAGGTTGGAAAATGGATGAGAGTGACTGGCTGAAGTTCATTTCAAACAAAGCTCAGATGGTGGCATGCGTGAAGCAGCAGGAGAATGAGACAAAGGCAATGTCAGCCTCCCCCTCCCTCCCAGAGTTAGACAGCCATAATCAGGATGGCTAGGAAGTTGCATCCTTTATTTCACAAATGGACCTTGCCACTGTTTTCCATGCTTTCCTTTCCCCCTCCCCTCCGCATCATAAAATACATTCTACATGTGTCTACACCTTAAAATCATTTACAGACTGAATCTGGTGCAGAGTGCAGCTCGCTTAGTGAGTGGGGCATCTCTCTGGAAGCATGTGGCACTGGCGCTCCACACTGGCTCTTCAGGTGTGGTTTAAAGTGTTGATCATTAACTAGAGAGCCATAAATGGCATGGAACGTGAGAATGCGCCTCTTTCCCTGTGACATACAGCCAAAACTGCAGTCACTGGAGCCATTCAAGTTGGATCCCCTATGTATAAAAGAGATGGGGGCTACTGCAGAGGGATCTTTGTGAGACCCTTGCAGTCTCAAACTTGTTTGTACCCCACACTCATTCATTTCTATGTAATAGCTCAAATGTCATGACCTAGCGTACTGCAAAAGCCAATTTTGGGGGGGGTTCTGTTTTTTTATTGGGAGGGGATGTTCCTGAGTGGATTAAAGAAACTGTTCCTCTGCTTGGATTTACTGGCTCAGTCAGTTTTTCACTACTTGTATATGATTATTCTTGCTGCTGTATGGTTATCATTTACAACTGTAATTTCAATTAAGGGCTCCTAATGATACAATATGCCTGACCAAAACTCCTTATTTACACCTAAAATATAAAATAAACAAAATAGTAATAAGCTTGTAAAGTCTGATTTTGCAGCCCCTCTCTCTGTGGGACACTCACAGACTTTAGTGGGAGTTGGATCAGGCCCCGATACAAATCCCTGCTTACTTCAATGAGTATTTTACATGGACAAGAGCTGCAAGGTCAGGCATTGAAACTGTAATGTAAACAACATTAGAAATTCCAAACTAAAAACAGAGTCCCCTTCCATTTATAGCTGAAAAATCTCATAGTTGATTATTTTTTAGTAAGCAGAATTATTTATCAGATTTTTATATCACTTACTTCCTATGGCCCATTTGGGCTGCTGCATGAATAGGCAGCTGCCATTCCTCCTCATTACAGTACAGATTAGGATTGGCCCCTTTCAATAACAATAGTTCGACACACTCGGCATGGCCTTCTTGTGCAGCAATGAATAATGGAGTGGCTTTGTCCTTGGCTTGACAGTTGATATTTGCACCTAACACAGAATAAAACATTTAACATGCTGCCTGATTATCACAAGCAAGCAAAAAAACAAAAGGGAATAAACAAATTACAGAATTAATTAGGCATTAGCTTTCACAAAATTGCTTCATCATTCAGAAGTTTTTCCACAGGTATTAAAGTATCTTATTTAATTTACTAATCTGCTTCAAATGTTTTCAAATTGCCCATACCTTTAAACTACAACGATTAGAACTAACGTTCTCAAATTACTTTTTATTTTCATTTAAATCTGACAGGAAGAAAATATTGATGTCAAATGCTAGTCCTCTAAAATTCTCAGTCAGGGTCACCTGAAACCTGAGGAGGGTTACAGTGTGAATGAATTATATACAAATATTATTTTAAATTAATCACAAATATAGCAAAAATATACAATCCAAGTAATTAGTAGCTAATGAAGCACACAAACTCTAAAATAATATTACTTGTTGGAGAGCTGAACCACTTTCTTCCATTCAAAGGAAGACATTCCCAGAATTCAACATGCCAGTAAACCTGCTATGCTGACAGATTGTCAGGCTTGCACTCTGGCAAATTACTAGCAGCACATTATACATCAACAGTAGAAGATACATAATAAATAGAACTATAAACCACAGAGTCATTACTTTTACTTACACCTTTACCAATCAACTTTACATTAAGTTTCTTACTCCAACTATTAAAATCAAAGAAAGCACTTGTCTCGGAGTGTAATAGAATAGGGCAATTCCAGATAAAAGATAGACACTTTGGAGAAATGGCAAAAGAGTTAGCTAATATTTTTTTTGAAATTACTTTCTGTAGGTAGCATCCCACAAGTATTGAGATGTTAGATTTATTGATCAGTGTGGGATGTTTTGGCCAAGTTTAGGGTGTTCATCAGTTTAACTGTTACGATTGTTTGGTTTTCATTTGATTATGTGGGAAATCTAGTGAGAAAATACTATTCGGAGATGCACATCAGGACCTGTTGGTTTGAAATTCTGAAGAAATTACTACGGAAAATTTAGGACCATTTTGTGATACCCTTAATCATGCTGTGTAATATCTTCCTCCTGAAGTAATCCATATAAATGAATTGGACTTCTCGGTCTGATTAAGGGTTTCATAATCAGACTCTTAATCTTTACCCAGGTTAGGTCTTTATTTAGGTTTGGTCTAATTAAAGGTAAGTCAAGCCAAAAGTTAGTCAGAGGTATAAAAAATTTTAACTTCCAGGGCACATAGAGCAACATGCTAAATCGAGCCAAGAATTCTTTCCATAAACCTGGCATAATCCCTCCCATTATTATCTATGCTACACATTAGATAATATCTATACTGATGTGCTACAGTGGTGCAGCTGAAACTATGCCACTGTACCATTTCAGTTTTATTTCCTGTTTCTTGGTCTGACTCAACGGAAAACAAGACAAGTTACTGCAATAGCAAAATGTAAGTGTTTTGTGATAATTTCTTATACCAGTTCATAGCCAATGTTTCACTAACATTGTAACACTAACTAAAGTGAAAATTACCATGTGATATAAGTGTTTGCAAACTCTCCAGCTTCCCATACTGAGCAGCAATGAACAAAGGTGTGATTCCAAAGTCATCCACACATTCCTTGTTTGCTCCTTTTTCAAGGAGCAAATTTATTATTTCAGTATGTCCCTGAAATAAACATATTTGTGTTGTGTTAGAAAAAGAACACTGGAATTCATAGAACCCTACATTTTCAATTTTATTCTGTGAAGGAATCTAAAATAGGGACCACATTCTGTATTCTATGTTATTCTGAAAGTCTGTAGCAGAATCATTAGAAAGGTTTAATTTCATCTTGCACATTTACTCAGTCCAATAAATATAAACAATTAAATTAGCATACTAGATCCATAAGGCTGATACATTTTTATGCTGGATAAAAAAAAATTCAGAAGAGACCAGCTTGGCCTCATCAATGAAAGTCTTTTCCAAAAAAATTAAGTGCATTTTACAACAGATTTACTTCCCAAATAATATATCTGATCACTTCTTAAGTACATGCAGTACTTCTAATATTTAAATAATCATTGCTGCCCAACACTTTCTATAGCTGTTGTAGCATACTATGACATATTCAGAATGATCATTAGCATTTAGACTGCCTTTTCTGCCCTAGCCTAACAATCATAAATCACCAGAGCAGGAAGCAAAAAACTGTACAACCTTGTCATTTTAAAAGGGTAAAACACACTATTTACATGGAAATGAAATAATAAATTTATACGTTACCTGAAAAGAAGCTTGGTGCAAAGAATTCCATCCAGACCAAGAATGGGATCCATTAATATTTGCTCCATGTTGGAGTAGAAGCTTTATAATGTCTGCATGTCCATTTTCTACAGCTTCAAACAGAACAGTCAAAATTTACTCTTACCAAAGAGACACAACTGAAGGAACTGATCAGCTTAGTGGTTTTGTCATTAAATTTCATCTCCGTAGTCAGAACTGTTTTACAGTTACCAAAACCAATTCCCTTGAGTGACTGTGCAGCTCTGATTACAAGAATTTCATGGTCTGATCTAAACCCAAAACACACAAAATCTACCTTTTATGACTCTGCATACGAAACAGAAATTATATCCAGTGTTGCCTCTTTTTGAAGCAAAATATTTATAAGATCCAAGATAGCTATTTTTAAGAATATTGACAGTACATGGATAATGAACATAATGTACTATCAATTTGATAATGTGGTTTCACAAGGAATAAAAATTTCAATGTACAGAAAAACTAACATCTCTTTCTCCAGGAAGTGGAGGTATAAGGAAACTATCATTAAGGAAACACCTGCTAGTAATTTTAATTTCTCCTCATCCTGCCTTAGCCCCACTGCACTGCCAAACTGGCAATCTCAAGAGTTGGATTAAAAGTCTTGACAGTACAGATGTGGCCCGAGGGCCATAGTTTGCACACCCCTGCCCAAGTTGGTCCCAGGGGTTCTTTGCAAGCAAACATTTATTTTCAATGTCTTGTCACCACAGATTATTTCTTGTTAAGATCAAAGCAGCTTGTTTTTGGTACCCAACCCAGTTTGCATTTTCCCACTGTAAACACTTTCCCGGGTTCCTCAAATTGCTTGTACTACGTCTTGACAGTGAAAGAGATTACAATTCATATGCCATATTGAAGATAAATCTTTGTATTAGTTATTTTATAATATAGGAATTTTGTAAGTCTTTTAACTTTGAATTGTCTTTTCATAATGTCTTATAAAAGCTTTGTATTAGCCTTATAATGTAGTCTTCTTATGCTTTATATTGTAGACATTTTGTGTTAAGTCCTTGCATAATTTGTATTAAGTTTTTTCATATTGTAGAAACTTCATATTAAGTCTCTTAATATAAAGTTTCTATATTATAAAGTCTTTTTATAATGTTAGGGCACATTACACAGCAGGGCTAAACTCAAAATAAGCAATGTAACTTGAGCTACACTAATTGCATGGCTTAAGTCAAAATCGTTTATTTAGACTTTTGGCACTGTCTACACAGCAGTTGTTTCGAAACACAGCACTACCTCCTCCCCCGCACCCCCAACTTCCCTTTCTCCTATACAATGACGGTTAATGGAGTCAGGGTAAGAAGCCATTATTTCAAATTTATTTTGAAATAATGGGCTTGCTGTGTAGATGTGCACTACGTTATTTCAGAATAACTGACATTATTCCAAAATAACATTGCTATGTAGACACAGTCTTACAGTCCTTAGGAATAATTAAGGTAAAGAAAATGTCTTTGTATTAGAAGTAGAATAGATCTCTCCCCTTTGACTTGAATGTGGCCCTGATGAATGAATAAGGCGTGGAAGGCAAGCGCCTCCAAGGATGAACAGCTGCAACAGTTGGAAAGGGGAAGAATAGGAGCCAAACCCAAGGACACTAAGACCTGTCGCGTGGGCTCACTGAGAAAAAAAATCAAACATAGAAGGCCTTGGGAGTCAGAAGAAAGCACTTTCTTTTAGAGGAAATTCAAAAGCTCTCTTTAAAGATGAATGTGGCAGCACTGAGGACAACACCCAGAAGGCGGCGCCACAGATGGCTGACACAGCTAGAGTGCATAGATTTGCATAAGATGACTAACTGATACAGCTAAAGTGTACAGATCTGCATGAGGGAAGGTACTATAAATGTAAGGTGTCTTGCAGGGGACCCCGGGTCTCGTCTTGTCAACATTGGAGCATCAATCCAGCTCAGCAGAAGCACGGCTCCTCCCCTCCCTCATCTAACTCACCTTGCCAGTGAAGTTAAGGGGAGCAACAAGTTGATAACAATGACAACAAGACAGAGTATGTGTGTGTGTCTGTGCGCGCGCACGTGTGCATGAGTATAGTATATCATATGATACAGTGTTTATTTACCCAATACATATTACCAGTAAACGTGGCATTTTGCCTTATCCCTCTGAAAAAGATCCCATGCATTTCTTTAATTACAACAACTTTCACAAAAATGTAACTTTTGTTAGTAAGTGTGACAACAGAAGAAACATGTATATTTCTAAATAAAACATTACAAAACCTACACCAGAACACTGAAACAAAATATGAATATTCAACACTGCACTTTGGCATCGCTGTGTCTAGACCAACCTTTATAAATTTACAGACAAAAACAAAAGAAATTGTTACAGATATAGTAACATAGAACCTAATCTCTAACATGCTGGATACCTTTAGCTTCCATTTGATTTAGGGTTGTGACAGTACAAATGAGGGGAGAATTTAGTTCAAATATCTTCTCCTACTAGCCAATGGAAATATATGATGGATAAACAAGCTATTGTATTAAGTCTGAAACTTAGGCTGGCATGAAGGTAATATTCCTAAATGTTAAGTTTTTAGCATATGAGGTTTTAGCATAAATTTGCTACTGTTGCTCTATTTATTCAAGTCTTTCTCTTCCTGTCAGTCATGAGTATTGTAATCTCACAATCTTGTTTAGATATGCTATTTCAGAGAAGCCATGCAAAACATACACAAACATATTGTCATTTGTGTTGACTCCTGTGTCATTTGTAATAGCTAAAGCAATTTTTTCCATTTCTTTCATATAGTTAACCTAACTCCAGAAAAACTAACAACTGACTAGTAGTTTCATATATCACCACTGCAGTCTGATAATCAGAAAACCAAGTTTGGATTGTGGAATAATTTTCGCTATTAAGTGTTAGCAATAAATGTATAAAGCATGTACAAACCAGCTTGATTTTCGAAAGCTAAATTGACTAAGAGAGATTGGCAAAATAAAATAGTTTGGATTGAAAATGTAGTAAATATGACCAGTGTTCCTTCTAATTTTTCCCACCTCTGAGTGGAATGGATTTTGTTATATGCACCAATATGGAAATGATGTGTGATATATCACCTTCATATTAGTGCACATAACAAAATTTGTAGGATGGGGTGTGGCCAAGGGATTATGGGTGTGGGAGGGGGCTCAGGCCTGAGGCAGAGGGTTGGAGTGCAAGTGTGTGAGGTTACAGCTGTGGACCCCAGGATGGGGTGCAGGGATGAGGGGCACAGGGTTAAGATAGAACACTGGGGTTCAAGAAGCTCTGGCTATGGGTGCAGGCTATAGGGTGGGGCTGGGGTTGAGCAGTTTGGGGTGAAGGAAGATGCTCCAGGACTACTGGAAGGAGAGGACCCCCCACTCCAGTTCTCTTTCCTTACAGCAGCAACTAGGCTTGGAGGAGGATCGGTGCCCCTTCCCTGCCCGAGCAGATTTGAACTGGGGCTGGGTTGAAGCTGGGAGAGGGCTGTCCGGGTCACAGAAAGTCCAGGGCTGAGCTGGGGTAGCTTGGAAGCTGGGAGTTGGGCAGCTCTCTCCTGGTTGTGGCAGGTCCCTGGATAGGTTCCTTGAGCACCTGCAAGGTGCTAAACAGGCAGCAATAATGCAGCTTAGAACATGACATAAGAAAAATGTCACATTGAGATACATTTGGAAGAAATGTATTTTTTTCAGTGTGGTTCTGTGAGGTCCTCTGTGGAATTTTAAAAATTGTATTTTGCACTTTATGGGATTTACTGGAAGATTTATCTGGCATTGTTCAGGTCCTTTAAGGTGGGAAGCTGGAGGTGTGGTGGGATGCAGGAGTCTGGGCAACAGCACTGAAGCATCCAGAACATCCCAGGAGCCCTTGAGGAGGGAAGAGAGGGGTCTGTGTACCACCCTCATTGGCAGGCACCATCCCTACAGATCCCATTAACCAAGAACATGGAACAGTGGCCAATGGAAGTTGTGGAGGCAGAGCCTGTAGACATGGATTATTGCATCAGAGTTTGTTTCCACAGCTTTGCAGGCCATGCAAGGTATAAGGATTCACCTAGATCTAGGACATTCCATTCCGGTTATTACAGAAGAGGGAGACACTGAGGGCAGAGATGAGTTAAAACAACTACTGATGGACATTCATAATTTGAAGAGGTGTTTGGATCTACTTGGGGGACAGGCTGCAAAAGGTGTTGCAAGATCCCATATCATATGGCAAAGGTGATAACTGCGGATATTAGTGGTTCCTCTAAGGCATTGCAAAAAAACAAAAACAAAAAAACCACACAATATCCTTAGCATGGTATCACAGAGGCTGGCAACTGTCTCAGCTTGAAGGGGGGCCCACCCTAGTAAGCAAGTAAGCAGAGGCAGGGTGTCGCACAGCTGATACAGACTAATGTACTGTTCTTCCAATGACTAGGGACACAGACAGAAGCCCAGCTTTGTTAGATATATTAATATAATCGGGAGTACAATGCAATACATTCAAGGGCCTACATCTAACCATAGTAGTTGCTTTTGCAGCAGCTCTACGTTCAGGCGTGCATGCAAAATATGTTGCTGTGTCTCAATCCGCATACTCCTGCATCAGTAGTGAGGGGAGGTACAGGAAACACCTCAGTCCTGTGGCACTCCAGCTCCCATGGGATGAGGGGAAAGAACAGGGAGAACTGAGGTTCAGGGCTTCCCATAAGCCAGATTTTCTTTTCTGGGGTTCCAGAGTCAGGAGATTTTGTGGATCCCTAAGGCTCAGGGGTGGGAACAAAAATGAGGGGCTCAATGTGCAGGACAGGGCTACCAGCGAATGGGATAAGGATGCAGGATCTGGGTGGGAGGTGGGGTGCAGGATGGGGTGAAGAGGACAGCGTCTGGAAGGGAGTTTGGCAGCAGGAGAGGGTGCGGGATGGGGATACGAGAGGGAGTCTGGAGAATAATGCAGAAAAGGTGAAAGGGTAAGAATGCAGCCAAATAGCTAGTTGGGGAGGGAGGCAAAGAAGT
>CM057847.1:23337290-23348892 GCA_030068395.1 Apalone spinifera | reverse complement strand
GAGGTTCAGTATTTTGTGTTAAACCATCTGGCAACCCTATACCTGAGAAATGGCATAGAACAATGTTCATATGCATTGTTACTAAACATTAGGAGGCCCCCCGTATGTGTTTAATGCAACACTAAAAGAGTAGTTAAACATCTGCCTGTATGAAAGTATGCAATAGCTATAAATATCAAACTTGGAAAGGAACTAGTAGAATGCCCATCACACAAGCCAATTTTATTCTATTCAACTAGGAAGTGAAGCCTTAATCTGTTTGCTTATATACTTTGTCTAGCAATTTCTGATTTACGCAATGGTATAGAGTCTTCCAATCTTACTCATGTTAAATAGTGCTTTATACCTTGAGACGTCCTTGTGATTTCTACAAGAGACCTGAGGCGCTCCACAGAGCATGTGACAGAATTTGGCCCTTACACACTACTGAGCACATTACTATAAAACTATTATAGACTGACCACAGGATAATACAAAAACACTGGACTGAAAATAGTAGAATATCCAGAGTCTGATATTTGGTCATAGCTATGTGTCTCAAAGTCCATCTAGCCACCTGAGGTGAGTAAAACTTTAAAATAAAGCATACAGTAAGTTTAGCTATTTATTAGCTATTGTATTTCCTGAAGACACATTTATAACCTGAACTCAAGAATAGGGAGTTGAAAAAATATAGAAGCAGTAAGGTTTTAAAATATTCTCACCTTTTGAAGATATACAAAATATACAGATTTTGAATTACTTGTTTTTAATTTTTATATAATAGTCCTCTACCACTTTCTCAATATTAATAGATTAAACACAACGCTACATAGATCAGCGTTCTCAGACTGAATAGCCATGTAGAAAATGCACAAAACCGAATTCAGCTTGAGGACAAGTATGACACAGAAAAATGAACTCAGACAGACCCTGTACACAAGTATAATTTCATGAAAGGAATGAGAAGGAAAGGAAGACACACACACACACACACACACACCTCAAGAGAAATAACAGAAAATATTGTTATAAGACTATTATTCAACATAACTTAATTATAGGGTTTTATGTGTATTAAACATCAGGTTTGGTATCAGTTGCATATTTAAACAGTGAAAATAAAAATATCTAAATACCTCCACTGACACATGGAGGAGGGCAGATAGGTTTCCCCACCTCCAATATCTGGGGTGCCCACTCATTCAAAAATATTGACAAATTCAAAATGTATGCTGGTCTAATAGCCTTTACCTTAGTAGGGCTCTCATTACATACCACTGAAATCAGCTATCATTCCATGTTCCTGAATTAATAGTTTGGTGGCACTCCTAATGAAAGTCCTTTATCCCTAGAATTTCAGAAGTAATGGAAAACCTAATCTACTAGACAAACAATAATAGAAAATGATCACAAATGATCACTGAAAAGTCTAGCTTCTGTTGTTTGGATACAGAGCATTTACTGCTATCAAACTCAAGCATCAACACAAATTTGAGTATTAAACACTTTAAATGAGAATCTGAAGAAGAGATTTTGTGGTTCTCAGTAATTATGGAAGAAGTGGACTATTAGAAGATATACTTAAACATGAGAGAAAAAGGAAAGTCCATCATTTAGACTAGGAGATTACCCAGAAGATTCAAATATCTGAAGTAATGGTGTGAAGCAGAAGTAAATGTGAGTAATGAATACTGCAAAGGAGTCACATGAAAGTTCCCCCCAAAAAAGTCAAAATTAGGAGGAAGAAAGGGATTAGTCTGTTGGACTTTAACTAAGGAACTCAGAATTGTTCCTATACACCAACCTTAGCTTTATTTCTGTATTCCTACCACAACAACTTAGAGGCTAACGTTTTATTTACCACCAATTAGCTCTCATATTGATTTATAATACATATCATTATACCACATACCCAAATATTATACACACACACACACACACCCCCAGAGCCCCAATCATCTAAAGGGATAGATTTCAATGAGACTCTTCTTTATGATTCTCGCTCCACTTTTTTAAAAAAAAAAAAATTTTTTTAACTGTTTACTTTTGCTAATGATTTGAGGAAAAAAAGAGGGGGGGGAAAAAAAGCTTTTCACTGAACTAGCAATATTTCTTTTCCTTTTAGCCTGGAAGAGTTGTGACTCTTGTTGAGGATCCTGAGGTATAGTACTTCTTTTTTTGTACGTAATATTTATTCCAAGTATACAGAAGTTCTACATTTGGGAATTGTTCAGAGCACTATGAATTAGGGATGTAACAGTGTAGCTGTTTAAATGGGTAACCGAGAAGCATGAACTTATCAAACACACCAATGATTACACATGGCTCCTGGGGAGCCAACTGCCGCACCACACTGTTGCCTCTGTATCAGAGGCGGCAGCTGGGAGCAGGTATGTACAGGGAGCTGGCTTTTCAGCGATTAAATGGTTAGCAAATTACACTAATTTTAACATTCTTACTAGGAATCTGCATTTTTTTTTAATCTTTGTCTAGATAAATAACTGATTATTTTTATTTCTTCACTATGTGTTCTTAAAATCTGGATCTTTTATACAAAATTGTACAAATAATGGCTTTCAATTGATCTAATTTATTTAGTCTATAAGCAACTAGAGGTGCTTTGGCTTCAAGATTATAGAAGACTGAGTTTTAAGCATTTTCCTGAATAGTCATAGTTTAAACTTCTGTTTAAACAGTTTTCCTGCTGTAAAATGTATATACCTTAGAAACCTGAGGTTGCATCTCTAAAATCCGGGATTCTTTGGTCCAGCAACATCTGTGGTCCAGCATGACCATGGATGTTCCAGGATCAGAGTCCCAGCATGCTGCAGGGGGATGGGGGCCCAGGAGCCAGCACATGACTCAGCTGGGCTGCGATGTAGAGGAGGACAGGATTCAGCACACAGTTCAGTTGGTCTGCAAGGCGATCCAGCAGCAGGGGGCCTGAAATGACCTCCCCTGGTCCGGAAAAATCCCTCATCTGGGACCAGTCAGGTCCTGAAGGTTCACGAACAGGGAAGTCCAACTTGTATTACCAGTTTGAGACTGTTCTGATGGAACAGCCAGTATGCTTGCCTCCCTAAAATATACCCTAGGGATATATGTCAAAAATAAATCATAGTAAATTTTACTTAAACTCTTTGATTAAAAAAAATAAGCTGCTGCATATTGTGAGCTTAAACAAATGCTCTTTTTTGGAAATGGTTACAGACCTGATTCTGCTAGCCTTACTCCGGATAGGTATGCTTACTCTGTGAAAAGTCCCATTGAAATATTTGCAGAGTAAAACTTATGGAACCATGGCAAAAATGGACAAATGTACAACCTCAGTAAAAGATAACAGTGGTTCTCAAACTGTGGGTTGGACCCCCAAAGTAGGTTGCAGCCCCATTATAATGGGTTGGCTAGGGCTGGCTTAGACTTCCTGGGGCTCCAGGCAAATGCTTGAGCCTAGTCACTGGGACCAAAGCTGAAGTCTCCCTGCTTGAGGCTGAAGTCCAAGAGCTTCAACTCTAAGATTTTTCCATCCACAAGCAGAGTGAGTTTTGTCTTGTGCACCAATATTGACATCGTGTGCTTTTTTTGGATGTGTGCCACTGTGGCACTCACCAGTTACTAACAAAATTACACACACACAGTTATGTACGAAAAAAATACTAAAACAGATAATTAACAAGGTGCATGACCCTGCACTCACCCTGAAAAACACCCAGCTTGCTGACCCCTGCCTCCAATACACACTGCATGCTCCACTGCCTATGCCCCCATCAGGACCACACACAGCCAGCTGGTGCCTGTATATGCCTGGCTAACTATCTACACCTGGCCCCACACCCTATAGTTGTGCCTAGCCTTGCAATCTGACACACACATCCGCCATATGCCACCCGTATATGTACCGGGGCCACGTGTCTGCCCCCAAACACAAACAGCTAGTACCTAGGCCTAGGGCCCACGGCCCTAGCCCTACATCTCGCCCATTTCCCTCCCCATTGGGTACATGTCTCTGGGCAAACCCGCACCTTGCCCCCCCACCCCGGAATTTATCTGCATCCAGTACCTCCCACCACCACCAAACGGCTGGTGTCTTTGCCCCCCACCCATCCATCTTCTGTGCCAGGTCCCTGCTGTCCTTGGCCCCTCTGTCTCCCCTGCCGGTACAACCTTGGTACCTGCTTTGCCGAGCTCCCACATGGCTTGCAGCTCCTCTGACCCTAGCCACCACAGCAGCCTCCTGCCGCCCAACACATGACTGCATGGCTTTGCATAGGAGGTGGGCCGGGGAGAGGAGGAGGGGGAGTTTTTCTGCGCACGTGCAAGGACACAGCTTAAAGGGAACCCTGGCTAGGTCACAGCCATCTGCTTCCCTCCCAATGGAAGGCAGGCCAGTCAGACTCAATTATTCATACAGTCGGTAAGGACTTCCTAGCTCCCTTCCCAATGTCCAATGATTCCCCTTTCTCAGAGAAAGAAAAGAAGGGGGGAGGGGAGACGGATCACATCCCTGTGTAACCCTAACCCAAGCCTTCCGCTGTGAATCCTGTCCCAGAAGATACCGACTGGCTTCCTGTCTCCTTTACTCTGCCCCTGCTTGATTGCACTACAGCTTCATGAGCCTTCCAAGATATGTAAACCCAAAGGCTGCTCCTTCCCTCTGATATAATAATACAGGTTTTTGCTTTAGCACTGCTGCCAGAAAAACATGGTTCCTGGGCTGAATTGAACATTTTCCACTATGCTGGGAAGGATGGAGATGGTAGGCAGATTCTTACCTACTTGACTGTTAAGTCAGTCAGTCATGGAAGTCAGTCATGGAGGAAATGTTCGAGCCAGAGCAATGCTAAAAGAGAGAGGAGAAACAATAGTCCACTAATAACTTCCCTGAAAAATCCTGGATTTCCATTTATTTTAGAGTAGGGAGGATGGGGATTCTCAAATACAACTGAATTAGGGACATGGAGGACACTAAACTATTGAGCAGTGATGTGAGAAGAGGAAGGGAACTCAATTAAATAAACTCCTTGCAAAGAGCTGAGGTAGTTTTTGTTTTTTAGGTCATGTGTGTTAAGACTAGTTGACACAGTTGGTCTAGGGTGAAATTGATGTGTAGCCAGCAAACATAACGTACTGGGGCTTGAGCAACTTGGAGGGAGCTGGTCTAAACAGGGCTTGTGCCTGAAATAACATTGAAGATTCACTGTACTTTTAATTATTCAAACAAGAGAAAATACTTGTAACATTGCCATTTCTCTGAAATGGCAGCAATGAATAGAGGTAAATGTAACAGTAATAATAAGCTTCAACTGTTTTTGTAGCTGACAAAACAAGTACAATGTAGTACAGTGTCCATCAATGACTTTCTGTACCTTTCTGGTAAGTTGTTTTTTTTTTTAAACACTACAGTACTTTTGGATACCATTCTGCTACAGACACTCTCATATAAGCAAAGAATTGTTATGTTTGTTTTTGCTATATTGGTATTGTTAAACTAACTTATTTGTGATTGCAGGAGTCCCAAAGCAAATCACTAGATTTTTTTTTAAAATCTTGATTTATATACAACCGTAAGTTATTTTGAGACTATCCTCATTGTAGTGAGACCATCAACTACTTCAACAGTTGATTTGTTTAATTCTAAACTCAGCACAAATGGCTGTGAAACAAAACAATGAGAAGTGGAGAGGTAACTTTAATTTGAAAATGTTTTGGAGAACTCCATGTTTTAAAGTCTCAGTGGGTAGCCCTGTTTTTCTAACTTTTAAAAACAATGAGCAGTTCCATGGCAACTTACATGAGCTTTCATGGTGCAAAACCCATTTCCTCAGATGAGATTCTGCTCATCTGAGAAAGTAGGTTTTGCCCACAAAAGTTCATGGTACTATATACATATATATTTTTGGTTAGTCTGTAAGGAGCCACAGGACTACTTGTTGTTTTGGAGAACTGCTTTAACTCTCTCCCTTTGTAGCTCATTGAAAATTATTTTAAAATAGAAAAAACCTGTCCAATTATCCCCTCCTTTAGACATCTGAACCAATGTGCCTCTGTATCCAAAACTCCAAAATAAGAGGGAGACAAAAAGCGAGACCACCCCAAATAGCCAAGATGTTAGGACAGTCACTTGGAATGAGGGAGACCCAAATTCAAATCCCTACTCAGTCTGATTCAAGCCAGAGACTTAAACTTGAGTCCCCCCATAAAAACACAAGAACAGCCATACTTGGTCAGACCAAAAATACATCTAGCCCAGTATCCGGTCTTCCAACAGTGGCCAATGTCAGATGCCCCAGAGGGAGTGAATAGAACAGGTAACCATCAAGTGATCTCTCTCCTGCTATCCATTACCAGCCCCTCACAAACAGCAGCTAGGGACACCATTCCTACTCATTCTAGCTAATAAGTATTTATAGTGAACACCCTAAGCATGAAACTGTTGGCTGCATCCTGGGCCTAAGCCATCTTCATAAAAGGGGGAGGGGGAAGGGTGAATATACATTTCCATTAGAAGTTTTGGTTTTAATGAATCAGCATTTTCCAATTAAAACATTTATTCAGAAAATTCCTATCCAGCTCTGTGGAACAGTTAAACATCCAGATTCTTAGAGAGGTTTTAATGCTATTTCTGGAAATGGTGTTGTAGAGTGCTCTGGCATACAGGATTTAGTTCTGAGAAAAGAAAGCCTAAACTTTAACATAGCCTTCTTGCTTTGAATTCTATATACTGTGGTACATATACATTAAAATAAATATATTTTAAAGGATTTGTATCAGAATAAAGCAATATTCAAGGTTTTAGAAATGAAGTTCAACTTACCTAAATAGAATGATTAAAATTACTTTAAATCTACCACTCCATCCAAGGAATTTATCTATTTTTGTGAGACTGAGAATTAATTTTGTACTCCCTCTGCTGACACTAGCAAACATTTAACGGAAATAAACCTGTGTAGTTAGTGCTCTAAATTTAGATGCAACAACTGGATTAGGGTTCACAAAGAATTTGGCATAATTAACTTCAACTGAAAGTCCTTAAATAAGAACCACCATTTTGATTTCAGTCCTTTCCTAAATAAAGAAGGGAGGGGTACTATTTGTACCACAAAACAAAAACCACAAAACAGGTTTGAAATTAAGTGTATTGCTAGTGTTCTTGCAGTGTTTGGATTTACACCTTTCTGGTTATGTTCTTCACAGGGTTGTGTATGGGGTGTTGCTTACAGATTGCCTGCAGGACAAGAAGTTGAAGTAAAAGCATACCTTGACTTCAGAGAGAAAGGAGGCTACAGGACTACAACTGTCATTTTTTATCCAAAAGATCCCTCAATAAAACCATTTAATGTATTACTATATATTGGAACTTGTGATAATCCTAACTACCTTGGTCCAGCACCTCTAGAAGACATTGCTGAACAGATTTTTAATGCAGTTGGTCCTAGTGGAAGAAATACAGAATATTTGTTTGAACTTGCCAATTCCATCCGGAACCTCGTACCAGAAGATGTTGATGAACATCTCTTCTCTCTAGAGAAACTAGTAAAGGAACTCTTGGAAAGAAATCAAAACCTCAATTGCTTATAAAAATCATTTCATAGTTTCAAATAAGTTTCTCCTTTCATCTTCAGAATAATGGTTTCCTTGTACAACGGGTATATGATTTGGAGACATGTTTATCTGTACTACACTATCTTATTTATTTTAATGTTGCATTCAAGACAATGTAGTTAAGGGTCATTAGAAGATTTCATTGTAAAACCATATTTTCAGGAGTTTGTAATATTTTCAGGAGTTTGTAATAATGGGGGGCAGCAGTGTTTCAGGTTTGAATTTGGTATACAAGGTTTGAGCCAAAGAACATATTTTTCTTTTTTCAAAATTTGAAGAAAGTCAACTTTGGCCTTTTATTTATTTTTTTGTTTGAGGGAAGTTTTCTTTTTCCTGTGACTTCAGGTTTAAGTTGGTCTAAAAATAGTTGTTTTTAAACTACCTTTAGGACAAAATTCTACACTCAGAGAAAATTCCCATGATTAAAGTGGTAGTTCTCTCTGAGTCAAGACTGCAGGATTGGGTTCTTAATCAGCTAAAAGATAAATGTTCTAAGTAGCTACTATACATTCACAGTAAGTACATGGCAAAACATTTATTGTATAAAAGGTTCAACTCCATTAGAACTAAGTTATTCCACTGAATCAATAGTTTTACCTTTAGTATATCAGTTTGTCAATAGACACATTGGGCAAACAGTTATGCTATAAAGTTACTCTTTCCCTTGATGCATTAGCTTATTAATGGTGTCAAACCCCTAGAAACAAAATATGGTACATTGACACAAATAAGCCATACCATATCAGTGCCTCATTTCTTCTATTTTAAAATTACTGTAAACAAAAGTAAACCTAAACTGTTAAAGTAACCGAGGATATGACTTGAATCCACAATATAGCAAGAATGTTCTGAAACTCCCATTTTTAAAATCACTGTTTGTCTTCACATGCCAACATAAATCCCACTGGGGGGAAAAAAAAGGGTATTTTGCAAACTTTTGAGAGCCAAATTAAAGCCCGACAGGCCTAACTATTGCAATACAAGGGCATAAGGAGTTTCCGTCCCAACTATGAATTTTCTTGCTTCTCAGAGTTTAAGTTATTTTCTTTAAGCCTTTAACAAAGCATATTTTTGTATTTTAAATATATAAAATGTCCTCTTTAAAATGTAATGTAGTACCACATCCTACAGCAAGTGTATTTGTGTGTATATTCACTTATCACACAATTCCTGTCTTATTTTTCCATCAAATATTTTCCATTTATGTTTATACACACAGGTAGTCTTTTCCTTTCAGTTTTATATTTGTAGCTGACCAAAAATTAAGTCACCAAAATGGCTGATATCTATAGGTGACAAAGAATAATTATAGCAAACATTTTCAATTGAATTTTACAAAATGACATTTAAGTCAGGCACCTCCATAAGTAGGCCGAAATACACAAAATACATTCGAAACAGTTTATTTAAAATACGAAAGATTTTGGATTTAAGATCAGGATTGTCATTTCAGTCACCATATTTCTAGCACCTATCAAAGGACTGTGGATCTAGGAAAAAAGTTTACCTGTTAAACTTTCAGAAGCTACTAGCGACATAACAAAAGTAGAGGTTAAAGCTTGAAGTCCACTGAATTAGGATTATGTAAAATATCAAACTTAGTGGACCAGTCTAAATCAGATGAACAGGGGATTTGCCTCATATTGAGGACCTAGTCTCACATTAATGCTTAAGTTATTTGCTAGCTTATAAGAAATGGATCCTATTGGCTTCAAGCGTCTTTAATTTCCACTACGTTACACTGATGCAGGGAAGAATCAGTCCCAGTAAATACAGCTGGACAGTAGGGTACAGGGTCAGAATATTCAAACTTCAGTAGCTAATTTTAGCAAACTAAATAAGTGACCAAATGTTAAAAAATGATGAGAACATGCATCTCTGCTAACTCCAATGGGAGCCTCTGAAAAAAATCTAGTCACTTCTGGTGTAGGAAGATGTAGCAATAGGATTTTAGGCATCAAAGTTTTGAAAATATTTGCCTACATCAATGTATCAAGATCCTTTAAAGATGTTATTCCCATTGACAGGAAGAATAACTGCAAAGTGTTAATTGGATACTTCGGTTTTATAGAAATGTTAAATATAGCACTCTTTAAAGAGTATGTAAACACTGCAGAGCAATATTGATTTTTGTTTTTCCAAAAAGGCCAGTATTTCTCATTCTGCATATATCTGGGCTTTGAATACACAGTTGTAAAGTGTACATCAGATGGAGTTGTAAAATTATGTATTTTCATTCGTTTTTCTCACTTCCGTCAAAGGCTTATTTTTGTTTGTCAAGAGATGGAACGGGAAGTGTATAAACCCCTTTATCAGTTCAATAACTCCCTAATTGCATCAATGATAATATGCTTATTTAAACACTAGTGCCGGGGCATTGGGATCCTGTATGGCTCTAAGTTTGATAATTTTAATTTTATTCATATCCAAAATACTGTTGGTTCAATCTCTTTTCCAGATTCATAACAGTTGCAATAATACCTGTAATAATACATTCCATTTTGTGCATATAACTTCAGTACAATAAAATGCATCGTGTATTTATTTAATGGTGTTGACGATTTTCAGAAACTTTATCTAGGTATTTTAGAACAGAATGAACCAAGAGGGACATTTTCAAAATACCTGATTAGGATAATAAATGCCTTGTTTATGATATTTACTTCCTTTTGTGAAGCATTTGGAGAGCTTTCCATAGAAAGGGTTATGTAAGAGCTAGATGTTATTATATTCATAGAAAACAGTCTGATGTGTCAACATCTCAGTTAGTTAAAACACTCTTTTCCCTTTCTGTATGGGAGTCAAAAAAAAACAAATTTAGTGTTGAGTGTCTTCTTCTCTGTGCCTCTCAAAATCAGGTGCATTACTTGGACCTGAATATTCCATCAGGTCAGACCACAAGCCCTTCTATGTACAGTATATCTTCTATACATTAGATGCTTGTTATTTTTTTCCTTTTAGTTAGTATTGTGCCTAATCTGTGAGACGAAATTAGAGATTCTAATCCTATCCTAAATATATTTATCGAAAAGAAAAAAACCCCACCACTAATCTACCTCTAAACTTCTTTCCAAAAATATGGAGAGAGAGCATAAAGATCTAAGTGTTAGATTTTTAATTTTTGGCATCACACGTTAAAATCCCAAAATGTCATCTAAACCATTCATGCCCGCGAAAGTGATTAAACAAATGTTGTGCAGTTTGTGAAGTATGTCTTATCTGATGTATGTGGTCCTTTAGTAAGAGGAGCTGGATTTATAGTAGGTCAAGACATGCATTCCCCTAGTGTTGTATGGGGGACCCCTAAAATAAAAGGTGCTATACAAATACAAGTTATTTTGTAAAAATTCAAATAAGCCCAAGAACAGTATTGACAACAGAACTCATCTTTATTTGTGCTACAAACTGAAGTAAAGCTAGAAGGCGGCCTGTTATAAACAAGTTAGCCTTTTCTATTCCTGAAATTCTTTAAAAAGATCACTAAAAATGTTCCATTGGATATAAAGACAGTTATTAAAATGTATAATTACAGCAACAAGATGACTATGCAATCTAAATCTTTAACTTGAAACTGCAATATAGTATTTTTTTCATACCCTTAACAACTCTTAACAGAGAGGTACCTCACATCTACCTTTGTTGGTATCTAATATAAACCAGAAACTTTTACAAGTAAACTATAGCAATTTGTCTGCTTGTTATGAGAAAATATGAAAAAGCAGTAAAGAGCTGAAGTTATGAGATTCTTTGTACTTCCCTAATAACAAATTCATTTTCTTGCTTTCCTCTCTGCCTCACATTTCCAGGAGATGAAAAAGAAACAAAGCAAGTGAGTGACTAAGGGTATGTCTACACTGAATTCCTGTTTCGAGAGATGAATGCAAATACAGCCAAGTGAAACTGCAAATGAAGTGCGGATTTGAATTTCCCATGCTTCATTTGCATAAGCGCGTCTGGATGCTATTTCGAAATACTGTATTTCGAGATAAAAATGCCGTGTAGATGCGGTTATTTTGAA
>CM057847.1:23297165-23326720 GCA_030068395.1 Apalone spinifera | reverse complement strand
CCCCCCGCGGCGCAGGGAAACCCCGCACGTGCCTGCCCCGGGGCCGACTCACCCTTCCAGCGCTGGTGCAGGGAAGTCGTCGAGCTCCTCCTCCGGGTCTGACGCCCCCTCCTGCAGCGTGCCCGGCAGAGCAGCCAACGCGCTTCCGGAATCCCCGGAAGTGGTGTTAAGCTGCGGGACTTCCGTCCACCCGCGGGAAGCCGGCGCTACCTCCATTTTCGCTGGAGGTAGATAGTGGGGCTTCTCGGGGGTGGGGAGAAAATGGGGGGGGCGCAGAGCGATCTCGCGATCGACTGGTCGAGGCCCTCGCGATCGACTGGTTGACCTGTTGGTGACCATGGTTCTAGACAATATGGTAGTTCTGCTCTTGATGGGTTTGGTGTAAACTAGTCCTGATAGCCTTAATTAGACAGAATAATTGATACATTAGCTAGTCTCACTTATGTGCCTTAACTCCAGGGCTGCAGATTCTTATACTATCTTCTTCACTAATATCTGAGCACCTTCAACTACTAGTGCATTAAGAAGTGTGAGTAACATTCTGTATGTCACTCATTTTCTCTCCAGAGAAACAATTGTGTGTGTAATGTTTTGTTTTGGTAGGGCATTGGTTTTTAGTGTACATGCAGCTCTGTGTTTGAATTGGAGAAGGCAGATCAAAATATTCCTGGCATTTTCAATTGGGATGTTTAAATGTATGTAATTAAATAACTGTATAACCACTGAAAATTTCAACAGTTACATGCGAGGCAGCAGTAGACTCTCCAGGAGCTGGTGCACGTGGGGAGCTGGCTTTTGCACATACTGGCTCCCACCTGCCTTCCCATGCTCCTCCCTATGAAACAAATTATTCACATCTAAGTTTAAATGCTTGTATGTTATTTTGTCATCATCAGGTTGAGTGCTAGTACTTCTAAAAATACAAAAAAGTCACATTTCTATAATTCTGTAATTCCTGGATTTGTTTGACTGACTTATTTATGACTATTTTTCTTCAGTGTCCCTTCCTAATAGCTACAATTTAAAGATTATTTTAATCACCGTACAACATATCATTGGAGATTTCAGTATCTTAACCTTTGCACTTTTTTTTCTTATTCAAGTGAATTATCTGACTATCGTACATTAAGTTTTAAGACTGTATATATAGCTAAAAGTGTGACACTTTTTTTTTCTTCTAGGAAGAAGAAAAAGATTATAAAGGGCCTAGTCCAGGAGAATTGTTGGAACCTCTTTTCAAACAAAGTAGTTGTTCATATAGAGTATGTTCTTTCTGTTTTCACTCAAATTTGAAAATTACCAGAATAAACCATGTTAAAGATGTTAAGGAGCCAGGTATTTGGCAAATTGTGTAGTTGACACAGTTTGCTGCCAGGCTCTTACTGCATTTAAAAAGCAGAGCTGCAGCATAGGTGGCTCCCGGAGCTGGCATGAGCCAGAACTGAGCAGTCCCAACTTGCGCCAGCTGAAGGAGTGCTGCAGCTCTGCCTCCCCTGCCCAGGATTGGTGGGGAGGGGGAGAGTGAGTAGTTGAGTGGTGACTTGAGTAGTCACTTATATCCCTAAACCATGTAAATTTCAACCTATTTTAATGTTTATTGTAGTCAACTCTAATAAATATGTATTGTATGTGGGATTCCATTCAGCCGTTAAAGCAAGAATATTTTATAAACTTCATTAGTGTTAATATTGAATATTATTGCTGAAAAATTGCATTCTAAATTAAATAATTGTAGATAAAGTGAATATACTAACAGTTTGTCATCATGCTTCCAGTATGGTCAAACCACACTACAGGACATTTTGTGGTTACAAAGCCTGCCTTGGATGTATAACAAGGCTAAAGGATAAGTGCCTCCAGAGACCGCAGAAGTTTGTCTTGTTAAACATAACTTATTGACAGGGCTCACCAAGCGGCGGCGAGCCCCACTTGCCAGCTGCGCGGGTCAGCATGCTGAGCATGCGCTTACCGCGCTGCGCGGCTGTGCCGGCTTTAATCTACTCGCCCATGGCGAGTAGATTACACTAATTGTCGAGCCCTGCTTATTGATAATACTACCTTTTTTTTTAAGTTGTTACATTTTTAAACCTGCCCAATAAACCCTGATAAGTGGGATAGAGCAGATTCGCTTACCATTACAGGCCTTAACTATTTAGAATTCTTTTATAGGATGAAATTCACCAGGGTACCTAGCTCTCTCCATTTGTCCTAGGCAGAGTAGGTCAAGAGCAGGGTAGGGACAACCTGTTGGATTGGGTGTAGGTGAGCTAAATACCTGCCTCCAAGCAAGCTAGCACTGAGAATGGACCGGCAAGAATGCACTCAATACTCATTACTGTTCCAATACAGCGGTCCAACATCCTCATGCAAGTGGCCGGGGAAGGGAGGTAGGCTGCATCTAATAATTCAGCCTATAGTACATAGCAGTGGCCACAGAAGGTTTATGCTGCTAACTCACAATATGGCTCTGTGTTGGTGGAGATGTATTTGCCTCTCACCACATGAAAGATGAGGGGAAAAAAACCAGTAATTTCACCCATTATTCATATATGGGAATATTGCTGGAATGCTGAGAGAACTCATTGCAGATTTTTGCTGCTTAAATCATCTTCGGTCAAGGGGTTGATTTTGCTACCCGTCTATCAAAATTATGTCAAAGTTTTGGAAAATGTTGATTGCCCAACTCTTGTGTTGCTGACTAAAATGTGAATATTTTTTAGATTGAATCTTATTGGACTTATGAAGTTTGTCATGGAAAACATATTCGTCAGTACCATGAAGAGAAAGAAACGGGCCAGGTATGTGTTTACAATCTTATGAGTCCCAAACAAAAAATAAAAGACTTTAGAACTGACACTGTGATGCTGAAGTTACCACAAATGAATTCTGACAGGGCTGAACAGAAAAAGCCCTTGAAGCTTATGTAGGGAAAGTTAGCTTTAAAAAAACAAAGCTATAATTGTATTTGTTTTTGGTTGCAGAAAATAAACATCCAGGAGTACTACCTTGGAAACATGCTGATAAAGAGCCCATTATCAGACCCAGGTTTGTCTCTTTTTGCTTGTGGTAATTCTGGTGATGGATGTATACATTGTGGTAGTATTTGTTTCACAAAAATATGCTAGAATTTATGTATAGAAAAATGTGCAATGAGCTTTCCAGAGGAAGAAAAAAGTAGAATACTGTAGAATGCTACTTTTTCTAACTCCATTGTTTTGTTGTAATTTCCTTTTGGCACCTCATCCTGTCTCATCCTATCAGTTCAGCTGAACCACCTACAAGAATTATGGCTAGATGGTAGGACAGTCGGAGATAGAGCATATGTACAGAATATTTTAAAATGAATCTGAGTGCCAGTTTTTTGTCATAATCCCTCTGCTTGTATGCTGTAGCCTATTAACTCAGCTTTTGACTATTCTTTGAGTTTAAAATTCTAAGTGTTTCAGGGCAGAGTGTGTCTTCTATGCAGAACCTGCCAAATTTTGAGTAAAATCTAGTGTACAATGGTAAAACTTGCACCAGTAATGAACTGGGACCTTAAAACAACTCAAAAAAGGATGTTAACATTTCTGTCCTTTTCCATTAGGAGACAAATTTTATTTTTTTCCTGTGCTTCATACGGAGTTGAAACTTCTTGGCTCACCTTATTCTTGTATATTAACATAACTCATGCCAGGATAGCCCTGAATAGGTTAAAAAAAATCCCAAAACATTTTGTGACTTCACTCCCCAGGTGTCCTGGTGCAAGCTTGGTGCAGTTTATGGAGAAATATCAGGATGGCCTTCAGTCTCCTTTTTTATCTTCTTAGCAATGATTTAACCTTTTCTCACACTGGTTAAAGAATCCTAAGGCTGCTGAGACCTGTAACAACTTACACAAACAAACAAGTGGTGATCATTGGCATGCAGTACACTCTTTTCCCCACCAGCATGCTCCCTAAGCACAGAGCATAGGCAAAGACAAGAGTTCTGAGCATTGTCTGTTGTGCCAGAAAAAGAATTCCCTTATTATGAAGCAAGTGATCAGTTGCTCCTTTAGAAAAGCAATAAGGTCACTTGGTACTGCTCCAGCACAAAGGAACCTTACCCCAGAGCAGAATCTAGCTTGAGTTCCCAAATATATGAGGCTTTTTTTTTTAAAGGGACACTGACTTTGAAACTAGTCGTTTTAAAAGAGTTTACTCTGCTTGCTACAGCCCCTTTATCAGTGTCTTTATTTTACAACTACGTTTTCTTCTTGCTCCTACTTTTCCTACAGATAAGTGAGATTGAGTACAGAAACTGACTGCTTTTAGTATACTTTGTATTTGATAGTACTTTGGGTACAATCTTTGAACAAATATGATGTAAATTAATCCATTTTAAAGTGAAATAATCCTAAATGACAGACCTATCAAAATAAGTAAAAACTTACATTAAGGGAAATTTTTACACATTAGTAAACTTTTATGGTACTTTAGAGGAATAGTTTGCCATGTAATATTTGACAACATTCTTCTAACATACAAATATAATTTCAGTGAAAACCGGTATTTGGCAAAAATAACTATGTATTCAAACTTTGCTTGTACCATATTGACATTTTCAGTGTGAGGTTGTCAGGGCTGTTGTGTTGAAAGAAAATAGCTTTATTTCTAAAATTGAATCACCTATCTGGCATAACTTTGTATATAATTTCATATCTTTATTATTTTATATATTTTTGAAGACCTTTACACTTTTCTCATTCTGATGTTATTCTGTAGATCAAGACGGAAAGGAAAACCCAAAAGAGGCAAGTGTAAAACATTGCTTTCACTTTTGAAGTCAACAGTGGAGGCACCTTAAATGTAGATATGATTAAATGTTACAGATGTGAGTAGGAAACTAAGCTCTTTTCCCTTTTTAATCACTAGTCCAGTTTTGGAGACGTTTACTTGTTCTCTTCCACCAATGAGTTTGTTGCCCAGTCCAGTCCCAAGACACTGAACCTTAAGGCTAGGGTGACCGTTACATTTATTTATTTATTTATTTAAGAATCACTTTCCACATTCTTGTTGTTGAGATTTTATTTTAAAAAACCCACTCTTAGTGATGCCACTAATCTTTAAATTTAAGACAGCTCCGTGATAGGTGAGAACCTATGAACTCTTTCACTAAAAGTTGGCATATACGTAGTCATGTTCTGGTAGTACTTATTTGCTTATCCATCCTTCCCCTACTTCAATTCAATTAATCTATTGCTGAAGTCTGCCTATTCTTTTACATTATCTTATTTAATCATATTACTACTAACTCATTGGTTTTACCTACTTGTACGTTAAGGGTACGTCTACATGGCAGCGTTATATCAGAATAATTGGCATTATTCCGAAATAACATAGTGCACATCTACACAACAAGCCTTTATTTCAAATCATATCGAGCTAGAAGACTTCTTACTCCAACTCATAGTAACCTTCATTTCATGAGGAGTAAGGGAAGTCGAAGGAAGAGTGTTCTTCCTTCAACTTCCTGCTGCGTAGACAGTGCCAAAAGCCGAATTAAGCTATTTGACTTAAGCTATGCAATTAATATAGGTGAAGTTGCGTAGCTTAATTTGACTTTAGCCCTGCTGTGTCAATGTACACTAAGATTCTTAACTATCTACTTTCTTCTACCTGTGAAGCTCCTTCCCGCTAGCTACCACGCTTTACCTATTGGCAACAGGAGAAGAAAATCCAGAAATGAAAATGATTAAAACATGGAGTCTAATAAGCTACATGTAGTGTTGTCATTCCAGTGACTTGAACCAGCTTTATTGCAGTTTCTAATTAACTTTTTTCCTCTTTCACCTAGATTCCTACAAAGAACATAGAAGGTCAGATGACCCCGTATTATCCTGTAGGAATGGGAAATGGTACACCTTGTAGTTTGAGACAAAACCTGCCCAGATCAAGTACAGTGATGTATATCTGTCATCCTGAAGCTAAACATGAGATCCTGTCTGTAGCAGAAGTTACTACATGTGAATATGAAGTGGTCATATTGACACCTCTGTTATGCAGTCATCCTAAATATAGGTACAGTTTCCAAATTTCAGCTAACATTTTGGCTCTAATAATCCTTTTCCATATATGGAGCCAAATTTTCAGTCAACTTTCTCTTGTGTGTGTATATAAATTATGGCCAGTTGCGGTTCCTTGTGTGCAAATGTAGCACTGTCAACTCTTGCAATTTTAACTTGAGCTTCGCAATATTTGGAGTATTTCTGAAAACTCCAAATGTTGGAGTTAAGACATCAAATGAGTGTCTTGGTTTCATAGGTTTGTTTTTTTAAGGTAAGTTTTCACCCATTGTGGTTGCAAAGAAAAAATTTAAAATGTGAAGTGACTGCAGCCTGAGGGTTCTTTAGGCAAGGAAAAAGACCCCAACATTTGTTCTTGAAAAATAAAAAAGCACAACACTCTCCCACACACTCAAAATAAAAAAGACTTCTTAAACTACATGCACAGGTCACTTATCTGTGCATACAGAAGGGGGGGGACTTAGGTATCTGATTTCTGCTTCTATGTTCACTTAACTTTAGAAATCATGTCTCATTTTTTACACATGCATATTTTATGTACACTTGCCACAGAGTGCACGGCTTTAGAACTGGGACTTCACATTCTGTTGCATCAGGGCTGGGCAAAATATCCAGCCCACCAAGCCACCAGATCCGGCCCATGGACCACTCTGCCAGAATCCTCAGGCATGCAGCTGCTGCAGTTAAAGCGCAGTCCATGCAACTCTGCTCTGCAGGGAAGGGGAGACTTTGTGTGATCTCCCAGACTCCAGCCTAATCCTCAGCTCCTCTAAGCTGGAAACAACCAGCCAGTTGGAGCTGAGAAATTGGCCTAGAGGATGGGGGCAACACAAGCGTCTTTCCCTTCCTGAAGCTGAGAGCCATGTGCAGGGAGCAACCTGCAGTTTAAACTGATCTGGGGCTGCAGCAGGCAGGGAGTCCAGCCTGCCTTGGAGGTGCTGCAGGGCTGCTGACTTAGGTAAGCACCTCCTAGTCAGAATCTGCCTCTGGCACCCTTGCCCCTCCCGCATCCCAACTCCCTCCCCAGGTAACCATCCCTCTGCACCCCCCTGCCCAAGGTCACAACTCCCTCCCAGACTCTGCACCTCTGCCTACACTCCAGCACCCAAACACTGCCAGACCCTGCACCCCAATCTGCTGCCCTAGGTCACCACCCAAACCCTCTGCAATTTGCATCCCCTTTTCCTCTTCTCCCAGGTCACAATTCCCTCTCAGACTTTGCACCTCCTAGAGCCCCTCACCCATGCCAGAATGCTCTCCTGCACCCTTACACACCCTCCCTGACCCTACACTCCAATCCCCTGACCCAGGTCACAACCCCTTCCTTCACTCAAACTCCCTCTCAGACTTCACAGTCTCCTGCATACCAGTCCCTTACCCTGTGCACCCTTCTGCACCCAACCTCCACCCTAAACCCCGCATCTCCTCAACAGAAAAGTGTGGCCCCTGACTACTTTCCAAAATCTTGGAGTGGCCCCCAATCAAAAATTATTGCCCACCCCTGTGTTGCATTGACATTAGTTATTTGCAGACTTTAATCCTGTTCTGTGATCTAATAGCTTTATTTAAAAGTGTTAAGATCTCTCATTAGTATGTGTAGGTTTAATCATAGGGTTAAATTTTTAAAACAAGAAAATTAGTTAATCCACTATTTAACAGTATTTGCTTTGACCTGAGTTCAAGGTTCAGTTTTCCCAGCAAAAATTGTTGGCATAACACATCCCTAACAGAAATCTTCCCTTGTTTTCAGTCTATCAACTGTCAGCTCTTGGAGGCTCAACACAGAATCCTAAACTCAGATATTGACAAGGAGGTGAAATTGGAAGCAATGAATATTTGCTTTTAAATTACCTATTTCCACTGACATAGCAACATGTTCTGAGATGAGTAGACAGACAGATGCATCATTTGTAGCCTGTTTTAGAATAGCTAGATTGATATCAAAGTACTCTCTAATGTAAGAACATCAGTCATGCACTATGCAAACATATTGCAAGATACCGTGAATAAGTAGTTACACTGTTGAATCATTATTTGCTAACTAGTTTTGATGGATCATTTGACTTTATATGCAGGAGAAGCACTGCTATAGTTAAGTTTAAATTCCTGCTCTTATTTTAAACCCACCCTGTTCTCTTCATTTGTTCTTAATGTCCTCCAATTTATTGAAGATTGACGTTTTTCCAGACAGGTCTCATATCAATATGAATTTTGGATTTTTTTTCTTGAAGAGGCTGAATAAAATCAGTTCACCCACTTTTGTATTACTAAAATATAGAAAATGATTGCATTTAAAGAGCGTTTACCTTTAACTAACTCAAAAAGAGATGAAGTTGGAAATTTCAGACTGGGCCTGGTTTAAAGAAAATGTTCAGTACCTGTAGTTAACTGTTTGAAATCTGAAGTTTGGCTCACATTCAGTACCCTTTTTGATTGCTAAACCAGGCACGTTTAATATTCACTGCTCTCTGTTTAGCTCAGCAGCATCCTTTAGTAAAATAATAGGAGTTAATGTTATTCCAGTCTCCAGAAGAAATTGGGAGTGTGCGCAAATGTATTGTAGCATACTATGTTAATAAAAATTCCAATTGAAGTACCAGACCTCAATTGATAATGGTTTTCTTCACGAGTCGATGAGCCAGATTGTCCCAAATCAAAGAAGCGAATAGCACTGGATTATGGGTAACTCAGATTTTCTTACCTCATTGTTTTCAAAAATAAGGGAAAATTGTGTGTGAATTAAGGCTGAGAGATTAATCACTCTACAGTCAGGAAATATCAGAAACAAGATTGAATACTTAACATATAATCTGTTCTAGAGGAGGATACTTTACAGTGTAGCTTCTTCATATGAACAAAATGGTGTCTGCCACTCGCCACCTCCTATAAAGATGAGCAGGCAGAGGTGTCTACTCCTGATGCAGCAGAACTATCTCATAAAGCTTACTTGGGGTAAATCCTCAGTCCTATATTTGTCAAATAGTTTGTCAGTGTATTGTACTACCTTTCAAATAACAAAGCTATATAGTTTTCTCTTTAATGCAAATGCATACATTCAGGCTGGAGGATGATGGCATAATTACTGCCGTTCTTGTCTAGCACTACAGTATGCAAATCCCGTACTTAGCTAATATATCTGACATGTTCTGAGACAGGAAGATTTCCATAACAATTGTACAGAACACAGTTATCTCAGAGGCTGACTGGTGAATGTATACATTGCTGTACTTTGATTGCTATAATTATTCTGCTCTTGATTCACTCATAGAATTTTCAAATTCTTAAGGATTATATCTGCCCACCTCACCTGTGTCCATTTGAGTGACAAATTAGAAGTACTTCAATTATTATATGAGCATATTAAAACTGTCTAGAAGAAAGAAGAATGAACTGGAAACATTTATTTGTTTTGGTTTGTTTTTTTTAAACCCACTAACTGCTGTTTGTTTCCTCTCCCCCATCATATATGTTCTGCCCCAAAACCTTTTATTACCATATAGGTGAGAAGGGCTTCTTGGCTGTGAGTGAGAATAAGAGCTCATTCTTTCAATCTAGTCATTCTGATAACTAGCAAAGGCATGAATAGTACACCCAAAGACCCAGAGCAGTGTACAGGTGTGTGGGGGAGGGGATATTAAAAATATATTTTTTCCTTCCTATAGAGACCTTCATGTTGTTCCCCAAAGTGGCTCAGGACAGTGCTTCAGCCATGAATCCTTCCCTCCCCACTCATTCTCACATCTGTACTGCTTAGTAATGCAACTGAAGTTGTAGAGTAAGAGCACTCTTTAGTTCTAAGTAAAAATAGTGTGTATTTTTTATTATTGGCACAATCTTTCTTTTCCCTAAGCATATGAACATGTTTCAGGAATTGGGGTAGAGCATGCCTGACATATGGGAAGGAAAGACAAAAGGAAATATTAAGAATATAAAATCCCATTTTAAAAGTTAATCAATTAAATGTGATCCTGCGGCATGGTGAGCCCAGACGGGCTTCTACACCCCAGCCAGGCTCACTGTGCCAGAGTTGGGGGGCTGGTCCATTGGTTAACCAGTTCCCTGGTGACGTTTACCAGATAAATGGTTAACCCTTTACATCCATAAGAGATAATTGCATGTAATTGTTTGTTAGTTCTGTTTAACACCATTCTCAAACTCAATGGCCTTTAACCTAGTACATAGTTGCTTATTAATCAGGAAGCAACTTTCATTATCTTAAATACAAACTGAAATTTTGTACACATTCTTCTGTACAGCACGCATATTATTGCATAGCAATGATAATAATAGACCAGGAAATCCGTTTCCTTTTTCAAAAGCACCTGTAAGTCTGTGAAATTGCTAGAAGTGTTTTTACAAAAGAGATGAGTATAAAGTAATGTGAAATTGTAGAAAACAGATACATTTGCAAACAAATCACAAATATACTCTTATTTGTACTTTTTACAAAAGTATTGTAAAAATATTTCAACTTATATTTAGTACATCTAAATTTTCATTCAGGCTTTCTAGCTGCTTTTAGGAGGCCCTAATTTGTCTGAAATAAGGAAAGAATGGTGGTATTGTGACTTCTGAAACCATCTCTTGTAGATAGTCCAGTGCCTCTTGGACTTTCATTGTTCAAGGAGCGTTATGGTTTCATTTTTAATAGGGTCCCAAGTAGCCACTCACAATGGATTTTGATCAAGGAACTTACACTGCTATTTTGTGAAGATTGTGTTATTGAAGATAAGTGCCCTAGAATGTTCTGAACATGTTTAGAGACAAATGTAATTCTCTTGGGTTTCATTAGAATACTATGAGAACTCTGTATTAGAACGTGTTTGAAACATGTGAAGGTTCAATTTACAATATAATAATACCAAAAGAATTACTGAAATATTCAGTGACAATTTTAACTGAGTAACATACATAGTCTATGAACTATGACAGATTATGTAAGAGTCTTGTTTGTGTTCAGTTGTATAAGATAAAAATGACACTGTTTTAAAGGGGGGGAGGGTGTGAGAGAGAGAGAGAGAAGGCAGAGTTAAGGCTGAGTGTTTAATCTTAACTTTCTGAATTTCCTTACTTTTGAGTGTTTATTTTTTTTTACCCTTAAAGTTGATTAACAGTACATGCAAAAATTGCCTCTTTGCAAGGAAGATGTTTTAGAAACCGAAGAAAACAAAAACAGGGTAGATTTCAGTCACTTAGTGGGTTTCTTAATAAAGCATTTTTTTAACAAACCCGAGTTTTAAACATTATGATCAACTGAACTTTTATTTTCTTTAAACTTCTACACCTGACATTTGTTTATAGCAATAATAAAAAGCAGATCCTGATCTGACATACTGCATGCAAAGTTTAACCTTGTAGTGTTAATATATTGTATTTATTTTGAAAACAAATGTGTTGTGCTGGCATACCTTTGTGTATAGTGGGAATATATGTTACAAAAAAACAGGTGATATATGTAAAATTTGTTTGGACAGGTTCAGGGCTTCTCCTGTGAATGACATATTTTGCCAATCACTGCCAGGATCCCCACTTAAACCACATAATCTGGAACAGCTGGAGCAACAGCAAGAAATGTTGAAGATGCCTTTTAGAAGAGTTAAGGAGGTAGGAGTTTTGTAAGTTTAAACTGGCAAGTAGGGGTTTTTTTAATTTCTCTTATTACAGCACTTGTAATCTTAAATATATAACATAGTTCTATCCCTGATTGTCAGTCAGTCTACATGATTATTATTCTTTCAAATAGCCTGTGACAAATGGCAGGAATTGTCAATAGCTGCAGTCATATTTAAAAAAATCTCTTCTTCAAGATTAGGGCTACTAATCTATGACCCCCAATCTCTCCGTGTTTTTTTTTTTAATCTTTGTTCTTTCCGCTGTTTTTAGATGCAAATGTTTAACGTAAAAAGCAGTCAATTGGCTGACCTGATAAGTTCTTGCACATTTATCAACTACTCATCTCATTTGATATTTATTCTAATACTAGTCAACTGGATGTTGAAAAATGTGTGTTTAGTTGGGGGGGGGTGTAAAATCTAAATATTCCTGAATTTTAATTTCAGGAAGAAATGCATTCAACAAAAGAAGAGAAATTTTCCTCCATCCATAAGCCACTTGCTGTTGGATCCCACCAGCAGTTGCTAACTGTTGGAACAACACACATCTCCAAATTGACTGATGACCAACTCATAAAGGAGTTTCTTAGTGGTTCTTACTGCTTCCATGGGGTGAGAAATTAACTGTGTAAAATAGCCTTTATTAAATGCGTATTTGTTTCACGTTCTCCTTTGTGGACTTGGATAACAGAAAAACTTCTGACTGCTCAGACCTGCCATGTTTCTCATATCATCAGTGTTTCCTCACAGTAATTTACCAGTGACTAGAGCTTGACCTGAAGTCGTTATTATCACTAAATTCAGAAGCTCACTTGATTTCTTATTATTTCCAACCTGGAACACTAGTAGAGTAATTCTACCAAGTGTGATACTTCTCTAAAACAAATTGAAAGACTATGTTGTGTATGAGATGGTGATAGATTTATTCTTGAAAGATCTGAAATGACTTTCATTGTGGTCTTCAAAGTGGATAGCCAGAATGCTCTCTTCTGCAGTGACATTTCCCACCTCTGGTCCTCAAAGATTAACAAATTTGTACCAATTTGTTAAATGTTTTAATACTGTTCTGAGTTGCTAAATTATTGCTTTAGCAAAATTTAAATAATTGTGTATAGAAAGTGGAACAGTTTTACTAAGATCTCTTTGACTTCATTTAGTGTTTCAGATTAAGTCATCTGAAGCACAGATGGTGAAATATATGGGTGTGGCATGAAGTAAGGAGGGAGTCTTGAACACTTCTATTAGAGAACAAAATGTGTCAGAGTAAGTGAAAAGTAGGAATGTGAAAATTGATTTCCTCAGTAAAACAGACAATAGTGGGTAGCCAGAATTGGGAAAACAAGCAGGAAGACAAAAAAAGGGATGGTAAGTAGAAGAAAGGGGGAGTCTGTGGCTACTGCTACTTCTAAAATAAGAGGAAATATAAAAGTTTCAGGAAAAAGACACAGACCATACTGCTTTGGGTACTTACAACTTTCCAGAAGTTCATATGTAGATGGAGTGCTATTGATGGCACATCTGTATAAAACAATAATGCTCTATATTACACAGTTCTGAAGCTACTATAAGATAAGTGGGGGGAAAAAAGTATGTATTTCATGTTACTTACTCTACTCCCATTTATTTTTCCAGGGTGTTGGTTGGTGGAAGTATGAATTCTGCTATGGCAAATATGTACACCAGTATCATGAGGTATGCTGAATAGCAGGTGCAGTTGTCTGCCACTAGATGGTGAACAGTTGATTTTATGAATGTGCTTATGAGTTCAGACAATAGAAGTCTACTGGTAAAGAAAACCTGTGAATTCTGAAGGTTTCATTCAGGCTTTGCCGTGTCAATTGATATGTATTTTGTTTGAGACCCAAATAGAAATTCATTTTACTATAAACTCAGCACCTGTTTTAATGCCAGTATTAACCATTTAATACCATAAATGTCAAGCTAATATGCTCTCCATTGTATCTGTTATACAATTCATATACATGAAAGGACGTGGGAATAAAGCTATAAGCTTAACATTTTTATTTTGATCTAACTGAGATTGTTACTATTTCCTCACCTTTTTAGTTTTTAAAATATTAGACTTCTTTTGTATGTTTTGCAGGATTTTCTATTTTGTTTTTTAATCTGGTTCACTGCACACTTAGGCTATGGCTACATTTGTGGCTTCTTGCGTGAGAAATATGCAAATGAGACTAAGCGTGGAATATCCCCGAGCCTCATTTGCATACCTGAGCCGCCATTTTTGCAGAAGAGGCTCTTGCGCCAGAAGGAGCTGTCTACACTGCCCCTTCATGTGCAAGAAAACCCCTCTTGCTCAATGCCGTTATTCCTGAAAATATTCCTGTAATGGCATAGCCTTACACTTTAAAAAAAAAAAAAAGTGTGTGAAGGGCAAGCATATGGGTGCAGAGATTCCATGCCGCAACAGGGAACATTAATTGATATGGAGAGGTCCACAATCTCCAGAGGGTGTAGTATGTCACAGATACTGACTCCTCCCTCTTCTACCCTAGGGAAGCCCTTCTGCTAGAGCCCTTATGTCCTTTCTCTTTCCTGGACCTGAGTCCCCATCAGTCATGAAATAAGGGGATAATTTTGTTTAAATGTTTATACAGCTTTTTGTTGAAAGTGATAGTATTTCAAGCTCTTTGGCATGATTTTCTTAGCTGTTAGTCGTTAGTGTTCATCCTCATCTTCTCTAGTAGTAATTGAACCTACATGGCTGCTTTCTAGTATCAGCATGTGTTTTGGGCCATTGTACAAGAACAGCAATCTCTACAGGAGCTATTTACTGTGGTCGGGTTAGGTGGATTGAGTTGGTTTGTTGGAGTCTAGGAGAAAAATGATGAATACATAAATCTGACCATAAGAGAGAAATTTGCCATTAGATGGTGAACAGTTACAAACAAGCCATAGGAAATATTCTTTTCACCATATTTCCATATATATATATTATTTATATATAAAAATCTATTACCACTTGTCTACACAAACACTTTGATTCTGGCAAGCGTGGGTGTGATTCAGCTCCACACTAGCTGTCCATATGGAGCCTCCTGATGTGCATTAGGAGTTCAATAGTGCACTTCGATTTAGTCCCATTTTGAAGCAGACTAGGCTGTGTCTACACTTAAAATGCTACAGCTGTGTTGCTATAGCACTTCAGTGTAGACTTTTACTACACTGGGGTTCTCCCATTATTCCAGCAAACTCATCTCTCCTGGAGGCAGAAGCTTGCTCAACAGAAGATTTCTTCCATCAAAGTAGCACTGCCTACATAGATACTTAGGTCACATTTTTCAAACCCCTGAGCAATGTAGCTGGGTCAAACTAATTTTCTAGTGAAGACCAGCCCCTCAGTAAAGCTCACTAACTGTTAATGTGCCTCAGCAGTGTCCATGTGGACAGTTAGCATGCAGCAGGCTAACGTGGGGTAGATTCTCAGCCTAGCTTGCCATGAACTAAATGTTTGTGTAATACAAGTCCATAAGCAATGTATTTTAACCAGGCTAAACACCTGACTTCAGTGGGAGAAATTTTATATCAAGATGGCCCAATTTCAGTTCATATAATGAATGCAGGCACCCAATTGTATCAACATCAGAAATGAAAGTCTTCTGCTATAGGACAAATCTTATGTCTTTTGAGGCATACTCATGAGCTGTTGTAGGTAAGTAAAGGGTGCTTGCACAGCTGTTTGAGTTCGGTAACATTGTGACAACTATTAGTTAAGATTTTCTCCATTATTAAAAGTTTGACTCTCTACTACTTCTCCCCTTTAAAATGTTCTCTCTACAGCAAGCTCATTAAACCTCATGATACAAGAGTTTTATCATCTGTTGTTCTTATATTAGGATAAGGAAAGTGGCAAAACTTCTGTAGTTGTTGGTACCTGGAACAAAGAAGAACACATTGAATGGGCCAAGAAAAATGTGGCTAGAGCCCATCATCTCCAAGAAGATGGTATGCAAACAGTTAAGTAAGTCAGTTAGATTTGACTGGATAAATCTTGATAACATGTTGAAAAGATGAGGTTGGTTTTTGAGTGGAGCATCTCTGAATTGCTGTTCAGAAACCATTTACTGATAAACTATTCATAGTTTCCATTCTGAATTGAAAATATTACATTCTAAAAACAGAAAACTAGATTCTCATCCTTGTCCTTAAAATAACTTATAATTGTGGCATATGATCTTGTAACTAGTTTGAGAACAGTTTAATTTAGTACTAAATTCAGCTTGTGTAAATTTTAAAATCACCTGTGTGATGTAGGCACTTTTTTGGAAGTTTTATCCCATAAACTTTAGCTTCATGTTGCTGTTGACACAACTGAGATTGTGTTCTGTGGTGCACATAATTTGTTTTAATTTGATGGGAAAGGTTTTTTTTTTTTAAATCTTTCTTTGGATGAGCTACCTTATGAAAGTTATAGATTTTAAGTTAGCATTTCTAGTATTGAGTCTTTAGAGCCACTAACGATTAAAGCAATCAAGCCCCTTCATCAAAGCCACTCTGGTCATGATATCTGAGTGCTAGAATTAGCTTCGTATTTACTGCTGCAGAGGAAGAGAAATGGAGAGGCTTAAGGCTGTAATGACATGGCCTGTCAGACTAAGGTCCAAACTGCGGAGGTCCTGCAGACATGCCTATGGATATGTGTTAACACAAACTAGATCTTAGTTTGCACTAGCAGCATCCACCCCAGGCAGTTATAGTACAACAGGCTACTTCACACACCCCATAGTCCAAACTTCAGGGCTATGTAAATTATAGTCTAATCAATACAATAAATTATCAAAGTAGGTTGAACAAGGCACTCATTTCACTGAAAATACAAAAGAAGCTATTTATAATTCAACATCTGTCTCTTAGGTGTGATGCAAAGAGAAGAGTATCATTAATCACGGTCATATCTTTTTCTGTAGGAGTAGACAAATTAAATGTAACTTGTCAGGGTTTTATTCCCTTTTTCTGTTTCGGCATGTATATTTAAGTTTCTGGTGCTCGAGGGGGTGGGAGTGGAGTTAATCACACCTTTCAGCTTGCTTTCTACATTTAAGGGTGATAAGAATTTGAACTCAGAAAACATTATCTAATTCCAAACTTTTCTGGCAGAGTGGTCTCTCATTTCTATGGAAACGGAGATGTTTGTGACTTAACTGACAAGCCAAGGCAGGTGACTGTGAAATTGAAGTAAGTTATACTCTTAAGTAAACCATCTAGTCATATGTTTTGTCTCTTTACCACACTAATAGAGTTCAGTGCTTTTAGAACACTTACACAAATTATTCCTATTTTTAGGTGTAAAGAATCAGATTCCCCTCATGCTGTAACAGTATACATGCTGGAGCCTCACTCTTGTCAGTACATTCTTGGGGTATGTAAACATATAAGCTTGAATTCACTCAGCCCTGTCCCTTTCTAGCTAATAGGATTTCTCAAGGTGCATGACTTCACTTAGGCATATTCACTTATGCACTTGATTTATGCATATTCAGTTGTGACTAGGCCTTTTTAACTTGCATTTGCCAGAGGTGTAAAACTACATTAAGCTTGACAAACAGTTTGTGCTGCATATAAGTTGATGACTCCACTACTGCCTCTGGAAGCCTTACAGAAATCAGGATGATTTATTTTTCTGTGTGTGTGTGTTCCATTTTATTTTTGTGGGATTAGTGATGTAATCAGTCATTAGAAGTGGAACACTGAACCTTAACTTCGGTCATAGTTGGTAAGCACAGCACTAGATTTTCTGATACTTTGAAAACAAAATATTTATATTTGAAGGTGGTGTCTGCAAGTGACAGCTTGAGTTCTTAAACTGGTCTTATTGTAATACATTGTAGGTAACCTTACATAAAGCATTCAGAAGAAAATTTAAAAATTCTAAATCATTAGCATATTAAGCCTGGAAAAAAACTTTTTTCCTTTGCTGTGTGAGACATTCAGTATATTATTAAACTAGTTGGATTTTCATGCTTCTAGTCTCTAAAATAAAACTAATGTGATTTGATGAGGCCCCTGACAAATATGACTCATATCGTTTTTCTAAAAATGCCAGTTAGGCTCATTCTTGAATGAGTGCACTCTTGGTTATGATAAAGTTAGAGATGGAGATCTAGCTCCTTAGGACACTGTAAATGTACAGGGAGTGAAATTTAAGATGCCTGACTTGAATTGGACACCACTTAAAACACTTTTCAATTGACTGTCAGTTTCACTTCCACCACCCTTGACAAAAGCCCAAAGGCCAGCACGGAAAACTAATATATGCTGAGCCTTTAGCCAATCACTTGATTTCATTGTTTAAACTCACTGGCTCCCAGCCATGGGCTCAGCCAGTCAAAATCAAGTAGCAAGGCTACCTGTCAACAAGCTACCATGGCCACAGAAGCCATTCAGACATGTAATGGCGAAGGACCCCCTTCCAGCTCAGGTCTGGAAAGTCAAAGCTTATGTGACTTTATATGTTTACAAAATGCAGTCCACAGTAAATACACTGATGCTACATTAGTGATCTGTAATTCATTAAGAACAAAAATCTGGATTGTAATGAAAATATTGTATCAAGCTGTTGTTCAGGGGCCAGTCTCGCCCTTTAAATCAGATTCCTATGGGAAAAGTGGTTTCAACTTACAACGCAATTCTGAGGAACAAATTTTGTCAGAGGACTCCCTATAGCTCTATAATTGAAATCTAGCTCATCAAAAAAATTCTAACATCAGAATACAAGAGTTATAGCTTAAATCATTACATAAATAATTAGAATAACTCAGTCATCTAGAATTTTCTCTAAAGTAATCTATTTGTAAGCATCAGTAACAAATCTCAGATTCTTAATGAACTGGAAATAACCTCATAGTATAGAATTTTTTTAATACCAGATTTTCTCCCACCAAACCATCACTTTCTCTGTAGCAACTCTTTGACGCACTCACAGGTTAGTAAGTAACTTTCAAAAAGTTAGATCTCCCAGTGCTCTGTCTTTTGTTGACTTCAGACTAAGTTCTTGAAGGCAGGCTCCTTTTGGGATGTCTTGCACTGAATGGTGCTTAAAAAAATAGTGGTCCCTTTGTTAGTTTGCATTTGTTTTGGGACAGTAATGATACTTTGATTTCATTATTGCAAATAAAGCACTGAGCATTTGCAGCTTTCACAGATACATTAACTATCCCAATGAGTTACAGAAACAGTGATGCGTAAGTCAGGTCGTATGCCCATGTTACTTTTATGCATTTTCTTTTGTAAACACTTAACAATATTGTGTTTCAAAGCACCTAACATTTGGTGGGGGGGGGTTGTTTATTTTTATTCAGGTGGAATCTCCAGTCATCTGTAAAATCTTGGATACAGCAGATGAAAATGGGCTTCTTTCAGTGCCCAATTAAAAGGACAATGCAATCTGTGAATCAGATTCATAGAAAGCCAAGAGATACTCGCCAGCCAACCTTGCCAGCAGAACTATATATTAGGAGGGACTCATGAACCACTTGGTGTATATGTGTATATAAGAGATTGATAAACTTTTAAAGATTAAAATATTGTCCTGCACCTTTAATTTGAAATAACTGAAAGTTCTGTATAAATGTTGTGGGACATCTTGCTCTATAAGGGTAAAGCATCAACTTTTAAGGGGTTACTTTTAATTAATGAGCCATAGCCCACTCCTAATAAAGAGTTCAACAGCTGAATGGTATGGAGAAAGTAAATGAGGAAGTGCTATTTACTACTCATAACACAAGAACTAGGAATCACCAAATGAAAAATGAGCAGCAGGTTTAAAAACAAACAGAAGTATTTCTTCACACAATATAGTCAACTTGTGGAACTCTGTGAAAAGGTGTTGTGAAACCCAAGGGTTATAACAGGGTTCTAAAAAGAACTAGATAAATTCATGGAGGTTAGGTCCATCAATGGCTATTAGCCAGGATGGGTAGGAATGGCATTGCTAGCCTCTGTTTGCCAGAAGCTGGGAATGAGTAATGGGAGGGATTGCTTATTGATTACCTGTTTTGTTCATTTCCCTCTGGGCATCTGCCATTGGCCACTGAAAAGGGCACTGGGATAGATAGACCCTTGGTCTGACCCAGCCTGGTTGTTCTCATGTGAGCTTCTGAGATCTTTGAATTTATATTATTATTAATAGAGGAGATTAAACTATTTTTACAGGAAGTATCAGAGGGGTAGCCTTGTTTGTTTATACAGATTCATACTATGAGAAATCCTGTGGATGTTACAGACTAACAGATTTAGTAGAGCATAAGCTTTCGTGGACAAAGACCCACTTCGTCAGATGCATGCGCGCAGCCAGCTGGCAGCACCAATGCGCCCTGGAGCGTGCTGGCTGCCCATCTCCTCTCCTGCTCCATCCCTCCCCCAGCAATGCCTAGCCGTGCCCCGCCCATTTAAAGGGCCTCAGCCCAATGTGCTCTGGAGCTTGCTGGCCACCCCATCTTCTCTCCTGCTCTTCCCCTCCCCTGGCAACGCCTAGCCCCTCCCTGCCCTGCTGATTTAAAGGGCTGCGGGAGATGCAGGCAGCACTGGCACCATGTGTGCCTGGCCCCGGAGCCTGCTGGCCAGCTCTGTCTCCTAGTCCTGAGTCCTGCTACCTCCGAGAGCCTCTCCACTCCAAGCCATCAGCCACCCCTCCACCAACATCATATGGAAAGCCCAGGTAAGATGCCCCCTGCCTAGGCTTGCCAGGTGTCCAATATTTTCGCCTCCTGTCCAGTAAAAGAAAAAAAAAATATCAGAACATACCGGACACCTGGCAAACCTACAAACACTCAGCCTGCTGGCCCAGCCCTTCCCCCCAGACCCCAACACCCTCAGCCCCAGGGACCCTTTGAAGTCTGTTCTAGTATATTTCTCTTGTTTATGTTTTTAGAAGTAGAAGAACCAAACAAGGATCCAGCACACACACACAGAGAATATTAACTGTTCTACACTCTTCAAAGAACCACCCATGCTTTTTCATAGATATTTCTTTAAAGAATTAAACTTTGTTGATTTAGGTAAACTTTTGTGTTTGATGTCTCTAAGGCAAGCTTCATTCCATATATAGTTGTATTGGCACATCCAACTCTCCACTCCCTCCAACACCTCAAACTTTAATATATAATGGCTACTAACAAGATGGACACACAAAACTAATGTGCAGATGCACAGCCCCTGATCTCAGTTTCTGATAACAGATGTGTTGGAGCCACATAAGGAGGCCACTGCATTCCAAAACAAATCTAGTTTAACAATACAAATATTTATTGATTTAGTTTAGATGTCTTATGTGCTATAGTTATAATTGGTTGACAAGTATGTAAAAACAGAGTGGTATTGTTAGCTGATTGTAATTGGTTTGAAGATTGATTAAGTATAGCTTGAGTTTTAGATGAGGCACAAGTTCTCCCTTCTATTTTTGGTACTTAGTTTATATTTCCTTAACTATTTGTGTTAATAGTTTTTCATGCATTCAAACCAATTAAAAAGTAGCCTATTTCTATAAGAACAATAAAGTAGAGATTTAAGGTACATTTCCCATTCTTGAAAAAGCTTTGTGTGAGCTGGAAGTCTTCTGTCACCAAAACAAAAAAATTGCACAGTGCAAATGTGTAAAAGCCACCAAGGCGGGAGAGGGGGGCGCAACCCATTTTTTTTGCTTAGGGCAGCAAAAAACCTAGAGCCGGCCCTGACACGAAGGTTCATGGAAACTTTTTTATATTGCAACCTAATACACTTTCCAACAGTCCCTTACTCCTGTGTCTCCATATTGTCAGAGAGCATCTCTAGGCCTAAATAGGCAATTTGGGCTCTGTGCCTATGTAGCCATTGCATCTGTAGTGAGGTTCTGTCTGAAAAATGCTTATTGCAATATATCATCAATTTTGACCGGTCCAAAGTAAATACTACAATTAATGTGGGTTTACTTGTTGGCATTTTCAACAAGCCAACTCCCCTCCAACTGAATTTAACTATATCAATTAATATTTTAGGACTTCTGATTTTTTTTAATCAAGATATCAGTTAAGATCAACCTAGAAATTGGTACTTATTGGATTAAACCCCAGAAAACACTGACAATGGTTATTTTTATCTACAGGCTTGTGTACACTGGTGTAATATAGTGGTATGACTTCTAAAGCACACGGTGTGCGTTCCAAAGTGTGTTTGTTAATCCATGTGGTAAAAACAAGCAGCGTTCTTAGTGTGCTTTAACACAATGGTTGAGTTGGCACTATGTTAAAGCACACTAGGGAACATTACAAAGATTACTCATTACAGTATATGGTAAGCAGAGTCTTGGAAAAACTGTCTATATAAAATCCAAATTGCTAACAATATATCTGTATACACCTAACAAGCAGATGCCCTAGACATGGGCTACATCTAGACTGCAGTGCTTTTCCGGAGGTATCCCAGAAAAGCAATGCTGCATCTGAGGAACATGTGCACTTTTCCAAAAACCAACCAACCAACATGTTAAAATCCTTGGGGTTGAGTGAGTAAATGATGGAGTTACATGCAATATATGAATAGTTCAACTGAATTATGCTAATCTCCATATCCTGTTCATTGACTGACTAATTAAATACTTCTATAGGAAATTCCAGTTTCAAAGAACCCTATGATTCTTGTCAGGTCTTATACATTGACTCAAAGGTCACTGCGTTACTACAGCAGGGATTTCACAGCCAGAAAAAGAAAAAGCAACAGATAGTCAAAGTCTAACTTAATTTAGACAATTATCATCACCTATGAATCTAAGGGACAAAAAAGTTAAATATTTATGCATAAGCAAGACCAGGTGAGTACAGTAATAGCTTTTATTAGACCAGCTTCTATTGGTGAGAGACAAGCTGTCACAGAGCTCTTCTTCAGATCTCTGAAACGTAATCAGTGTCACAGCTAAATATAGCATGGAACAGACTGTTTAGCACAAGGAGTTAACACATATTTCAAGGAACCATACACGATGAAACTCCTTAATACCCCTCTGGTCATAGGGAGGAAAAAGGAAGTGGACGCAGCAAAGGCAGGGTTTTAGTAGGTTACAGATTGTTGTAAAACAATCAATCCAGCTTCTTTATTCAGTCCATAATTTTAAGCTCCCAGGCTCAGCTTTTGTAAGTGTTGTGCAGGTGTCATTGGAGGATGAGGGACAAGTTGGTTCCAAAGAGGATGGAGAGAGGCTGTTCTCAGTAGTGACAGATGGCAGAACAAGAAGCAATGGTCTCAAGTTGTGGTGGGAGAGGTCCAGGTTGGATATTAGGAAAAACTATTTCACTAGGAGGGTAGTGAAGCATGGGTAGTGAAGAATGGGTTACCTAGGGAAGTACCGGAGTCGCCATCCCTAGAGGTGTTTGTCTCGGCTTGACCAAGCCCTGGCTGGGTTGATTTAGTTGGGATTGGTCCTGCCTAGAGCAGGGGGCTGGACTTGATGACCACCTGAGGTCTCTTCCAGCTCTATGGTTCCATGATTCTATGGTCGCAGCACCACTTGGTACAATATTTACATCGTCCAAACAAAATCTTGTGGTTCATGACATCGGGGATGACAGTCCTTGTCATATTCCACTTTGTTAGTTAAGTGGAGGTAATGCAGAGCAGGGTTTCTGCGATTGTTTCTTCAAGGGTATGTCTACACAACAGCATTATTTCGGAATAACTGACATTATTCCAAAATAACGTATTGCATGTCTACACAGCAAGCCCGTTATTTCAAAACAGGCTTCTTACTCCAACTTCTGTAAACCTCATTTTATGAGTAGTAAAGGAAGTCGGAGGAAGAGTGCTCTATTTCAAAATAAATGCTGTGTGGACGTACCCAATTTCAAAATAAGCTATTTTGATTTAAGATACAAAATTAGCATAGTTAGTCCTGCTGTATAGACATACCCGAAGAGGTTAAGAAGGTTATTTTCCATAACTCTGGAGGTCAAAGATTGTATTTCCTGTATCTGTCCAGGTCAGGGATGCAGAATCGATTTCAGAATTGAACAAGGAAATACACCCATTTGTACACCTCTATATCTAGCTCAACTAAGCCCTAATCCAAGCCTCTCTTGGTAGAGAGAGACTTTTTTAGGGACTGGAGCAAGCCTGTCCAGATCAGAAGGGCTTTGTACAGCCTTGAATTGATTCTTATGTTCCACAGCAAGCACCACACCAGTAAATTGTCATATTCCCATTAATCGGAATCTGTTAAGTAACAGAGCTGACAGTCTGCCCTCACTTAAATGTGGGTTTACCAGTATCCACAGCGAGCAGAAATTTCATAATGATTTAGGGAAACACCCCATAGGTTTATCTCCTTCCTCATTAAGACATTCTATGGCCATGTCTCCAGGACCACCCTATTTCACAGGTCACTCTATGTGGACCTGGTCTCAGCTCCATAAAGTTCAACAGCCAGCAGACACCTGATCAATTCTGACAAATCCTCCCACCAGCCATCCTTCTATTTGAGCAAACACCATTTCTCCAAAGTGAGCACTTAGCTCCTGGGAACCTGAAGTCACCTGCCTTTCTCCTGTTCCTTTCTAATGCTAGTCTAGTACCTGGTTACCACCTCCTCTCCCCCGTGCCTGTTTCCCTTCTATCTTGGACATGCTCCCCAGCCAGCTAGAGCTTTTTCCCCCCTGCAAGCCTGACCTGCAACCTCTCTCCCTGCTCCCCTTCACACTCCTTTCCTGCTGGTGACCACCAAAGTTAACTCCAGTTTCTTTACCTGCTCCTAGCTTAATGGTCTCAGTAATCAGAGCCACCTGCCACATCTCTGGCTACAGTCATGGGGCCAGATGCCAGCCTTACACAGCTGCATCTACTAGCTATGGGAGGAGTGGCAATTCCAAGTCTGAGCATATTTTCAACTTGCAATGGCAGCACTTGGGACTCTAAATCCTCAGCACTGGCCCTAGGAAGTGTCAGACTGCAGTTCAGTGCTTCCCTATAGGCCATGGCTTTAAGTACCTGAGATGCCCTGCAACAGAAGCCCCCAATTTCCATGCACCCCTCAATTAGCACACAGTCATGCAGAAAGGGCAGCCTGAATGATTTTGGAGGCTGGGGTGCCAAGAGATTCCCACTTCTGAGCAGTAGCTCTGCCATAAATTCACACCACCTCCCTCCACTGTGGGACCAGGACTTATGAAATAATCGCATTACCCTGTGTATAACTAACTCTGCCCAAAGCCTGCTGAAGTGAGACTCTTTTCATAGTAGCAAAGACCCATTCTAAATTCTAGCTGTAAAGTGCATTCTGTGCTGCACTATTATTGTAACAAGAGGATCTCACATTATCTAGTGAATAATCAACACCTCCTGCAGCACTTAACTTTTTCTAAACAGCCTCCCACCCAATTAGCTTACAAGGGCTGCAAATACCACATACTATGGTTTCAAAAGGAAAGCACTTCAGAAGTGCACAGAACACAGGACTAGTTCCTCCGTGGTTACAAGACTGCAGTAAAGCGGAACAATTTTCAGTTTGTGTGATTGGAGAATATCTGGATCCATACTGTAAGACTGTCCCATATAATGAGGAAAAGTTGAGGTGCCTTTGTTGTTCTTTGGATCCACTCTTCGTTTCTGTGGGGAAATCACCAATGCAATATTATGGTCTTCTTTTTAAAAGAAGATGACTAAAACAAATGGTAATGGGGGTTGAAAATAGGAATTCCAGTCCCAGTTAGCACTGGGAAGATGCTAGCATTTGTTGCTCAGTTTCATCCTACTATTTCTACAACAATTGAGTGTGGATCAGTATATGATTGTGGAGAAAAGATGTAACAGCAACCCAAATTAAACTTGAGTACTGGAAGGCAGGTGCTAGATTCCCTTTCTGAGTATTAGATAAATATGGAAAGGAAAAGCCAATTTCTGTTTGCATGGCTGTGGAAAGAGTCAAATTCTCCTGTGTGCCTGATAGTGTACCAAAAGCTGCCCAGGCCCTCTAGTATAGCCTTCCCTCCATTACTTTATTAACCTTCCTGGTGGGTTCCAAATATCTCCCTTGCTAGGTTTCAATCAGAGGTGCACGAACCACTCAGTCCACCCAATTCCTTCTTTGGGGGAGGCAAACTGAGGCCATCAGCATCCCTAATCCAGTCTGGGGAAGTCTTCTGATGGGGTATCTGGGCCAAACCTGCCTACTCCCTTGTGCACACATTCCCCACTCACAACACCGCCCCCTTTCTAGCAGCCAGCTCTCCATTCACAGCAAGTGTTGTGCACGGGTCTCACAGCTTCCCCATTTCCTCCCCCTCCTGTTGGTAGAGGCCAAAGGAATACTGGGAAATATAATCCTTTCCCTGCTCCAGGGCCTGCTCTCTAGGCAGGGAGCTGGCCAAAGTACTACAGCTCCCAGGGTATCTTGGGCTTTCAGCTACCACCTCATCATAGTCTGCAGGCTCCCACTGCACAGCACAGCACAGTGGGTTGGAAGCAAGAGATATGGGCCCCTTCTGAGCATGGGCCTGGTGCCACAGAAGAATTGGCACTGTGGTTGCTACTGATTATAAGACAACCTCAGTGTTACTGCAAGTCAGAAATATTCCTGTCCTACTGTCAAGGGGCAGCCTATCCTCAGAGCCCCTCGAGGCACATCCCCTTCACCAGGGGTAATACAGTCTAATAGCCAGAGTGTATACACAAGCCCCTTTGCTAGGGGTAATATGGCCTAGAGGCCTGTTGAAAAACTTCACCCCCACAAGTTAGCTACAGAGGGGATGGGGGAGCCGGGCCTTCCCACACCACCAGGTCCCAGCCCCAGGTCCTGTTGGCAGTAGGTAACTGCCTGCTCAGCTAGGAATCCTGCCACAACACACTAAGCGCCCAGAGAACAATTTCCCACCCTGGGTTACTTCCTACCATCCTCTGGTAGCTGCATTCTTTGTGCTCTCATTTTGGTTCTGGGCCTCCTCTTGGTCCGGTGGTCTTGCTTCACTCCTTCCTCCATTGCTGGCACTGTCCCCAAGCTTCCTTCCTTTCAGTAGTCCAACCTGACTCAGCTGCTCCAGAGGCTTTTATAGTCTCAGAGGGAGCATGCCCAGCAAGGCTGTGGGGGCAGGGCTTTCCCAGCCAGCTGGGCCATGGTCTTTCCCTTAGCTTCAGTGCATGGCTTAAGCATATGGTTGCACCTACTGTGAGGCCATTCCACCAGTGCGGCTGATTCTCCAATCCGTACCAACAGTATAAAATCTGGAGTAACTGAGTTATATTTGAGCAGAAACAGTACCCTTATGAATTAAGCAGCAAGTGAATACAACCAGCCAAATTTAGCCTGGTGTGAGGTATGAGTAGGCACACTGGCTCAATGGCAGTTGCTCTTTCTTACCCCTGAGCTGAATTTGATCCATTAGGTTTAGAGTCCTGGTATTTTAAATGGAAATGGTGGCATTTACATATATCATTTTCACAATTATGAGGTATATAGTCCCTGTTTTGGAAACTATTTTCTAACATAACAACCATTTGCTCAACTCTACTCAGCTGAGGATTTCAACTAAAATGTTCTGTAGGGAAGACTGCGGAGTTACCTTATAATTAAATTCTGCCTTACAGAAAATCTGTTCGATTAATCAGACATATTCTGTGGTATATACCTTTGACTATGTCCGGACTTCCAAGGCTAACATCTCTTCTCCCCATCCACATTTCCTACCTTAGCTCCAGCTGTTTACATGTACCCAGCCTACACCATTACAACACTACATTCTCTCTTTGTCCAGGAAAGCAAGCTGGACAGAGTAACTGCAGCCAGGGTAAATAACTCATACCAAGGCTGTTAGTACAGTTCTCTCTCTAATGCAGCTTTCACTTCATTGCACTTGATGTGCTTGGCTGTGTCAGTCTTCAATGGCTTCAAATTTAAACCTTACATTTGGTTCTTAGGTCAAAGTCTCCACGCTACACAGGTGTGCCTAGAGTTAAACACTCTTACTGTTTGTGGCTTTCACTGAACCTGAAGATTTTCTCATAGTTTCTCTTGCTCTGCTTTGTAAAGATTCCACCGCAACACACATACTGACATGACTGTAGATAGATGTCTAGAGGAGTAGCTGTGTTAAGTCTGTAACTTTAAAAACAACAAGTAGTCCTGTGGCCTTTTAGGGCATATCTATACTAGGAAATTATTTCAAAATAACTTATTTTGAAATAATAACTCTTGAAATAACTATTTTGAATTAGCATGTCCACAGTATAAGGAGGCCTTGAAATTAATCCAATGCAGGCTCCCTTAATGGGGACACGCTACTTCAACTTAGAGACCCAGGAAGCACTGGGGAGCAATTACTTTGAATGACTCTAGGGAGTTGTTATTTCAAAATAGCAGCAGTGGAGCATCCACACTATCACTATTTTGAAATAACTATTCTAAATAAGCGTTATTCCTCGTGGAAAACAGGGAGTTATTATATCGAAATAACCAACCCCTCATTTTGAAGTAACGGGCTTGGCAGTGTGGACGCTCCACTTATTTCAAAATAAGGGGAGTTATTTTGAAATAAAGGCTTTTATATCTATAGTACTGTGGCACCTTAGAGACTAACAATATATAAGAAAATATATATATTTTGTTGGTCTCTAAAGGTATGTCCACACTATACACTTATTTTAAAATAAGCTATTTCAAAATAACAACTCTGGAAATAACTATTTCAAAATAGCGTGTCCACACTCTAAATGCCCATCAAAATAGGGCAGAATTATATCAAAATAGCACATCCACACTGGTGCCTGAATCGCATTTAAGCCCCCCCTCCCCCTAAGCACTCTGGGCAGGGCATCATGACAGCAGTCACTTCTGTAGCTGCTGCCTGAGGCTGGGGCTTATGCTTAAAAGGGCTCCCCTCTGCAGCCATATCTCAGACTCTTCACCTTTGCCTACCTCATCAAGGAACAGCAAACTCTTTCCAGTGCATGCTCTGGTTGCCCTTGCAAACACCACACCACTTCTGCCATGGAGCCGGACCTGCTGCAAAGCATTCACCAGCTCTTAGGCTCATGCTGCACCTCTTGGCACAGTTAATGCAGACTGCCCATGTGGCACTGCAGGACTAGCAGCTCACTCTGGGGCACCTCCTCACCCCACCCCACATGCCTGTCATGCACCACAGCCCCTCCACTCTCACCTGCACACTGTGCACCACTGTTTCTAGCACTGGGACACCAGTTCCAACTGGTGGGACTGGTTCATCATGGAATAGTGGGATGACCAGCAGTGGCTCCAGAACTTCCGCATGCAGAAGGACACCTTCCCGTAGCTGTGTGAGTGGCTCGCTCTGCCCTCAGACAATAGGACACACACATGTGATCCCACCATCCCTCTCTAGAAGCATGTTGTCATTGCTATTTGGAAACTCACCACACAAGACAACTACCGCTCTGTCAGGGACCAGTTCCGTGTGGAGAGATCGACCAGCGGGGCCATGCTCATGCAGGTATGACTCTACTACAATTGTCCCAGGAGGGTGGTGAAAAACTGGAATGGGACTCCCTAGGGAAGGGGGGATTGACTCCCTCTCCTGCAGGTTTTTCAGTCCCACCCTTCACAGAGATGAGGTAATTGGGGTTGATCCTGCTGTGGGAAGGGGTTTGGGCTCGGGGTCCTCCCAAGGGCTCTGGCAACTCTGTGATTCTGTTTTATCCTTCTACAGATGGTGCGGGCCATCAATGCCATCCAGCTGTGCAGAGTGATCATCCTGGATGATGTGGACCCCATCATCGCTGGCTTTGCTTCCATGGGCGTCCCCAACTGCACTGGGGGGGGGCCATTGATGGCTGTCTGTCTGTGTCTTTCGTCCCCCACCTCTCCCTTCCCACCTTCCTCCCCCTTCCCTCCCCTGAAGATAAAATAAACCAGACTTTTTGGTTTGAAACAATCAATTGTCTTTTTT
>CM057847.1:23256634-23282956 GCA_030068395.1 Apalone spinifera | reverse complement strand
CAAAAAAAGATTTAGTCATGACCTATGTGAGCTGAGCGTGGTTAAAATAGCAGTGAAGACGCAGCAACTCCTCTTGTAACTCTCGTTAGCAGCTCAAGTTAAACCCAAAGGGGCAGCCTCCTGTTGAACTCAACCTGCTAACCTGAGTGAAAGCTGAAGTGCTGTGTCCTTCCTGCTATTTGAACCCAAGTCAGCTAACCCAGCTTAAGAACATTCCTCTTCTACAGATACCCCAAGTGTCTGCCTCAGATGGGGTTCTGCTGCATGTTGGGGGGGAGCGGTGCGGGGAGCCTATAGGAATGAACCAACTGGATACCATCCCTCCAGCCAGGCTGAGGTGGAGGGAGAGGCGTGGACAGTGCTGCATTAGTGTGTTCAGTCTCCACTAGTGGAGGGCTCCATAATATAGGTGAACAGGGAAAGGGCAGTAAGCTCAGGGGAATGCTAGCTGATCAGGGGCAGAGTGTGAGCTGGAGCAGCTGGCTAGTGGCTCTAGCCTTAGAGCTGAGACGTAGCTGCTGGAATGAGGGGTACTGCTACACCTTTGGCTTGGAGTGGTTTACAGAGTTTACAGTTTGGTTCAATGGCTCACAGCACTTCCACTATACACATTGTTCCTGCAACCCTGCGCTGGGAAGAGGCGCAGAACTGGGACTAATAGGGCAAGCTAGGTAGGGAAGCAGCCTGTTCCTGCAGTTGTCGTGACAGCAGCATGAGAGCAGGAGGCCTGGAATTACATGGGCAACAGGAAAGGTTAGTGTAGACGGGCCCTTTATTTAAGGCCCTTTTCCAGTTACAGCTCTGTACTAAGTTGGAAGCTGGGCTAGAAACTGTGTGTTGATTTTTGTTGTAACCATTGATATCTTTAGGGTATTTCCACTTCCTCCTTTTGCTGATCCAGCCAAACAACCCTGTTACTTATTTGAACTACTTGGCTATGTCTACACTCGTGGCTTCTTGCGCAAGAACGTCTTGCGCAAGTGTTCTTGTGCAAGAAGTCTTGCGCAAGAAAACGTCTACACTGCCATGTGCGAGCTGTGCTTTTGAGCAAGAGCGCCCATGGCAGTGTGGACGCTTTCTTGTGCAAGAAAGCTCTGATGGCAATTTTAGCCATAGGGCTTTCTTGCACAAGAAATCCCTGCCGAGCGTCCACACTGCCCTCTTGCGCAAAAGCCCCTGTGCAAGAGAGCTTACACCTGTTAAAAAAGAGTGTAGCTCTTGCGCAAGGAGCCCTCTCTTATCACGCCGTACTGTAAATTTACTTGCGCAAGAGCAGGCGGGCAGTGTGGATGCTCTGCAGATTCTTGTGCAAGAACGGCCGTACTTGTGCAAGAAGCCACGAGTGTAGACATAGCCCTTGAGTATTAATGGAACACCTGAGAGCTGGAGCCAGTGGAGTAGCTGTTTTTAATCTGCAGCCCAATTAGCAGTAGCTGCAGTCCTGCCCTGTGCTTTAAAAAAAAAAAATTGCCAATCTGGTGTGAGGGACCAGGCTGGGGTTGGGCACTGCTAAGGGCATCAGCTCAGGGTGAATTGCCCAAAACCAGAGCTACTTACAGCCCTCGACTGGAGACCTTTCCCAAATAGGCCACAAACCAGTCACACAGAGTGCATCAATCTGGCCAGCAGGAAACCTCACAAACAAAACCCCTCAGACACTCCAGCTTCTCTGTGCCACAATCAGCCCCAGACCTTTCACACAGGTGAGAGGCTATAAAACCCGATGTCACCAACTCCAGACAGATCCTTCCGGTCCCAAAGAACCAGCCATGGTCCCAGGCCAATTTACACTTTAGATCTTACCCTCAAGAGCATGCTGGGCCAATGCTTTAGAATCTAAAATCTAAAGGTTTATTAATAAAAGAAAGAAACAGTTGAGAGTGAGATTGTTAAGGAGAATACATTACATACATCAGTCACCCAGTTCTTGATGCAGGCTCTTAGCAGAGATGTTACAAACAGGAGCGGCCTGAGGCCAGCTGCGGCAGCTGGCGCCCCAGGCGGAACGCGTGATCGGCGCCCCTGCCTGCAGGGCCATCAATGGACGTCATCATCGGACACCACAGGTAGCGGCGCCCTAGGCGGCAGCCGAGTCCGCCTATAGTCACAGGCCACCCCTGGTTACAAACTGCTAGCTTAAAAGTCTCTACTTCACATCCTGTGTCAGGATGGGTCAGCAGTCCTTCCCGGCTCTCTGTCCCTAGCAACGATGCATCTGCAGTCAGGAGCAAGACTGAAGGCAAGATGGAGATGGCTTCATGGGATTTCTATATTCCTGGTGTCTCCCAAACTGGAGCTGGTCACAGGATCAAGTGACCTGTCTGTGTTTCACATGCAAGTAGTCATTATGCACTGGCTGGTCTGCAGGCTTCCAGACCCATTCCTCAGGTGTGTATTGGCCACTCTGTGAGCCATTTTCCATGCAGCAGTGCTAGTTAGCACAGCCATTTACGGAACAATCCTTCCTCACAATAGACAGCCCAGGCCCATTGCTCCCACCCAGACAGAGAACATTTACAATACAAGAACAGAGCCCATAGTCATAACTCCACATACAAAAATCATACAAGTACATGAGTATCATAGAATCAATAGAGCACAAGCTTCCATTTGACACCTCACATGGCCCACTTTGTACAGAATTTGGGGGCAAGCACTACCCGTGAATGCAACAGTGATTGGTCTGCTCACTTTAAAATCCAATAATGTGACACCTGGTCTGGCAGAGGGTGGAGTTGGCTGAGAGGGAAACACCATCTTGTAGCCTTCATGAGCACTCCTGCCAGCAGGGGGCTGGTAAGTGCCACAGGGAATGAGAGAGTGGGTGTGTGGTAGGTTAGAGAGGGGTAACTCTGTGCAGTGAAGGGGCGGAGAGCACTAGGAATCAGAGTTTTGAGGTGGGGCTTCACTTCCGGGGGGTGGGTCCATTCTCTGGCCCCACACTGCAGGGTCCAGGTCCATCTACTGGCTGGTTGGCTCCATGTGGTCCTGGGGTCTGGCTGCCTGGTCAGGGCACAATTCTGTAAGGGAGCAGGCAGCCCAGCCCCTCGTGGCAGAGTCTGTGGGTTCTACGGTCCAGCTGGCTGGCCACACAGGGGGTCCTGCAGTCCAAAGTCAGGACCTTCTGCAGGATCTGGGGTCTAGCTGCCTGGTTCCACAGCATGGGGTGCGTGTCCTGGCTGCCCAGCTCAACGCCCAGAGCTCTGCTCCCGTTCTTGCTCTGGGTGGAGGTGTCGGACATGGGGGACCGTGGGGATGTTTGGCAGGACTGTGCTGTGGTTCTTAGCTTATGGCTCAGGCAACACATTGTGGGCTGCATATGTGGCCTGCTAGGGAAGCTGGTAGCTTCCATGGGCCTCTGGTCAAGGTGTGGGGGGTACAGCTCTGCAGCCCCCAAAGGGGCAGGGCCTTGTGTGAAAGGGGCTGGACTGCAGCACTGCCTCTTGCCCTCAGACTCACATGGAGCCTGCAGAGCAGTGCTCCAGCTGCAGTTTAAATCTGCCACTGCTGTAGTAGAAGTGGCAGTGACCAGGAGCCCCAAGCCCCTTTAAATTGCCGGGCCTGTGGCCCACACTGATAACCAGGTTGAGAACCACAGCTATAGAGCCTGGTGCTTATAGCACTTGACCCTGAGCCCATGGTACACAAAGTAGAAATGAGTCCCTAGAACAGTCTCTCTCAAAGTGGGCTGTGGCCCCACTCTGGGAAACCTGCCAGTGGGCCACTCCGGTTTGTTTATTAAGAGCTCCGCTCCCACCGGCCGTGGTTTGGGATTAAATAACCTCGACTGTAATGATGTAATTCTGTTGCCTTAGAAGTGATGCTTTAGTCCTCCAGTGTAAAATGCAGCTGGACCCATTGTTTTATTGTTTCTAACTAAACCCAGTAAGGAATCCTATAACTTATGGAACTAAGACCAGCCAAACACGGCTTGCCTATCAGCTAGTTGAAAACATAAGACCGGCCATGCTGGGTCAGACCAAAGGCTCAGCTAGCCCAGTATCCTGTTTTCTGACATCCTATTGTCCAGTCTCAGCTTCTGGCCGTCAGAAGCTTAGGGGATACCCAGAGCATGAGACTGTTCCCTGACCATCTTGGCTATTAGCTATTGCTGGATATAGCCTTCGTGAACTTAGCTAATTCTTTCTTTTTAATTCAGTAATGCCTTTGGCCGTCACAAGATCCCCTGGCAACAAGTACCACAAGTTGACTGTGTGTTATGGGAGAACGTTCATCTTACGTACGTTTTAAACCTGGTGTCTATTAACTTCAACTTCATTGGGTGACCCCTGCTGCTTATGTTATGTGCAGAGATAAACAACACTTCCTTATTCACGTTCTCCATACCATTTGTATGACAGACTGAGTCATATCCCCCACCTCACTCATCTCTTTTCTAACCAAACTCACCCAGTCCTATTTAATTTCTCTTCATATAGAAGCTGCTTCACACCTCTAATCATCTGTATTGCTCTATATCCCCTTTTAATGTACCATTTTGAGATGGGGCAACCAGAACTGCATTCAGTATTCATAATATGGATTTATATAGTGTCATTGTGCTATTTTCTACAGTATTGTCTGTCCCTTTATTCCACCACACACTGAGCAGATGTTTTCAAAGAACTATCCACAATGACTCACAGATCTCTTTCATGTGATTTAGACTCCAACATTTTGTATGTATAGATGGGATTGTGTTTTTCAATGTGCATTTGATCAACAGTGAATTTCATCTGGCATTTTGTTGCCCAATAACCCAGTTTCATCAAATTGCTGGGTACCTCTTCACAGTCAGCTTCAGATTTAACTATTTTGAGTAATTTAGTATCACCTGCAAACATTGCCATGTCACTATTTACTCCTTTTTTTCTAGGTTATTTATGAATATATTAAACAATACTAGTACCAGTAGAGATTCCTGGGGCCAATGTTCCCTTTAATCTTTTCCATCCGTGTGTGGATTTTTTTCAATTCATGTGCAGAATCAATTTTGTTATGTGCACCAAGTCATGTGTGAATGTGCACCACCAGTAGAAATACAAACCTAGCTGTGGGCACCCTGCTAATTAGCTGGGCAGCATTGGAATCTCTCCTGAGCAGCCCAAGCAGCCCAGGCTTATAGGAAACACTGCTAGGGGATACAACTATGTACCTCTCTCCCTTCTGAAAATCAACCATTTATTCCTGCCCTTCGTTTCCTCTCTTTTAACCACTTTCTAAGCTGTGAGAGGACTTTTCCTCTTACCCCATTACTGCCGACTTTCCTTAAGAGCCTTTGATGAGGGACTGTAGTGAGGCAGAGTGGCCACCCAAGGACTCAGAGGGGGAGGGGCCTCTGACTGAGCCCGGGTGGGCAGAGTCCTTCCCCCAACCGGACTACATGGACCTTGTCAAAGACTTCCTTAAAGTCCAAGTATACTGCTTGTACTGGATCACCTTTGTCCACATGTTTGTGGCCTCAGATTTGTCACCTAAAAAATGTCTCCAGTGTGGGAACTTCCATCACATCTTCAGCGAAAACTAATACAAACACTTAACTGAACTTCTATATAATGGCCTTATTTTTCTTGAGGGATCCACTAGCATCTTGATTGTCCAGTGGATCCTTTGATTATTTGGCTGGATTCCTACTTCTGATATACTTAAAGTGCTGTTAGTTTTTGTGTCTTTTCCTAGTTGCTTTTCAAATTCTTATTTGTCTTGCTTAATTATTCTTTTACAGTTGACTTGTCAGAGTTCATATTCCTTTGCAGTTTACTCAGTAGGACTTAACTTTTTAACAACCGGAAGTCATCTTTTTGTCTCCAATGGCCTCTTTTACTCTGCTGTTTAGCCACGGTGGCATAGTGGTATTTTATTTGGTCCTCAAACTTTTTTTTTTAGGAGTATACGTATAGTTTGAGCCTTTATTGTATTTTGAAAAAGTTTCCACGCGTGTCACTCTTGTAATTGCTCCTTTTAATTTCAATTTTTCTTGCTTCCTCATTATTGTGTGGTTCCCTTTTTTTGAAGTTAAATTCTACTGTGGTGAGTTTTTTTGGTGTCTCCCCACCCCAAGGATGTTAAATTTAATTACATTATAATCACTATTACAAATCCATTCAGCTATATCAACTGTTGGACAAGATCCTGTGCACCACTTAAGACTAAATCAAGAATTGCCTCTTCTCTTATGGATTCCAGGAGTGGCTGCTCCAAGAAGTAGTTATTAATAGTGTCTAGAAATTTTATCTGTGCATCCCATCCTTAGATGATATGTTCCCAGGCAATATGGCGATAGTTAAATTCTTCCATTATTATTATGTTTTCTGTTTCTTTAGCCTCTTTGATCTCCCCAGGTGGTTGGTAGTATATTCCTGCCATACTTTTATTTTTCAACCAATGAATTTCTATCCATAGATTCTGTGGTACTGTTTGATTTGTTTATGATTTTTATTACATTTGTCTCTATACTTGCTTTCATGTACAGCGGCATTCCCCCACTAGAACTACTGTGTCATTCCTATATATTGTTCCACCAAAGCAGCAATAAATGTTGCATCTGGCATTTTAGCTCTTCTCCTGTCCTGAATGCAGCTTTCGTATATTTAAAGAGACTCTAAACATAGACACTGATACACCAGATCAGACCAAAGCTCCATCAGATCTGGCATCCTGAATCCTAGAGTTGCTTTTATTTTGTGCTTTGGGAAAAAGCAACTCCCCCCTCCCCTTCTCCCTGTACACAATATAGCTAGTTAATTATGTATTCTTTTCTCAATGCTCAAGCTAATTCCTGTGTGGCTCATGCACACACCTCAAGAGAATGTAACAGGCTACAGATGTGTGATGAATTCCATTTCATTCAATATTTAAAGTAGACTACTCTTTAGAAGCCTTAAAAACAACATTATTGTGACAAAGTAGTGTTGGCAACATTTTCAGGCAGGGAGACAAAGCTGTTAAGTTTTCCTGCCTGGTGATTTCTTTAGCTGAAAAAGCACTCTGTGATTTGCTCAGCCTCTAAGAAGAACACAGTGTACAGATTAGCTGAGATGGTGCCTTTCAGGAGTCCCTTCACCAACAGAGGAGGAGGAACAATACTCCTTAGTCAGATTAAGACAAAGGGTATGTCTACATTTTAAAATACAGGTTGAAACACTCTACACTGGGACTCCCTGGTCCGTCTACCCCTGCTCCCTCCCTGTGCCAGGCCCCTTCCCCCTAGGTAATCTCCCTGGCAGTGGTCCATAGGACAGCTGAGGTGGCTGCCACAGAGTCCTCCAAAGTGTGGGTCCTGGGGTGGCCATTGCAAACTATCCTACAGACGGGACAGCTCTGCCGGGAGACCATCTGGGCATGAGAGTAGGATAGAGCTGACAGGAATAGAACAGGCCTTTTCTCCATGCTGCAGCATGGAGAATTGCTGTCACTCTCTGGATCATGTGAAGAGAGGAAGAAACATTACTGTGTAATTAAACAAAGGCACTCTCTGATCTAAATGCAGGAGGGAGTTACCACAAAGAGATTAATACTTTTCTGTTTAAGGAAAAATCTCAGAGCCATTTAGTATGCTTGGGGACTAACAGCATGATCCCGATAAATGCAAGGCCAGGGGTTGTTTGTGCAAAACTTATACCAGAGAGTGTGTGAATATTTTTCATGCTGCTCAAATAACTTTCTAGAACGTTTCTTCTGCTATTAGTCTTATGACAGTGTGGGAAGCAGCTTGGGTTCCTGGGTAGGGGGCAGTACCTAAAGTTAGCAGATATGGGTTCTGTTTTTGGCTGTGCTATTGACACACTAGATGATCTCTGTAAGCTATGTACACCCTCTGTGCCTCAGTTTCCTCATCTGGACAATGGAAATGACTTGCCCTTCTTGGGAATGTTCTTTAGGGTCTAGGGATGGAAAGTGCTAAATATTGTTACTGGTCATTTTTTCAAATTTGGATGCCTATCAATAGGCTCCCGATTTCCCATTCAGGCACCTACATAAATGAGGCTACTCTGCACTTTGAAAAGCAGGCTATTTATTTAGGGTGGGGTGTTTCAAAAGTGCTTAAGAGCTTCAGCGCATAAGTTGCACTAAATTCCTTAGTCAATCAGGCATTTCTGAACATTCAATGCCAAAATATGGACTTAGGAATTTAGTTTTAGAATACAGTTTGAAATTTGTTGATCATTAGAGGTGGTAGTGAAAGGTTAAATATTTGTAAATTGGACACTTTCTCAAAATGAAAAACTATTTCTCAAAGATAATGAATTAATTAAAATGGAAGACTTAGAGGAAGGAGATTTTTCCCCAGTCTTTTTAAAATGTAAGTAGAAGGTCGTGTGTTCAAATATTCTTTTTAATATCAATCAGCAAAATAAAGCAAGCAGAGAACAGAACTATCAAACAGAGTCTGCTGAGCTGCTATGAATATTACAGAATGTGGCATGCACTAAATCAAAAGATCATTAGAATTTGGGTCTTGTATTTAGGAAGTGAAGAGATGAATTGAGGCAAAAAGGTTTCCAATGGTAAAGAATTCTGCAGTGTTGTTTCTTGTTCCCATGGAGATCCTAAGTCTCTCTCTCTAGTCCTCTCCTTTTAAAGAGAATGGCTGAGAGCAAAATCCATTCATGTCTGCAAGGCAGGAAACATGATAGCAATAACTTTTGCAGCATCTTTCATGAGACATTTGTACATGAACTAATTCTTTACAAGCTTCAGGGGGTAGCCGAGTTAGTCTGTACAGGATAAACTTATCAAACAACAAATAGTGTGGTAGCACTTAGCAATTCTAACATATAGCTGTCTTTACTGTTAATACTAAACTTCACTTTACCCTTTGGTAAATACTGCTGCCCTAAGAAAGTTTGGATTCCCAAGGCATCTTTTCCAATGCAAGGCCATTCCTATAAATATTCTCTGCAATAGGCTGGGAATGATTTTTGAAAATAATTTTAAATCGCATTCCTCTTTATAACAGAATGCAAGAGTTTCACAACTTTATTTATTAAAACAAAACTGTAGACTGGGGCTGGTAAATATAAAAGAAAGTGAAATAAAAAAAACCCCCAACCTGCAGCTCACCACTTTCAGAATGAAATAAAGGGGAGGGAGAGTGTTTTAAAAAGTTGATAAACTGCTATGAAAAGCCAGAGGCGCAGTAGAACCAGGGTGAATTAATTTGGAACCTACAGAAGGAGGAGGGGTGGGAGAGAGGGAGAGAAGATCAACTGCACTTACAGAAAAGTTATATAAGGGGAAAGTACTTGAGAAAAATCTGGGCCTAGAAAATTCCACTGACAGCAACAGCAGGTCTTTTGGACATAGTCATAGTTTCAGCAATGTCACTATCTCCAGCCTAAGTTTTGTCATTTCATGGAACTGTTCAGCCTCTCAAGGGTTAACATGGCCCAAACTCTACGTCAGTTTCTGTATAGTGTGATGAAAGCTGGGCAGAGTCCCGAGGAGTGCTCTTCAGACAAAACCAGCCCTCTCACGTTTTGCTCGACGTGCTGCGCTATTTCTGGAACTTGGCAGCATCCCTTGAAGCGGAATAGCCTCTGAAGGAGACTGGGGCCGTGCTCCAAAGACTAACCATGCTGCAGTGTGCCCAGTGCCCTCCTCTCTGCCGTTGAACAGAAGACAGATGAGCGGTGCACCCCAGGCCTGTCTCTGAACAAAGGGCCCATGGCTTGAGCTGGGCTTCCCTTTGTATCCCTGCAATTAGAGAAGTCCCCACTCTGGTGCCTTTTCCTTGGGTGGTGATGAAATCCTGGGCACCAGGGCCTGCAGGCTTTTTGCGCAAGAACAGCTGTTCTTGCGCAAAAACTTGCGGAGTGTCTACACTGCACATGTGTTCTCGCGCAAGTAAATTTACAGTAAGGCGTCGGAACAGAGGGCTTCTTGTGCAAGAGTTATTCCTCTCCCCACAAGGAATAAGACCTCTTGTGCAAAAAGGCCAGTATAGACGGGAACAGGGGTTTCTTGCGCAAGAAACCCCTATGGTTAAAATGGCCATCAGAGCTTTCTTGTGTAAGAATGTCCACATTGCCATGGACGCTCATGTGTAAAAGCACATGGCAATGCGGACACACTCTTGCGCAAAAAGCCTGCAGTGTAGACACAGCCCTTGAGTTTTGACAGAGGGTGGCATTAGGGTTGCAATTTTCTACTTGCACAAAACCAAACACCCTTGCCAAGCCCCTCCACAGAGGGGACATCCCCTTAGTCTATCCCCCCTCCCTCTCTTGCTTGCTTTCCCCACCCTCACTCAGTTGCTCATTTTCCCTAGCTGGCTCAGGGGGTTAGGATACAGGAGGGGATGATGGCTCCAATTGAGGATGTGGGCCCTGGGATGAGGGATACAGGCTTTGGCAGTGGGTTGGGAGGTGAGAGGGGATGAGGGCTCTGGCTGGATGTTTTGGCTCCAGGGTGGAGTTAGGGATGAGAGGTTTGGGGCACAGGAGGATGCTCTGGGCGGTGACTGAGGGGTGGAGGAGGGGGATCAGGGCTGGGCCAGCAGATTGGGGCCCAGGAGAGGACCAGAGGTGCAGGTGGCGCTTAACGCCAGCAGCTCCCAGAAGCAGCGGCACATCTCCCCTATACGCATGAGAGCTGGAGTGCTGCCAGGACCTTCCCCCAATCCCAGCCTGCAGTCCCCTCTTGCAGCCCTAACCCTTCATCCCCAGCCCGAGCCCCCCAGACCCTTTTCCTACACCCAAATTCTCTTCTGGAGCCCACACTTCTCCCAATATCTCAAGCCATTGTCCTAGCCTGCAGTCCCTTCCTGCACCCTAACCCTCTCATCCCCAGCCCCACCCTAAAGGCTGCACCCCCAGGTGGAGCCCTCCTTGCACCATAATCTCTAGCCTGGTGAAGTGAGGGTGGGTGGGGCATGGAGCGACTGGGGATGGGGCCTTAAAGAAGGGGTGAGGCAGAGGGTCCCCCAAATTTTTAAAATCAACATGGGGGTCCTGTTTGCTAATGTTTATGAACCACTGGTTTATAGCATTGATACAACTTGGGCGGGATTGCAGATGCAATGACACAAAGTGCCTCTACATCAGAACAATGTGGCTGTAGTAAAATGTGGTTGCCGGGGAGGTTTTGCAGTCCTTTCAAAGCCCCTTTTATCTTCTTTACTGTGGGCAATTTAGGGAAGAATCCCCCTCAGCCAGGTTGGGTGGGAGAAGCTGTGGCAGAGAATCTCTTCTCCAGATCCTGAGAGGGTCTCCTTGCCAATGGAGCAACTCAGCTTTCTGCTTTGCTCCACCATGGTTGGGAGGAGACATAGGAGATACTCTGGAGAGCAAAGCCCAAGAATCTTTTGTCCCCAAAGCAAGAGCAGTGACCATAGGAAAAGATGTTGCTGCTGCCCAAACCACCCATTTTAAAAGCTAAGATTGCAATGATAAGGTGGGAGCACTGAAACCAGCACAAGTGCCGGAGGGCCAAGTGAACTGCCTCCAATCTGAATGTCTTAGACTGGGGGATGGGTTGGGATTCAAAATAATATTTTATGGCTGAAATTGGTGGAAGCTAATTAGAAATATGTTGGTCAGTTAACTGTGCAATATGTTGCTGGAGGAAAACCACAAAGAAAATGTTAGCAATGAACAGAAATGGTACCCCATGACATGGTTCCTAAATCTTATGTTTTAGCAAAACATATCGTAGTTAAGCATTGACCACGTGTGCATGTGGTCCCAGCTCTGCACAGGAAGCCAACACAGCCAATCACAACTGCATAAAGACACAGTCCTGTTTCAGGAACGAAAGGGCCTGGCCAGGTTTATTGGTCAATGAAGCATCATCTTACTATCATATAGTCTCTGCAGGAACACTAACACGTTGATGGGTTTGGTGTACGGTGGGACTTTCCATTCACCTAGTCAGCCAAAAACCTGCCTCTGAGATCCCTTTATACATCAATACAAGCAAGTTATTTGTTGTCCTTCTGATGATATCACCTTTTACCTTGTTTATATTGGTTTGATCCAAACATTTCTATCCTCCTCCCTGTTACCCTGACCATATCTTTAAAAAAGGGTCAGCATGTCCTTATATCATCTTCAGGGAATGTGTTTACACAATAATCTTGTATCGGGGTGTTCTTGTACTACCCTTCTGGAATGTGTTTGCATGAGTGTCCTGTGCCTACTATTTCTTCGTAAGGTCTGCATTTTTGCAATGCTGGTCATGTTCTTGCCAGGTTCTGAAACCTTGCAAGCAGGCATGTTTTGTAACAGGGCTTAACTTCTGCTCATAGGTTGACATCTGTGATCTTTAATACCAGCAAGGCATGACCACTGCCTTAGTTCAGGCCTCTTATAACAAGGCCTCATATCTGGGGCTCTCTTTCTACAAGTCATGGCCAGAGCTGTCCCTTTCATAGAATGGCTTCGGTTGGCCACCACAGGCTCTGAGCTTTGGGGGAACCCTGCAGCAGCTGCCTCAATTGTCCTATATGTAGGACTTGTGGTGTCTGGTGTGGGGTGGGTGCTGAGGAGGGGTTTCCCCGGCACTCACCATGGCAGTGAGAGCCACAGGAAGTGGAGGAACCCAGCAGCCTGTGCCGCATTTTACCACCTCCCAGGTTTGTTTCACTTCACCATGGCGGCAGGAAGCTGAACGCCCCAGCCCACCCCATTCCCCCAAGCGGTGAAGCAAAGCAACCCAGCTGGGAGAGGATGGCAGAGCAGCACAGGCTGCTAGTTTGTTTTGTTTCCGGCATCACCTGCCACCATGGTGAGTGCAGGGAAGGGATCTGACCCCTGCTGCCACCCCGTGCCAGGCCTGGTAATGCCCTGGCTCCCATTTCTTGGGGTAGGGAGCTTCGGAGAAGGGGTGCAATGGAGAAGTAGTGGGACTTAGGGCAGGGGGTTGCCCCAGATCATGTGCTCCGGTCATGGCCCAACCCTACAACAGAATGAAATTAATCTGAGCCACAGAAGAAATAGTCAAAAGGCAAACTTGTTTGCAGAATCACAAGTACCTTTCTATCCCAAGGGATTTTCAAATTGAGCCATTTACTACTGAACTGCAGAACTCACCTACCATGGTCAATGCTACTTGCTTATTAGCTACAATACAGTGAATATCTTTGGAACACAGGGCCATATTCTCAGACCACTTTTAATCCCAATTCCATAATCTGACTATAGGTTTCCACCTGAAAATGGGAATTTTCAACTCATGTAAAGCTGGTGGGTCTGATTCCTATGTCAATTACCCTAAACCCCAGCATAAGGAGCATAGCAGAGCCCTCTGCTTTACAACATCAATCCTCAGTTGAACTGTTGACCTTTAAGTAGTACAGATTATTGCATGTGCTTTCTACAATAGCGCTTTCAAAGTTAATTTTTGTGTGACTAGAGAGATCTGAATTTCTTAGACTTTAGACATCTGTTTGACTAGTAAATTCAGGGTCCTGAAGGTATAGCCTTTGACAGGCATCCTCAACACCAACACATCAATGCAAGAATAAAAGAAAACCTAGGATCCTACAAGAGTAGGGAATGCTCATTCAACAAATGGCACTCTTCCCTCTGCAGCTGCAGACTGAACAGCTCAAGTAAGGTGTTAAGGTAAATTTGCTGTTCAAATGTTAATTCTAGGCAGTTATATAAAAGAGGTTGTGTTCACTTGTGGATAAGTATCCCAAAGAACTCTTCTCAGTAGAATGGTATTGATCTCAGTATCCTGGCCAAACTTCCATTTGTGTGATTACCTTGTGCCCACCAAAAATTACCCCTACATATCAAATTCACTTACTGTCTTTAACCGTGGTGCTGTGTGATGTTAGAACAGATGCCATAGTCTGTTCCTGAAGTAGTGCATTTCAGTGATGGGCAAAGAGACTACTTTGTATCAAACAAAATTTTAAAATGGCAACTTGCACGCTGCACTGCATAAACAACCTGAATTCTCTTGTGTTCCACAATGCATATAGAGCGGATATAAAAACTCCATAGCAATTGGAGAAGACAATCCTAAATTAGATCCTGAATGTAGTGAACTTTTTGCTCAAGACAGACAAAAAATGCAGATGTTACAAACAATCCATTTATTGGGTTTTAAACTAGGTACACAATTGAAATGATTTTGGCACTACGCTATACAGTGGTTACGTCTGTGTGCTGACACTTAGTAAATACTGGACTAGGAACACTGCTGTGCTTAAAATTTGTATCAAGTCACTCAATCAGCAGGTAGATATTTCAAAATGTATTTTAGTGTTCCTGTAAGGAAGACTGTACAGGTTACGTGAAAGATGAAACACATCCACTTGTTAACTAATTCATTGTAGGAGGTACTCTGCATTCTACAATCTTATCACATCAAAACATGTGATGTTAGCATTTAGAGATGGCCACAAATGTTTCATTAAAATCCTCATCAGATGCAGGTATGAGATAAATGAAAACTAAAACAAAATAAAATTTCTGTCTTTTAAACAAGGAGCCATATTTTGCTAAAGAAAATAATTAAAAAAAACTAATCGCATTCGATTTGATACAAAAGCCAGAAGCACTATAGTATTAACATCTAAGTGTGAATTTTTACAAATTAATCTCACAACGGTGTTATGTAAAATGGTGCAAACTGTACAATGTCTTCTGAAAGCAACGCCTCTACAATTTATACAGTCTTTTACATCTATGTAACACATATTAAACAGGTCATTAAATAGCCAATAGATATCAGTCTCTGAACAAATTTGCAGGCAAAACCAAAAAACAAAAACAAAAAAAACCACCCACCCCTAAAAACAGAACTTCCACAACCTTAGCAGTCTTCCATTTATGCAAGGTATGCTTCTCCAAATATCCAAATAGTGACCAATAAGTCTTTTTAATGAGAATATTCTGTTAAAAAATGTAGCCATTCAGTGCTTTTGCACACTGTACATACTCTTCATTCTCTGAATTAAAACATTGCTTGATAGCAAAAAATGTCTCTCTATGGGCTCTAGTCAAATAAAAAGACCCACAGCCTTCCACTCTTAGGGAAGCTACAACTGGGCATGAGTTTAAGTTGTGCATGTGGTCAAACTATGGCCTAACCTTGGCCAGGCCATGGAAATTGCCCCACTGTCCATAGTACTGATCTAGGCTGTAGAGGGCAGAACTGATGTTTACATTTCCACCAAAGGTAAGATTTAAAAGGGTTGTTCAGTTTTCAGCTCGATTAAATGGTACAGAGTTTATCATCTAATCAGTGGGTGCCTGAATACAAGCAGTGAATCCTTTGACAAAAACAGGTTCCTGGCCTCTTGTCATGGGATCAGATGGGTTTAAAATTTGTAGGTATCAGCTCCTGCGGGCTGATCAGATTTAAAAAAAAAAAAGGTGTCAGCCAAAACTGGAGCACTTCCCTTAGAATGTTCAGCCTTGCAGGAGTTTGTGCGGTGCAAATCCATAGATGTAAAAAATGACTAGGCACATGAAGTAAGAAAGAAAAACAGAGGCGAGAGAAAGAGTTGGATCCTGTAAGAGAGCGAATGCAGTGTGAAGGTGGCTAGGCCCATGACAGTATGCACTGAAACAAGTAACGATCCAGCCCTGCAGATGCAGTAATGGAAGGCTGCTGGCCTCCCACAGCTACTCCCTGTGGAGTTGTAATTCTTGATGAAGAGAGCTGTTAGGACCTAATGTTCGTATTTAAAATGTTTTTGATTAGGCATCAGGATTTACAAGACTAAAAGTTCTATACACAATAAATTAGTTTTGAGTTTCCTTTATTTTTGCAGAGATGTTTCTAAGTCTTCATTTTTTCAAGAAGCACCTGAAATAAAAATAATTAAAAACATTATATCTTTATCTGTGTTCTTGTGGTTCTACAAAACAGGGTAATTAAAAATGCCCCTGCAGGCTTACCTATTTAAGCATAATAGCATGGTGATACTAAGAGGTCTGTAAGGACAAGCAGCTGGTCATCAGTGAACTGCTGTTTGTGCTCCTGCCAGTTGTCATGGTGTGTCCTCCGGAAATTGGACAGTGTTTTCTTTACTGTCATCTGTGTAGCAGGCAACACAAAATTTGATCTGTATTAATCTGATATTTTTAAAGCTCTTTACATCTGTGGGAAGTGTCCCTAAACCCAATAACAAATATTTAGATGTAACAGGATAATTCCATATTTCTATTACACTCCTAAAACTGGCATGTACATATATTTGGACAGTTGGAAAGTATGGAATGGGCCCCCCAAAATTCATCCAGTCCAGATTTGGAAGATTTTAGAATTTACAAGTTTTGAATTCTAGTCTCTCTAGATCAGTGTTGTCAAGGCTCTTATGTATGATGAAAGAACCTTTGCTAGGTTGGTTGTTTTGCACTTTTGAGCCCTAGCATAAATTCTTATTAATCTCGATCAAAATAGTTTTCTTCCCTCCTCTCAATTTTCAATCTTATTGATGCTGCTGTAGGGGATCTGGCTCTGCTGTGTTTTTCACTGCTGGGCAGACAACATAAAAGGCTTACATAATATTTGTTTGGTCACATACAACTTTAAAAGTTTTATCTCCCAACCATTTTGCGAGTGACGTTCCAAAGATGTTATTCCCATTATTTAACATACTCATTTGGTGCACCTCAAAGGCAAAATATTATATGCACCCTCCAGATTTAGTTTTTGTGATTCAGTAGAAGTCAGCCCTAGAAGAACTGATTAGCTCTTTCCAGGAAATTCCCCTCCATGAAGTTAACACACTAAACAATAATCAGAACATTAGCAACAGCTAAAGGCAAAGATACTTAAGTATTTCCATTCAAAGCCACTCTGAGTTGCTCATATGAATCTCCAGTACTTTTATAGATCAGGCGGCAATCTTAGAGGATCTGGTCTCTATCCAATGATTCTGTTTGCTTTTTTCTTTTGAGTAACAACTAGATTAGTCATTTTTGAGTACAAAGAAAGTAATGGATTTCCCCATTATAAATAACTCTCACAGCTTTACACTTAATTTTGGCTCTAGCATAAAAGCAACTGAAGCAGAAGTAGAAATAGGGCAAGGAATTGGTGTGTTTTCATAAGGTGTCTTTGAGTTACAACAGCTTTTGAAGAAAAAATAGTGCACCTTGTGACATATCTCTTCACAGTCTTTCTTCAGAAAGCTCAAGTAAGGGTGATAGATATGTTTTTAGATTAGGTAGAATAAACAGAAAAAAATAAATGGAATCAAACTATTTTTACCTCAATAGGCTGAGGATCATTTAGGTGAGCACTGAGGTCCATCAGAAGCTGGGGCATCCAAGTAGGTACATCGTAAGGGCTTGACAAAATACAGGCACTAAGTCCTAGCACACCAGCATGGCGCTTAACCAAGTCTGCAATGAAAGGCATAATATACATGTGAAAGGATGCAAATGTCTCAAGATATGTTTCCACAACACAGCCAGACTCAACTTCTATTTCAGAAATTTTTAAAATATGAAAAGTACTAAAAGAAATACACATTAAACATAACTTGTCATTGGCAGTAAAGCCAAAAACTGCAAGGTATAGTCTCAAGATACTATGTTCAGTACCTAAAAGTCCAGGGTAATCCGAGACTGGGTCAAATGGTAGGGACAAAGAAAGCCTGAGGAAGAAATAAGATGGATCCAATAAACTGACTGGGGCATTGCTTTCAAGAACACCCTAAAAATGAGTGCTTCTGGCCTCCTGAAAGCTTCCCCATGCCAGGCTGGGCAGGTGACTGGGAAGAGGAAGGGTGACTATCAAAACCAGCATCTGTCCCTTCTCTGTGCAAGCCCTTGATGAGGTTGCCAAGGCCTGGGTGGCAGGGTAGGCCCAAGCTGCTTATGGTGGTGTATACATGCTCAGTGAATGAAGGGTGGCCCTGCTATCCTTTAGCCCAGGCAGCCTCACATCCATCTGGTCCCATCGACGGGGAAGTCCTGAATGGAGGACTGCATTTCCTACAAGAGTTGAGCGGTATAAAGCTAGGAGCTGCACCTAATAACCACCGCCATTGCGACTCCCTGGCTGCCAAGTCTGCTGCATCTAATGCTATAAGAACATAAGAATGGCCATACTGGGTCAGACCAAAGGTACATCTAGCCCAGTATCCTGTCTGCCAACAGTGAGTCTCTGAATATATGTCCATTGGTAAACAGTACAGCCAGGTGTAAGAATAAACCACAAAAACTTACTAATCTGATCATATAGCTGCTCTGTAGTAGTATATTGTTAGTTAACATTTACACCACATCAGCACCCAAACTATCTACGTGTATTGATCCTAGCACAATAGGGTGCCAATCCCAAACATACATAAAAAAAGTCAACTCTATAAACAAAAATGTTTTGTCATGGTGGTTTATAAACATCTAAGTTTTATAAATATTTGTATACACAGATGTTTCTTTACATATACACCTTAAAAAGTTTTCCTTAACTGCAGGGCATGTTCTAGGCATCTGGGTTATTCACGTACTAAGCTGTTTAAGGATAATGTAATTAAACTAACTGAACCACTTTTTTAATGTATAGTTTGCTTCTTTGAGGCAGTGTCTTTACCTGCAGAAGGAATGGTATCCACCGCTGTGCCAAGGTCTCGCTTTCTCTTTTTTGGTAGTCTTGTCTTGCAGAGCTGTTCAAAGTGAGCCTGCATGGGGCTATCCATAGTGAGGAAGTTGCACTGTAGCAGACCACTCAGTGTGGTAGCAGCCATTTCTCTCACCTAAAAACAGAAACATCAGCGACATCAATTACTACAGTAAACATGCACGGCTGACTTTTATTATGGCCCTTTTGGACTTCCAGTTAGATCATGTTGGCATACTGTGCTTGGGAAAGATCTTTCAAGTTTTTATCACCTCATCTTAGTAGGTTATTAAATGTAATTGGTATACTAAAGTGTCACATACGAAGCAATAAATAAAGTTCATATATAGTTTTAAAACGGTCATTACACAGTTAGACAAAATTAGTGATCCATGACTGCATCAAACAAAATTTCAGTATCAACAAACTTGTGTTGTAAGCTAAAACAGCAACTTATTTTGACTTTTTAAAAATACTTATGTGATAAATATATAATCCAAAACAATGTATAATAATGCTACTGAGATTATTATAGAAAATATATAAATAATACAATTATTATACAAATACCTGCTTTGCCCATTAATGAAATTGGAACACTAAGATCTGTTTACATAGGGAAAAGTACACCTTTATCCCAAGTATTTTATTTCTTCCTTGCTACATAAGAAACCATCAGAATCCACAACATAAGATGAACAGCTCAGAAGTATACAAGTTTAAGAATGTTTATATTCCTGATACTTAGTATCCTAGATGAAACTAGGGAAATTTATCAGGCCACATTGTATTACGGCTGAATTACCACAATTCTCTTCATAATTTTGTAATTCTAGCATATGTTTATAAACAATGTTGGATTATTCGGGGATAATCTAGCGTCAGTAGTGCACAGCCACTGACTTAGTTCTGTAACTTTCCAGTAGTCATTTTACTGCCTTGAGCCGAGTTCAATCCATCAGTAAACTGGCTTGTAAAAATAGGTATGATGGAGATACACACCACTGTTTTGTAACCAAGTTAACAAAAGTATAAGCCAAATCAATTTCAACTAATTACACACAAATTCTACAATTTTTTTTTAATTTCACTGGGCATAATTATATTTGAAGACAATTAAATTACTGTTTGTTTACAAAAATAGCTATGCCTGCTCAATGTTACAACACCACTCCTAATAAGACATTAAAATCAGAGAACTATACAAAAAAAATCATAAATTGTAGAAACATAGGTTCTGCCTTATTTGGTTCTGTCATAACAGGCTCATTGCTATTAAAATGGAGGTTATGGGCTGACCATGAGAACATTTACAAATCTGAAAGCCCAATTAATTTATTAAAATGTTAACAGCAGCCTCATTTACTGATAAGTACATACTGTTACACTTCCACTAAACAGAATGTTCATCCATCTAGAGTACAAACACCTACCAATGCTCTGAATCCAATGCAGCAGATTATAATAAATTATATCCTTGAACATAATGTTCTGAACCTCCACAAAGCAATAAAATATAGCTACAAGTATTGTAATAATTAAACATAGGAAGTTAACAATAGGCTCTTGAGACTTCCTGCCTTTTACATATCTACAACGTACTATTCAAATATGATCCACTTTATTAATAGTGTAAAGTATGAAGTGAAACAGTCAGCCAGTACTGTTTATCAGCAATTTATGAGCCTCTTAAGGACTAAAGCTATTAAATGAAACATGAAGTGCTAATGCAAGTCTCAGAATAAGTGGAAGCCTGGCTGTAAAGTAAGCAGGCTCACTAGGTTTCTAATAATTTACATTACTGTTCACTGTATTAGAATCAGTTTTCAGTATTGTCAAATCAAGTTACTACTGCAAGAAGCACCTAGAAACAAAGGACTTACAATCACAAATTAATAAGGCATCATTTTCATATATATTTATTGCAATGCCCATTAACATCACTCATATTTAAGAATTCATAAGCCATGAGGCTTGTATGATGAGCTAAAAGCTATGTAGTAGAAACCATTTTCAACTGCTGCATGAGCTCATCTGAAGAAATGGGTTTTGCCCATGAAAGCTCATGAAACTATATATATTTTCAGAAGCTTCAGGGGGTAGCCGAGTTAGTCTATTACAGAAAAAGAACAACAAATGGTCTGGTAGCACTTTATAGACTAACAAAACACACAGATGGTATCATGAGCTTTCGTGGACACAGCCCACTTCTCTGGTCATTTGAAGAAGTGGGCTTTGCCCACGAAAACTCATGATACCATCTACGTGTTTTGTTAGTCTATAAAGTGCTACCAGACCATTTGTTGTTTTTATATATATATATTTTGTTAGTCTTTAGGACAAAGTCGAATTAAGATACACAACTTCAGCTACATTAGTTGAGTAGCTGAAGTTGAAGCACCTTAACTTGGCTTTTGCCGCTGTATACACTGCAGGAAGTCAAAGGAAGAACATGCTTCCTTCAACTTCCCTTAGTCCTCGTGAAAGCAGGGTTACTGGCATTGACCGGAGTGCCCCTCTCACTTCGAATTAGCTGTCTTAACTAGACTGCTAATTTGAACCCTGGAAGATTGACAACGGCAGCTTCGATCTTCCTCTGTAGTGTAGATGTACGCTAAGGTGCCACAGGACTACTCATTGTTTTTAAATGTAACAATCCACTAAGAGAGAGGCAAAAGAACTGGTGGTGAGAGACATCAATTTTAGCATTTTTACTTAAAATAATCTGAAAATACAGTTCATAACTAAGAATTTGTCTGTCATGTTTTATCCCAGAACAAAAATACAAAGTATACAAACTATTAAAAATGAAATCACCTTCTCATTAAACAGAGCGATGAAAGCAATGCTATGGTAATTACTGAAACATACTGGAACTTGCCAATTCTTATAACGAAAAAGCAAGATTACTGTCACAGTAAAGTAAGGTTTCCATGGTAGCAACATGATTGCAAGAGATTACTACACAAAATAGCTTTTGCTGATTTCTACCTCAGCAGTTCAAGGACATACATTTTATTTAATTATCTGCAAATCTATGTAGCTATTAAAAGTGAACAGCAACTTTTGTAAATTATGTAAATGTGGGATTATGTGATTAATGATTTGATTAGTAAGAACAACAAAATAGCTAGGCTTACCAACTCTTATTCTACTATAACATGCAGTGACATAACTGATAACAAAGAGACCCACTGGAGAATGAAATCAGTGCACTGGGAGCAGAAGGTTAAATTGCTGTTTTTTAAATACAAGGCACATTCTTGTATAATTAGAAATATTAATTCTATATTTATGTTTTAAAAATTATTTGCAAATCACTTAATGAAGATTAGATTTTCGCTACTAAGACTCTTCATATTTTCAAACAGATTTTACACAAGAGCATGACAAAAAAGGTACTCTTGCCCTTCCAGGAAGATAAATATGTTATATGAAAATGGACTTTATGTTAGGCATTATGGATATGTTGGCCATGGCAAATAACTACAGAACAAAATGGTATTTCGTGACCAGAAATAAAACTGCTCAGTTGTGGCTCAAACATACATTATATAATTATATATAATACACATACACAATTTCATATAACTTTTTAATATAGCCAATACATTATTAATATAACGTTAATTTAAAAAGCTTTACTGAAAGGAAGAACGTCACAAATTAGAAGCCTTGCTTATAAACATTTGTGGTTCCCATTAATGCTCCTTGTAATGTACCTTCCATCCATGCCTAATAGAGATCTCAAAAGCACACATGCATTAAAATCACTATTTGGATTTGACTTTCTTTGATTTGTGAATCTTGAACATTAGTAGAGTCTGAGAAGCCAGAGTACTGCTGCGTTAGTCAGAATACTTATGACCTACAGTAAAACTCCAATAGTCCGGCATCCAATAGTCCGGCACTCCTGATAGTCCGGCATCAAAATGGCAAGAGCCTAGTGAGTGAGCTTTGTCAAAAAATGAGTCACAAGGTAACAACGGCAGCAGCTGAACTGAGCAAAAATGATAAAAAAGGCTTAAAAAAACTAAAACATTACAGTATACTGCATACAGTATGTACAATAAAAAGGGTTAAGAACACTTTATATACAGTATATAATGTATACAGTATAATATAACCTGCTTATAGTACCTCCTGATAGTCCGGCATATCTGATAATCCGGCACCACCTAAATCCCATAGGTTCCGGATTATCGGAAGTCTACTGTATTTGTTCTCCAATTAGATACTATGTTTTCTCATGTTAACATCTTGCTTTTAAGATGGATGCATTTAAATTACTTAGGAACTTGGGAGAAAAAAAAGCCTCCAACATGGTTACTAACCTTCTGTAAATTGTTCTCCAAGATGTATTGCTCATGTCCATTCCCATGTAGATGTGTACTTGCCCCAGCCACCATTGTCAACGTTTTTTATTCAATCCTATGTCAGGTATGCTCTGCAGCATGCTGGAGTCACACCTCATAGTGGTGGTATCTAGGGACTCCCAAACTGCTGCCTCCTCAGTTCCTTCTTGCCCACGAACTCCAACAAAAGGGCAGACAGGGGAGTGATATTGGGTGGTTGAAATGGACATGAGTAACAACTTGAAGTACAGTAGTTCCAGAAGATTAGCAACCTTTTTTTCCTGTGAGTGCTTGCTCGTGTCCATTTCAATGTAAGTGACTCCCAAGCAGCTGTGCCAGCAGAGGGTTTGGAGTTCATCTGGCATGCTGACTAACTCCATTGAGCCAAAATTCACATAATTTCTAGCTGATGACAGCAGGATGCAAAAGTGTGGACTGTTAATTATGTTGCCATCCTACATATGTCCTAAATCAGAACTTGGGACACAAATGCAGCTGAAAATGCTTGGGAGTCTTGTAGAAAGGGCTGTTAGCAGATGAGCCAAGATCTTCACTTAGTTGTAGCATGTGCAGATACTGGCAGTGATCATGTGAGCCGAGACTGGATGGCCTTTCATTCTGTCTAATGTCTGAGTGGTTTTCCAAAATAGATTAGTATTTTCTATGTAAAATGCTAGTGGACACTTAACACCCAGAGTATCTGTCCCCTCATACTACTATAAGGTGGGTGCATAACTGGCTGGATAACCACTCTCAGAGAGTAGTTATTAACAGCTCAAATCATGCCAGAAGGGCATAACAAGTAAGGTTCTGCAGGGGTCTGTTTTGGGATCAGTTGTATTCAATGTCTTCATCAATGATTTGGATATTGGCATAGAGAGTACTATTATTAAGTTTGCAGATAATACCATGCTGGGAGGGGTTGCAAGTGCTTTGGAGGATAGGGTCAAAATTCAAAATGATCTGGACAAACTAGAGAAATGGTCTGAGGTGAACAGGATAAAGTGTAATAAGGACAAATGTGAAGTACTCCACTTAGGAAGAAACAATCAGATTCACACACACAGAATGGGAAGTGATTGTCTAGGAAGGAGAACAGCAGAAAGGAATCTAAGGGTTATAGTAGACCACAAGTTAAACATAAGTCAACACTGTGACACTATTGCAAAAAAAGCAAACATAATTCTGGGATGCATTAATAGGAGTGTTGTGAGCAAGACACGGGAAGTCATTCTTCTGCTCTACTCTGCGATGATTAGGCCCCAATTCGAGTATCGTGTCCAGTTCTGGGCACCACGTTTCAAGAAAGATGGGGAGAAATTAGAGAAGGTCCAGAGAAGAGCAACAAAAATGATTAAAGGTCTTGAAAACATGTCCTATGAGGAAAGACTGAAAAAAATGGGCTTGTTTAGTTTAGAAAAGAGAAGACTGAGAGGGGACGGACATGATGGCAGTTTTCAAGTATCTAAAAGGGTGTTACAAGGAGGAGGGAGAAAAATTGTTCTCCTTGGCCTCTGATGATAGGACAAGAAGCAACGGGCTTAAATTGCAGCAAAGGAGATTCAGGTTGGACATTAGTAAAAACTTCCTGTCAGGGTGGTAAAGCACTGGAATAAATTACCTAGGGAGATAGTGGAATCTTCATCACAGGATATATTTAAGAGCAGGTTAGACAGACAACTGTCCGGGATGATCTAGGCAGTGTTTGGTCCTGCTGTGAGGGCAGGGAACTGGACTCAATGACCTCTCAAGGTCCCTTCCAGTTCTAGGAATCTATGATACCATGTGATTTTGTGTAAAAGACTGGTTATTATGGAATTGTGAGACCACCTTTGGCAGGAAGGCCAGGTGTAGCTGCAGATGCACCTAGTCCTTGAAGGAGACTGTATATGCTCTGAAGTAAGGGCTTAAATCTAGAAGATACTTCTGGCAGAAGTAATGATGACCAGAAAGCAACCTTCCAGGATAGGTAGAGCAGAGAGTATGTTGCCAGCAGTCCAAATGTAGTTCAACCACCAACCCCCTTCGCTCTAGCAAAACATCCTCCAGTGCTCCCACCCTTAGGAGAGAATGTACCTCCAGGGCCAGAAGTTGTTTGTGAGAAGCGTTCCTGAAGACAAGAATGGAGGATGGGAAGAAAGGGAACAACTGATTTGAAGGATGTATCCCAGTATCGTGGGACCACAGTTACTGAGAGAAGTGGGATAACTAGTCCACAAATATAAGGGAAATCAGAACTGCACATTAACAAAATGCCTACTCAAGCCCTGCTGATTGTCTTGGAAGAGGGTGGGGGGAGCCAGGCATAGGGGAAGACAAGGACTGGGCTGGAGGACTTCTCTTACAGCTTCTACTCCTTCTCCTGAGTATAGTCGTCTCTGCTGCGATGGGTAGAAGCAAGCTGTCGGTTGGGGCTTATTGTGCTTCCTCACAGAAGCCAGTGTATGCAACCCCTAGGATTTCAGGGTGGGACTAGAGTCTTTTAGATTATGCAACTTTTAGATTATGCAACAGCAAAGTCTGTTTGCTCAGAAAAGAGCAACTTGCCTTCAAATGGAAGGTCATGCACACTCTGCTGCACCTTATCGGGCAACCCCAAGGACTGAAGCCATAAATTGGGCTGCAGAGTCTGCTGTAAGAATGTTAAATTGCATTTAATCCTACTCGATTAGTCAAGAAAGGACTACATTTAAGAGGCAGAGGCACAGCATGGAACCCACTGTGGCTCTGCCTTTTAAATATAGTTAGAGCCAGGCAGCACTTACTACATTTAAATGGCAGAGCTGCAGGGGGGGGACTGGGTACAAGCTGGGACTCAGCTGCCCCCGGCCTCTGCCTCCTTTGGGGAGGAGGAAGAGAACGCCTGTACTGGTAAGGAACCTTGTTCCTTGCCCTCTGCACTGCCTGGGTCCTGTAGTTCAGTATCAGGCTTGGTATAAAGACCCAGTCTCTGCTCCGAGGTTGGAGGAGCAGCAGCTCTTGACTCTGATACCACAGAGTACGACCTCTGGGATTATGTACACTACAGTAGCTGAAAAGCCCACACATTCCAGAAAGGCCACTGTGGCATCTGCTACTGCAATGGTGGCCAAGCTTTCAGCAGGATACCCTGACTCATTTCAGCCACTGGGTATCACTGATTAGAGTGGACTCTACTCCTGAGGAAGGCTTATGACTCTGTCTCAAGAGACTGGCAGAGTCTCTGAGGCAATTGCTTCTTGGTAATCAGAACAAAGCGGTGCTGGGAAGGTAGAAATCAGTGCTGGGAAGGTGGAGACCAGTGCGGTGGCATTATGGCTAGCTTGACCTTTGATAGTATCCAGGGTCTTAGTGCTGAGGCAGTGGTCGCAGCCAGCGTAAGTTCCTGAATGGTGGGAGATGGTGAACATAAGAACATAAGAATGGCTGTACCGGGTCAGACCAAAGGTCCATCTAG
>CM057847.1:23240454-23256534 GCA_030068395.1 Apalone spinifera | reverse complement strand
ATACAGGGGCAGTAAGATATTCTGGGTTTTATTTTCTATCCCTTTCTTAATAATGGTGGTCCCAGGAGAGACATTAACTTCCTCACTGCCTCAAATGCCTCTGGCACAGATGGTAGCCCCAAGCTCCAGTGGCTCTCTTGGTAAAAAGTCCAAAGGTGCCAGACTCAATGACACCCTTCCCAGAGCAGTAGCCAACAGTACTGTACACACTCTTGGTGTTGCTGAGTGGCCTGGCCTGAGTTATACTCTGTCAGCTTCTCTATGCCCTGAAGACCTTGGAGTTGGGAAATAATCCCTGGTTGGTTTTTCTCTGCTTCTTTCTTAGCACTGGTGGTGGAGAGCAGTGTAGAGAGTCCTATGCCAGAGTAGTCTTTCTTGGCACCAGAGATGATTGTCAATGCTAGGAATGCTAGCCCATGGTAGAAATTCACAGTATCTCCTTTGGAGAAGCTGGAGCATTTCTTACTGAAGCCAAATACTCAGTGTTGGGTCAATATGACTTGGCTCCAAAGGGGAACCAAGCACTGCCTTTGTAAGGAAGAATTTCAGCCTAGTGTCCTTGTGCTTCCTTGATTCCGGGCCTGAAGCTCTTGCAAAATCTACAATGCTCCTGAACATGGGCCTTCCTCAGACACTTGAGGCAGCTGGAATGCAGGACCCTAACAAGCACTAGCTTGTGGCATGATGCACATGGCTTGAACCATAGGGATAGAGGCATACCTTGGTGTCAGGAAAGGGGTAAGCCCAGTAAGCAGGGTCTGCTACTAACTGAAACAAACTCTAAATAAAGAACTATTCACAGATTATCAACTAACTCCATTGGTACTTGTAGGAAAAATGTAAGGTCAAGCAGCAGTTTCAGTGACTGCCTCAGCAGTAAGAAGGAACTGAAGTGGTGGAAGGGCTCTTATACAATGGCATTATGAGGGTGCAACTCCAGGGCTATGTCTACACTGCTGGGTGGGTTTTTTTTGCAGAAGATATGCAAATCATGAACTTATTTGCATATCTTCTGCTGATCCTTTTTGCGAAAGAGCTTTTGTCGCTAAAAACCCCATGTAGACGGGGCCATTTGTCGGAAAAAACTCCTTTTTTGCAAGATCCTGTAAATCTCATTTTTTGAGGAATAAGGGATCTTGTGGAAAAAGGGCTTTTTCCGACAAATGGTCCCATCTACACGGGGCTTTTTAGTGGCAAACCTCTTTCGCAAAAAAGGATCAGCAGAAGATACGCAAATGATTGTGCAATTTGCATATCTTCTGCAGAAAAAAACCCAGCAGCGTAGATGTAGCCCAGGAGGCATCATAGTGAACCTAATGGATACCACTGAGGGAAAAACTCTCGTGGTACTGATCACAGCAAGCACAACTCAATATTGGAATGGACATAAGCAAGCACTTGAAGAAAGATTAATTTAGAGTCTGAAAATTCAGGCTTTTGACCATATTTGACCCAGTCTGAATAGACTTCTGGAAGATTCTAGTAATTTGATATTCTCTCAAAGACACAAGGCTAAAAACTGAAGAGGGGTGATAAATGGAAGATCTTTAAAGGCATTTCCACTTTAAAAAGACCACTGTGAAGTCGTTTTTTTATATTTTGACGGCTTCCATATATAGCAAATTTGGATCTACTTAAAAAGCAAAAAAGATGTCTTTTTCCCCCCTAAGTCAGTCCTGCTGACACAACTTAAAAGAATCAAGAGTTTGGCTAATTCTTTGGTTTTTTAGATTTCTCATGCATCACACCAGTAATAAAGGTTCTGCAAGACAAATTTTGCCCTCAGATGTGTGCACACCATTGTCTTCAAATTATATCTCTGCAATTCCACTGAAGACTTTCAAAACAGAGGAAAGAATTTGCAATAGGAACTTACTTCTGATGTATAAGCCTCGACAGGGTCACTTGAACTGTCACTTGTTCATAATACTGCAAAGCCAATATTGCCAACCTTTGTTAAATACAGTAAAAGTTACTTTTATCATTATAATCAGCTGATATGGAGTGATAAGTGCTGATTAAATCTGAATATTGGGTTTTCTACTAATGCCCATGATGTCTTCAGTGCTGCAATAATACTATTACTGCTCCTACAGTACTGAAAACAGGACAGAAAACATTGGGAGGCTTGTGCCATTTTTTTATTGCCAATTAAATGCCTTCTGGAATAATGTTGTTTTCCTGTTGAAAGTGAAATATTATACAGAATATAATTTTATACAAGTTAGTATTTTAATATTCAAGAGATTAAACAAAAATTACTGTTCTATGAATATTAAGTATGGAAAACTTTCTATTCTTTGTACACAATAAGAGGCAAGAAAATAGATATAAATAAAAAATATATAAAAAACTTTAGTTCTGATTTTTCATTCACATTTAATGTCTTTCACTGAAATACATTGGTAATAGATATTATGGCATGTTTACCTCAAGCTGTTCATCTTCCAAAAGTTTTATAACCAACCATCTTATGTCATGGACTGCTTCTCCATTGTTGAGGAAGATAAAGAGATTATAAAATACCATAGTTTGGAGGTAGGTTAGTATTGTGTACCTAGCATGCCAAGAACTGCTTCTTGCTGTCTGTAAGCAACAAAGATTACACAGAATTAAAAACAAGGACATATAGACAAGCTATTTGTTTACTCTAAAAATTGTTATATACCATTATGTAAACCTTTTGGGCTGCTGAAGTAATTTACTCATAAAAGTTGTTTTCTCTCCAAAACTTTGTTTTGTTGATTTTTTTTAATCTAAATTTCCAAAGTATCTAAATGCTTAGGCTATATAGTACTGCATATACACTACTGAGAAACTAAACAAGTGACCTCAGATATTGGCCAGTTTAAGTGGCCAAAAAGTTTAGTTACGCTCAACTTCGTACTGAAATTGTCTGTATTATTGAACTTTGGTGGTCTGTCTATGAAAAAAGGCTTGTTACTGGCAAGAGATGTAAGCAATGGATGAAAGCTGAACTCTCATCACCACTGCTTCTGTTGCTGACACTCATTTTCAGCAATAGGTAATTTTTCGAGAGTAGATGAAGATTGAAAATCTATTTGCTTTTTTTTTAGTTTGTGCATTTGATAGCACTGTGTATACAGTTTCTCTTTCTCTGTATAGTCTATTTTCATTTTTGTGAGTCTTTCAGAAAATTGTAAGTGGGACAGACATACATTTTAGCAGAAAAATACCACTGTAAATCCACAAAATGTAGAAGCGGGGAACCCAAGAACATGTTGCATTTCAACTTGTTTTTGAGACAGATTTCTAATTGATTATGTCCCTTTCAGAGTAACATTTTTATTTTAAGCCGATTTGTTACTAAACCCTTACTTATTTTTATTTCTTAAAATAAATTTTATACCTTATCTGTGTCAAATATTTGACAAGTAAAAAAATAAAACTGGGAACAGAGCTTTTTGTGATAATATTCTGTTAGAAACAAAATGTAAATATTCATGTGCTTTCCCCTTATAGGACTTGTATTCATAGGAACCTAAATGTAAACTTAAACCTTTTTTCAGCTTAAGAGAACTATACTTTCAAATACCGGGCATAATTTTTATTATATAAACTAGAAGAAAGGCAATTATTTCTTTACAAAGAGCCCAATGCTTAATTAGTATGCATTTCTGGCCAGAAAAAAAAAGTTATTTAAAACAAATTGGCAGCTGATACAAAAGCCATTTGCAAAGTTAATAGTTCCAGCTTATTATTCCTGACGATGACCAAACACTAACATGGAATTTATTACAAAGCAAAAAGCAGTCAGCAGTCTCAGTAGCACGGCTTTTTTGGCTGATTAATAGTAAATTACTATACTGCAACCAAAAATTTAACTAAGTACTTAAACATTCATCGTTATTTTGGTGACATGTATACCATTTCAATATAGAAATGAACAATTAAAGTAGTTACACTGGCAACAGTGTCACTATACAGACTCAAAGAATATTAGCTGCAAATCATTTAAAAAAATCACAGATGCAGCAATGGCAGGAAATAAGAAATACTTGGTTTCATAACTGTTAACAAGCTCAACTGGTTTTAAAGTGACGTGCATTCATTTTAAGAATTCAGATCAGACTCACCTGCTTTAGCACCTGCAGTACCAAAGGCACTTGTTGAGGATATAGCAATCCCTGAGACATTAGCGATAAACACATCTTAGCATCTCTTTTGAGTTCATCATAGCTATTGTCATTTTCTACAGGTGCAATCTACAAAATAAGAACAAAACAGGAAGAGTTAAATATTTGGCTTTTTTCCTAAATGTGTCCCCCTATAAGTGCTTCACTGTAGGCATGTCTGCATCCCAGTGCTGCTGATCAGAGAACTTCAGTAGCAGCATCCGTTGGATGTGCTGTGCCACAAGTCTAGCCAGCATGTGGGTACTAACCATCCTCAGTTCCTTCTTTACTTCGGAGTCACAATGAGAACCCTGAAGTAGATGGAAGGTGGGTAGGTTGTGGAGCACCCATAGGGACATGCTCTGCCATGAGTCATTGGTACTGTGCAAGGTGAGTTACTACTCAAGTAGTGGCCCTATGGGTGCTCCACTGCAGGTAACTCTTGAGCAGTACCCCTTTTGTAGGGCTGGGACTTCGGAGATGAGTCAGTTACAGATGACAGTACTGTGGAGCCAAAGATGGCATCAGAGGCAGTCTCCCCAGTGATCACTGAAAGTTCTGCAAGATACTGACTGACATCCATGTCTGTACTATGCAGATTTCTGAGACAGGGATATCATTGAAAAAAGTGACAGATGAGACAATTGATCTTCTAGAGTGTGCACATATGGAGTTGGGGGAAGGGGAGAGGTGGTTACTTTACAAATTGGGTAGCACTGTCCAATGCAATTCAAGACCCGCTTACAAGGTCTTTTGGCTAATATTGCTGTGCCCTTGGAACTTTCCACCAGAAAGAGGAAAAGTCTAGGGCAGCAGGTCTCAAACTTTAGCAAATAGAGGATTCCATTTTGATTTAAATTTTTTCCCAGATCCCCAAGGTCCAAGCTTGCCTCCATTCCATCCCTTCCCCTAAGACCTGCTCCTACCTCTTCCCATCCCTGCTCCACAACTGCTCCTCATTTCCACCCCCTTTCCCAAGTGCACCCCATCTACGCTCCTTCTCTCCCTCCTAGTGCCACCTCAGGTTGTGGAACAGGAGGCGCTGGGATGAAAGGGGAGAACTCATGGAAGGGGTGCAATTGATCAGCAGAGCCAGCGTACCCCTTACAGTACCCTCAGGGGTTTACAGACCCCAGTTTGAGAAATGCTGGTCATGGAGACTTTCTGAAAACCTCTGTAGAATGCTAGGGCACGTCTAAAATACCTCTTCCGAAAGAGGAATGTAAATAAGCCCGATTAAAAATGCAAATGAAGCGTGGATTTACATGCTTTTTATTCATATATTTTTATAACTTGTTTTAAAACCAAATATAACTAAAAGCTCAGTAATTAAAAATGGGTACCTTGAAAAACAAAGGTAAGAGTTGGAGTTGCTCGGTCACAGCTGCGGAGAAAGACCGACCTGCACTCGCCATCAACCACTTCAGGACTGTTTATAAAAAGACAGAAATACTCACTGAATAACAAGGTCAAAAAACAAAAGAACAAATGTATGGACCAAATCCACTACTGGCATAACCCACCACATTTTCACTGATGTCAGTGGAGCTGCATCCACGGTAAGTTTGGCCCTGTGTTCCTATGTCACAGCCAGTGAGTTCTCAACAGAATAAATATAATTCGAGATATAATCATGTCATTTGGACTAAACTATACATTAATACAGTCCAACCTACAAGAGGAACAGACACCCCTGTATAAAGCATATGTAACACATGCAAAATTGCACATTGTAAGTACAACGCTTGCAGTATTCAATCATTATTCTATGAAGCCAAACATGTCTGTTTCCACAATTTAAATTCAGCCACTCACTGGTTTTCAAGAGTTTAATGCCCTGAGTTCGCTCATCTTGTTCACCAACTCCATTCTCTTCCATAACATGGTTCTGAATTTCTTCATCTGCTTCCATAAGAGGTTTGAGTTTTTCAAGTATTCGTGTAGTGAATTCATGGACATGAGGAGACTTTGTTGGAGCAGTATTTGGCAAAGAAACATCTATCATGAATATGTAGGTCAAAACACTAAAAATAAATAATGCAACAGTTTATACTTTAACATGGTTGTACAGCTTAAAAAAAACAATTCAATGTGTTCAGTGGTTATTTGCTGCATTTTACTGGTTGAAATTTAATACTTTCTCTGGAAAAAAATTATTCCTGTAGACATCATAAAACAATTAAGATCAAATGCTATGTGAAACAGAATGCAATATCACTGATTCAGCTCTTTGCCTTAACTTAAGGCATTACACCATAAAAATGTAATGCGCCAAGACAAACCAACATCTGTACTCTGAGATCCTTCTCTCTCACACACACGTAAACCTCAGTAAGAACATGAGGTAAACTGAACTGAGGACTAAGAACGGTTTTCACTTAGTGAAAAAGAAACTGAAAGAATCAAGGGGAGAAATGCTATGGCTTTTACTTTTTATAAATCCCCATTTGTCATGTTTCATTATGTCTATTTATGGATTTCAGAATCTTATTTGGCATGCAGGTATCTTTATATCCTGATGTAGAATTATTTTTCTTATATCAGACAAACATGCTGTTTTGCATACTGTACATGAAAAGATACGTTGTTTACTTATAACTCTTTCCTAAAAGTTGCATTTTGTGCAGGCACGCAAAACGAATCATACAATAATAAATGGTTAAAAAATGGGCATGTTTAATCTTGAGAAATGAAGACTGTGGGGAAACCTGAAAACAATTTTCAAATATGGCAATGGCTCTTCTAAAAAGCATGGCGATCGATTGTTCTCCATGTCCATTGAAGGTAGGACAAGAAACAATAACCATAATCTGCCTCACAGGATATTTAAATAGACATTGGGAAAAATTTTCTAACCATAAGGATAGTTAAATACTGGAATAAGCTTCTAGCTCTAACTGCTATGATTCTAGACTATTCAATGACTATTGATATTTTTAGGAAACCCACTCTAGCCATCTGAAATCCATTATTCATTAGCTCTCCTTAGTACAATTTAAGAGACTTTCAATGGCACTTTGGAGCCTAAGTGCTTTTGAAAATTCTATCTATTTTATCTGGCAGGGGTTCATTTACTTCTTCAGCTTCAGAGCTCTCCCAGTGTGAAAACGAGAGGTTGCATGAAACAACAGAATGGGAAACAAGATACCAAACTATGTTTAAAAAGCGCCTATTAAATAGCAATTTATGGGCACATTATTTTTTGGAAAATATTATTTATTTGTATTCTAGTAGTATACATGTATGTTCACATACCGAGGAAGACAGTCATCATCCAAAGAAAATAATACTTCAGTATTCAATGCATATGAAGAGAACAACAACAAAAAACCTTCAGAAGAGAACACTAACCTTCCTATTCTTTCTCTGACATTTTTGTAAACCTGTGTGAGTTTTGGTTCCAAATATTTTAGTAACCTGTGCAACAGCTCTGGTACTCTCCATTCTTGCTGTGCCAGGCCACCTTGCAATACGTAGAGTCGGCTAGAAATTGGAACATGGAGACGTTAGTTAGCTTTACTGTATTGACAACTGCAAGTTATTTTTTCCAAGCCATGTTTCTAATGATTTAATGATCCATGAAATACAGATACACAAGGATATAAAAACTTGTTAATCACAAAATGAGAATGATTACAGTATAATGTTACATCAATGCTGTACTTCCACAATAGTTCTGGTTGTCAAATAATTTAATTGAGCCCCCTCCTTTGTCTGTAGTTATTTTTCCAAGCTCCCCCCTTCAACAGTATACTGCCACCCAGCTCGGAAGGCAAAACATAGAGTAGTGGCTGCCAATTAGACATCCAGTTCTGAAGGCAGCTACATACCAACAGCAACACAGAAGGGTGGCAACGTGAAAAGTTGTATTTGTAATATCACTTTTATGAACATTTAAACCTGAGCCATTCTTTTTAGGTGACAAATCTGAGGAACTGTCCCAGATTGAGGTGTCATTAGAGGAGGTTTTGGAACAAATTACAGTAACAAGTCACCCAAGAATGCTGAAAGAACTCAAATGGAAATTGCAGAACTATTAACTGTGGTTTGTAACCTATCCTTTGAATCAGCTTCCATATCTAATGACTGGAAGATAGCTAACGTGACACCAATATTTTAAAAGGGCTTTAGAGGTGATCCTGGCAATTACAGACCGGTAAATCTAATATCAGTACTGGACAAATTAGTGGAAACTATAGTAAAGAATAAAACTGTCAGACACATAGATTAACATAATTTGTTGGGAGAAAGTCAACATGGTTTCTGTAAAGAGAAATCATGCCGTATTAATCTGCTACAGTTCTTTGAGGGGGTCAACAAACATATGGACCAGGGGGGTCCAGTAGATATAGTGTACTTAGATTTCCAGAAAGCCTTTGACAAGGTCCCTCACCAAAGGCTCTTAAGCAAAATAAGTTATCATGGAATAAGAGGGAAGATCCTTTCATGGATTGATAACTGGTTAAAAGACAGAAAACAAAGGGTAGGAATAAATAGTAAGTTTTGTTAGTGGAGAGAGGGAATTAGTGGGGTCCCCCAAGGGTCTGTCCTGGGAACCATCCTATTCAACTTATTTATAAATGATCCAGAGAAAAGGGTAAACAGTCAGGTGGCAAAATCTGCAGATGATACCAAACTGCTCAAGATAGTTAAGACCAAAGCAGACTGTGAAGAGCTTCAAAAAGATCTGACCAAACTAAGTGATTGGGCAAAAAAAAGGGCAAATGAAATTTAATGTGTATATATGTGAAGAAATGCACAATGGAAGAAATAATCCCAACTATACATACAATATGATGGGGACTAATTTAGCTACAACTACTCAATAGGGTTGCCAGGTGTCCAGTTTTGAACTGGACAGTCCAGTATTTGAGCTTTCTGTTCGGGAAACAAATTGAGAAAATATAAATGTCTGGTATTTTCAAAATAAGATGCAATGTAGATTGTGATGCAATGTCAAGTGTGTCCGGTATTTTTGTTGAAACTATCTGACAACCCTACTACTCAAGAGAGAGATCTTGGAATCACTGTGGACAATTCTCTAAAAAATTCCACTCAGTGTACAGTAGCAGTCAAAGAAGCTAATAGAATGTTAGGAATAATTAAAAAAGGGATAGAGAATAAGACAGAAAATATCTTAATGCCTCTATAAAACCATGGTACACCCACATCTTGAATACAGCCGGTCCCCGAGTTGCAAATGGTCGACTTACAACCGTTCGCAGTTACGACCGAAGCTGTCGTAAATGGCAGACCCCGAGATACGAACGCGATCCGCGCTTACGAACAGCGCGGTCGCGTGTATCTCTATGGGGTCGCGTGTATCTCTTGGTCCGTAACCGGTTCGTAAGTCGGGAAGAAGCTGTACTGCGTACAGATGTGGTTGCCTCATCTCAAAAAATGATTGGATTGGCATTGGAAAAGGTTCAGAAAAGGACAACAAAAACAATTTGAGGTTTGGAACGGGTCCCATATGAAGAGATTAAAAATACTTGGACTTTTCAGCTTAGAAAAGAGGAGACTAAGGGGGGATATGATAGGTCTATAAAATCATGACTGGTGTGGAAAAAGTGAAGAAGAAAAAAGTTATTTACTTATTCCCACAATATAAGAACTAGGGGTCACCAAATGAAATTAATAGGCAGCAGGTTTAAAACAAACAAAAGCAAGTTTTTCTCAGCGTACAGTCAACCCGTGAAACTTCTTGCCAGAGGAGGCTGTGAAGTCCAGCACTTTAGTTGCGTAACTGAAGTCGAAGTACCTTAACTTGGCTTTTGGCACTGTATACCCTGCTGCATCTAGGCGAGGGACTGGGAGGCCAGAGGGAGGGAGGAGAACCTGAGCCCAGGCTGCCTTTCAATGAGCAACTTGGGGGAGGGGGAGAAGAGAAGAGAGACCAAGCCCAGGCTACTTCCTGGTGTGGGGTTGAGAAGAAAGAAAACCTGTCCTATCTGGTGATGGACCCGGGGGCTGGGGAGTGGGAAGGGCAGGACAGAAGGAGATTCTGGGTGGTGCGGCTCCCGCTCTCCTCTTTATCCCTGTCTGCTGAGTGTGCCTGGCCCTTCTTCGTGAGTCCCAGCCACTCAGGGCTGAGCTAGAGCTCTTAAAAGCATACTGCTGGCACCTCTCTTGACACATTCAGGAGGTGCACACCACAGTTAGAGACCTGCTATTCTAACTGAATCCAGTTAATTATAGTGTTGTGTTTTAAGTAATATTTTTCTCCTCAAGGCCCCCCCACTGTGCACGTGAGGAAGTAAGGGTAGGAGTAGGGAAGGGCCTGCACAAGGAACTACAGCTAAGACACGTTCTTGTGCAAGTATTAGACTCTCGTGCCCTCCCATCTTGCAGTGTCAAGTCACAATATGCTCGGAGTGAACTCTAGCCATGTCTTACATTTGTTCATGCTTTACCCGTCAACCCCAAAGCAGTTGGAAGGTAACATTTTACCATGCATCTACAAATGATCCTCCTTCACCACTCAAAGGAGACTCCAACAACAGCTCAAATAACCAATGCAGTTTCCGAGGATCTCTGCTCTCCTGAAAAGGACAGACAATTAAATCAGTAACTGGAATACAGAGAAATTCAGTGATTCTACTTTAACCTACATAAAAAGAAGGAATTATATATTTGTATTAAATGTTCTTTAGGTTCTTATATATGTATTATTACATCACTAAAATCAGCATATTGCTTTTCTCAAAATTAGGGCACAATCAAAATTAAAATGTCTTCAGTACATTGCTCAAGGGTGTGAAAAATCCATACCTCTGAGAGGCACTGTTAAGCAAACCTAACCTCCAGTGTACAGAGTTCTAGATCAATGGAAGAATTCATCTGCTGACCTAGCTACTTCCTCTTGGGGAAGATGGATTACCTACATTCGAAGAACCACCCCAATCAGTGCAGGATGTCTCTACACCAGTGGTTCTCACCCTTTCTAGGAGTCTGATTTGTACTGCGTACCCTGAGTTTCACGTCATTACTTGCTTACAAAAAGTCAGACATAAAAATACAAATGTGTTCATAGCACACTCTTACTGAAAAATGCTTACTACTTCATTTTTATCATAAAACTATAAAATAAATCAAATGGAATATAAATATCGTGCTTACATTTCAGTATATAGAGCAGTATAGATTTTAGTTTGTACTGACTTTGCTAGTGCATTTTATGTAGCCTGCTGTAAAACTAGGCAAATATCTAGAGGACCTGATGTACCTCCTGGAAGATGTCTGTGTACACCCAAGAGCTCAGAACCACTGCTCTACAATGAAGCAATGAAGCTGTGTTGCTGTAGCATTTCAAGTGTAGATAAGCCCATAAAGGTCAATAGGTTACCCTAGATATATTAATTAATTTGTATCTATATATTTTCCAGCTCCTTTCCAATATGTGCATGATTGGGTCATGCGCCTCTTATTTTTGAAACTGAGAACAGTTCTATGGTCTGAGCTCCAAAAGGACAATAAGGAAAAATTCAGCAATAGTGGTAAGATTTTATAGTAAGTAAAGAGATTAATCTAATCAACAACTAGCTCTTGTATATTTATAACAAACCTAGAAAGTAGATAAAAGTGCAAACTATACTTCCAGAAAAAAAAATCCATAGCTGTGAAGGAGAACATGTATTTTAATGTTTTCTGTAGGACTTAAAGAATTAGTACATAATACAATTTGAAAATTGTATTTACTACTCTAAATTTAATCCTAATATAATAAGTATATTTTTCTTCATAAAAATTCTCATTTATATATTACCAAAAGTGTGTGTGTTTAATTTATTTTAACATGAATAATGAGCAAAGCTAACAAATAGGAAGAACTTACACAGGAAGTTGCTATACATGTTCCCCAGTCATTATATGTTTCCACAGTAATATTTGATAAAGCCGTTCGAAGTAATGGACACAAAAGCTTCCAAAGTTTTTCTACCTACTCAACAGAAAAGCAAAGGTGAGATTATAAATTTTGACAATTATGGCTCCTTCTTAACTTCTATAACTCACAACCCCTCAAAAGAAATTTGCTTCTCACAGTAACTCAACATTATTAGAATCATGAAAAAAATTAACAGGAAAGGCAACAATTCAAATGGCCAACAACTTTCTGCTTTAGGGTTTTCTGAAGTACTGCTCAGCCAAGTTCAGCCTATACAGCCTCTCAGGATTTTTCAGTTTATATACACTACTACTGCAGGATTGCACATTTAGTTGCTTCTGCAGATTGAGTGCCTTGCACACACCAGGGACTCCTTGCATTCACCTAGTGCCTCCCCACATACTGTGATGCCACCTTCCCATTCTCTTCTATTTCTACTATGACCCATCCCTTCCTCCATGCTAGGTCTCAGTATTATTGGCTGCCATCAACCAGTTCTTTGATCTATACACAATTTATTCCTAGAGGAATTCTGAGCCACTGCACAATGCAGACTTTTGCAGAAGTTAACATGTGTGCAGAATTTCCTTTTTTCTCCATAGAAATAGGCTGCAGAGATGTTCACTACCACAAAGGGCTGCTGTATTCGTTAGCTGTTACATTTAGTTGGATCCTGGGTCCAGCAGTTCGTCCCACAAGGCTGGGGGAGGGGCCTTTAGATATAGCCTTACACAATTTTCCAATAAGGTTTCTGGACTCGGTGCAATCTAGCTTGTGAATAGACAACAAAGCCAGGGGGAGTGGAAGGGATGGCAGGTTCGCAGCATCTGCAGTTCCCAGAATGCCCTGAAGGAAGGAGTCAGTGGCACGCAACCCAGTGCAGGCCCAGGACCCAACATGGGGCTCTTCCTCCCTCTGGATCCCTGGGTTCTACGGAGGCGGGGACACAGGTGTCTGGGATACAACGGATGAGGGGTAGCCCGCATCTGGCCTCTGAGAGGAAGGGAGATGTGAGTGTCTGGGCCAAGGGGTGCACCTGGGCTCATGTAGGGGTGCATATGTCTGGACTAAGAGCGGCCCCTGCACCTGGCCTCTGGGGGGGATAGGGTGCGAATGGCTCTGCCATAAGACTCCTGCAGCTGGGTCCTAGGGGGGCAGAGGCTGTCTGAGCTGGGAGGGGCCTGCAGCTGGTGCCTGGGAGCATGGGGGTGCGAGTGTCTTTCACAGCTGGCTGGGGGGGGGGGGGGGGGGGGGGGGGGGGGGGCCACATGGGGTGTGAGTTTCTGGGCCAGGGTGGAGTGCATGTGCAGCTGACCTGGGGGTAGGGTAAAGGGTCTGAGTGTTTGGGCTGGGGAGGGCCCAATAGCTGAGCTCTTGGAGAGATGGGGTGCAAGTGTCTCAGCTGTGGAGAAAGCATTGCTGTGCTGTATAGGATTGGGGACAGAGAAACTGGAACTGGATTGTCGAAGGGGTTCTTTAGCTCTGTACCTCTTGGGGAATGTGTGTGTGTATATAGTTACAGACACTCCTGCTGACAGCTATTTTGAAATAAAGTACCAAAACAATTTAAACTTGCATGATTATATTTGCAGACTTTTAAAATATCGGGTGCAGAGTTTTAAATTTTTTGGTGCAGAATTCCCTTAAGAACAACATTATGCAGGCAGCTGAAATTGCTAAGTCTACTAATCAGAGGCCAGGGCTCTGTGCGTTCCTCCCCATTTCAACCTTCTGATTTTCCATATTTCATCAAATTCAATACAGTTCTGCCCACTGATGCACAGGATATTCCCTGAGAGAAGTAATATATTTTATTGGACCAGGGAGACATGTTTGCAGGCTCAACAAAGCTCTTGGCTCTCATCAAAAGAAATCAGTCCAGTAAAAAATATTATCTCAGCTGCTTTATCTCTCTGACATCCTGGTACCAACATGGCTACAACCACATTGCACAAAATATTCCCTGAAATTTTAAAACTAATTGGATGTGGCATTCAGAAGTTGTCTAAAGTGATATGCAGAACTCAGTAGTCAATGAGCAACCAACATTACCCAAAAGAGCCACAGTAGTATGAATTCATTGTTTCATTTACTAGAATACAATAATTCATATTTAAGCAGTATGCCATAGGAAATCACTCGTGTGTTGTGGTAGGATGTCTCTTTGAGAAGACAGTCATCTAGATGGAGGAATATTGTCACCCCTAGGTGGCGGAGGTATGCTGCTACAGCTGCTAATGTCTTGGAGAAAACCCATGGTGCTATTGATAAACCAAATGGGAGGATTTGGTATTGGTAATGGTTGGTTCCCACTGTGAATTGAAGAAAGGGTCTGCGAGCATGAAAATAGGCATTCTGGAGGTTGAGGGCTGAGAAACAGTCTCTGCTGTCTAGTGCTGGTATGGTGGTTGCCAATGTTACCATTTTGAACCTTTGGTTTCGGATGTATTTGTTGAGTTGTCTGAGATCAAGTATGGGCCTTCATCTTCCTGTCTTCTTCAGGGTTAGGAAGTACTTGGAATAAAAACCTCTTCTGTGGAAGAGTAATGGGACTGTGTCTATTGCTCCAATTTGAAACAGATTTTGAACTTCTGTTTGTAACAAACTCTCGTGAGAGGGGTCCCTGAAGAGGGTAGGGAAGGAGGGTGGGTAGGAGGAATAGAGATGAAACGAATGGAGTAGTCTAGTTGGACGATCTCTAACACCCACCAGTCGGATGTAATCTCAGCCCAAAGATGGTAAAAGGGCTGAAGCAAGTGGGTGAACTAAAGGTCTTTTGGTGTAGATGGTACCAAAGAGATGCTGCTCAGATCCCCGACCAAACCTTCAACACCTCCTGTTGTTTGGAGGTGGATGGTTAGTTTGTAGTAGTTCGTTGGTAGGTGTTGGCATCGTGGCCTATGCTTTTGTTGTCTCTGCTTTTAATCAAAGGATCTCTGTGTCTGCCTGTCAGTGTCCCTAGACTGAGGGTCGGTGTTGTACCTCTGATGTTTGTTAGGTGGAGTGTACATGCCTAGGGTCATGAGAGTAATACAAGAGTCCTTCATTGTATGTAGGACTTCATCCATCTTGATGGTAAAAAGGTGTGACCTGTCGAAGGGGAGGCCCTCTACCTTCAATTGTAGTTCTTCAGGTACACTTGAAGCCAAGAGGCCCCTATGCATGACTATAGTTGTTGCCATGCTTTGAGCTGCGTAGTCTGCCATGTCGAAGGCTGCTTTAAGTGCTGTGTGAGCAACTGTATAGCCTTCTGAGATGATGGCCTGAATTTGTGGGTGTGTTGGTCAAGGAGGAATTCCAAAAGTCCTATAGTTTTGAATAATTTGTGTGATCATAATCCGCTAAGAATGCAGAATAGTTGGCTACATGGAATTGCAGTCACAGATGAATACACTTTCTTAGTACATCTAAATGCTTGTGGTCCTTATGTTGGGGACGGTTATGAAATTGTGGGTATTTCAACCTATGGGGCACTGCGTCAACCACCAAAGAGTTAGGTGGGAGGGAGGTGTGAGAAAAGAGAAAGTTTATCTTTTGCTTGCACAATGTATCTCCTCTGTCCACTCTTTTATTTGTGGGTGTGGGCAGGCACTGGCATCTGCCATGTGGTATCTGCATGGTCTAATATTGCCTCATCCATCAGAAGCGCAATCTTTGATGATGTGGATTATTGTAGGATTCACAACAACCTATGCTGTTTTTCTTGGATCTCCTGGGGGCTATTTCTTGAGCATTAGCAAAGCGCTTAAAGAGCTCCTGCAACTGTTTCAGGTTGTCTGCCGGAGCAGGGGGAAGAGGGATGATTGCCTAATCCAGAGAGGAGGATGAATTGTGAGGAGGGGATCTCTGTCCTCTTTTGCCATGTTCTCCTCCTCATCAGATATTGGTTGTTCGGGAGAAGTAGGACTGGTCTCCTGGGTCTGATGTGGGGCAGAACTAGAAGATCTCGCTGGTGTTCAAGGTGTTGTATATTGGCTCCTGTGTGAGGCCTATGCATCCCATGGTGGCCAGTGCCCTGAGTACAGTGGCGGTGAGTAAGGCTAATGTTGGCCATACCAT
>CM057847.1:23215124-23240399 GCA_030068395.1 Apalone spinifera | reverse complement strand
GGGGGGGGGGGGGGGGGGGGGGGGGCAGAGAAGAGGTGTCTTTGGATGGAAAAAGAGAGTTGGGATGAGAATCTGTTGCCCCTTGGTCCAATGTCTGGATCGTTATAGGAAACTGATGGTGCAGGTAATCCAGGGGAGTAGAGGGAGTGGACAGGTGAGGCTGGAGAGTGCGACACTAAGAGAACCTCCAGCTCTGCACGTGCTGGTGGACACGATGCCAAAGTGTGTTTAGAAGATTGGTGTGGTACTGGCTTCAGTGGTGCCAGTGGCCATCCCATTGGTGCTGAGGATGTCAGAGACTGTGGTGGCAGCATGTTGGCATGGGATGGTCTCGGTGCCATCTTTGAAGCCATTTCTGTTACCTCGGTCAGTGTGGCGTTCAGGGTCAGTGCGGTTGTCATTGGTGCCAAGGTCCTGTGCCTCAGTTCCGACTGTGCACACTTATGAATGGTGCCGTTCTTCACTGGCACACTGCCGGAGGAGCCAGACTTATTGGCTGTACAGACTCTGGCTGCATTACGCACAAGAGGTAACAACCTGGCCGGAAACGTTTTGGCCTTTAAAGTCAATTTCTCCAATGAACAGGAGGGACGTTTTTGTTGAAGTGGAAGATATTTCACTGTCTGAGGTCTTTTCAGAGGATAGCAGGCCCTCATGGGGTGGTTGAAGAGATCTGTCCTATAGGAAGGTTTTACGGCAGTTTTCTCTGTCTTGCCTAGCCTGTGCTGTGTGTGTAGGGCAGTGCAGGCACTTCTGGAAGAAATGGCCTTCTCCAAGACATTTTATGCATGACAAATGTCCATCAAAGACTGGCATTGGGTCTCTGTATGAACTGCATCTCTTAAAGCTTTGGGAGCCAGGCATAGTGAAGAGGGTGACTACAATGGCAGGAAAACACACACACTCTTTATTTTGATAAACAAGAAACGGGTTGAAAAAACTTTCATGAGTTTCCTCATGTTCCAACTAACTCTTTTTCATTATAGATTAAAAGAAAGGGTGACTGCTGATGCTCTGTCTACTGCTGAGGATAGCAGAGAAGCAGCTGAGGTGCCACACCGCACGGGCAGTTAACGGACGCCAATGACACAAGAGAGCACTACTGCGCATGTGCAGCACGGCAGTGCACTGCTAGCAAAAATCTCTGATTGCAGTCGCAGGATGAACCAGCACCTGTAGTGGAGCAGCCACAGGGAAACTCAAAGAAGAATGTGATTTGCCTTGTGAACAATCTTCAAGGCAAATACTCTAAAATGAAGTTTCAGTTAACCTATAACTGAATTTGATCAATTTTAGCTGGAGAAAGTTTTTCAGCAGAGAGAGTCTTTCCTTTGTCAGCTTTAGCTCAGTGGTTAGGGCCAGTGCTGGCCTTGGGGTTGGGTGATGTGCATGACTGCTGAGAGTACTGTGTTTGGCAGGCTGTGAAACCTCTTGCGCTTGAGTGGCACCAATGCTGGTTTAATGGCATAACAAATTATGTATTTCCTGATTAAGTAGGTTCTCATGAGAAGGCTCCCTGAAAGAGTACAGGGAAGGAGGTTTGAAATGGGAGAGGAACATTAATTGAATGGCATTAATCTTCGAAAATCTCCAGGACCCATCTGTCAGAGGTGATACAACTGCTGTGAATCAGAGCCAGCAACTTCTGAAGGGACATGACAGGTACATATATGTTAAAGGCCCTCCACCAACCCTTGAAAAGTGCTTAGAAAAAGTGCTTTGAGAGGTAATGGATTAGGGTGTGAATCACTTCCATTTCTGAGTGTTGATCCCCTTACACTGTGGCTTGTAGCAGTGCTCAGATAATGGGTATTGTGTGGCTGAGAGGTATATCTTCTCTTCTGTCCTGCAGTGCAGATTCATAGAGAGAGTAAAGTAGTCTAGAAATCCTTAAGGATGTGGAGAGAAAAATCTGTCTTTTCTGCAAAGAGTTTGGGCCTTTCAAATTGGAAGTCTCCTGGTAGCTCTTTGGGCAATCCAAAAAGGTGTAATCAAGAATCCCTTATCTAATGATGCAGAAAAGGAAGGGACAACCAAAGGCAGTTGAGAAGGAAATCAAGGGGTTTCACCCATGCACTGCTAGGCGGCTTTGAGGCATACCATGAGGGAGGGAGAGGATATGCACAGGGGGCTCAATGGACATACAAAAATCTCACAGACACCTCCAGTGAAGCAAGCATAAGGACAAAACTCAAAGATGAACCCTTAATTCTAGAGCAGGGCCTGGAACAAAGATCTGCCTCCCCTCAATGCCCAATCTTACCTGAGCATCCTAAACACCTCACTATGGTACTGTTGCTCTTCATTTCTCCTGTTGAAGCTGTTCCACTTGGCAGAAACACTTAAATATTCATTGGGAAGAGAGAGAGAGCAACTCTGTAATCTGATGATCAGAGGCAGTGATGTAGATTCAATTCCCTTCTTTGACTCTGGCACAGATATTTGAATCTACATCTATAAAGTATAACAGCTTCAACAGAAGAGAATAAGAGCAAAGCACCTATAGCCTGGGTGGTTATGATGCTCATCTGAGACATTTGTGGATTCTGAGTTCAAGTCCCTGCTTCAGAGTGGGGGATTCACACCTGGGTGTCCACATCCTAGGCCAAGTTTCCAAATCATCTGTCAAACAGTTATAAAAGAACACCCTCTTACCCTCAAAGTCTGGAGTCCCAAAATGAACTTTTCCTAATTCTGAATGATTATAGAACCAAACTGAATATATCCCACTCACTTTTCCACTTTCCGGGTAAACTGAAAAATCACCTAGCTCTACTGAGTGCATTATTTTTTTGACAGTTTAAACACTATTTACTCTAGAAAGTGAAAGAAACTCTTCTAATTCATATTTGCTCTTTATGTTCAGAGTTATTTCTTTATTTTAATGACAAATTAGTCAGTAAAGTCAAGCTTATTTTAGTATTACTGAACCAACACAGTTAAGATTCAGTGACCTGCATTTTATTGTACCCTGCACATCCATGTCAATGTCTAAAGCTATGCATACATGTATATAGTTACAGAAAAATTAAAGGCTATGGTTTTGCATTGGTGTCAATGAGTAGAATCAGCAAACTAGATAGTTGCATAGGTATAAATTAAGTGATATTCTGGACTGCAGAATCCTCATTATTTTGCTGATGCATAATATTGAAAGAACACAAGTTTATTTTCAGATTTAGTTTATAAGGCTGGAAGTTACCCCCCTAAAAAAACCCACACCACACACCCAAAACTTTTTTTTTTTAGATACTGAGTACATTTAAATACAGAAATTACTGAGACCCAATAAACACAGGATTTCAATACCATTTGAAGAAAGTCACTTTTCAGATTAGAAATGCATTTTTAAGGTAGCACGTGAAAGTTAATTTTTAAGTCATATGCTGGAAGACCTCCATGTTGCCCATTCAGTTGATGGGCACATGCTGATTAAACAACTGGAATAGACACCTTTTCTTTTGCACATCACTTAAATGTTACATACATACCTTTTCAAATGTCCAGTGTTTAGAGCCTCTTATCAGACCAGCTATAATTTCAGCTACACATCGCTGGGTACTTTCATGAGAGTCTGCTACTAGAAGTTCCAAATGGGGTTTCAGAACTGGCAAGAAGGCATCATCAAAGTTTCTGAATATGCCCTGTAAAACCAAGATCATGCTTACTGTTTCACTTAAAATATTTTAACCTTTAACACGACATACAATTTATACTCATATTCCCAAACCAATTAATAGCAATATTGCTATTGTCACTGAAAAACTAATAATGTTATTTCTATGTGAAATGTTCCTGTTCTTATTTATTGTTCTAAACACCTCATAATTTGGATCTACCTACAGCTGTACGAGATACAATATACAAATATGAGTAGTACACATACATGATGCATCATTTTGAGTTGCACAAGTTTTTAACTGAGCCAAATGTATACATATTAACATACTGCTACAAGTCTTAACTATGTAAGACTTAAAATTATCCTCTTTATATCAACACTATTAGGAAAAATATATTTGGAGAATTGAGAAGGCAGTGTAATGAAGTTAGTCATAGTGGCAATTAGAGCTTACCTTTCCTCAACCTTTAATAAGAGTGATGGCATGGGTCACTAAATCCAATGCTTTTTACACTGATCTATAAAAAGGAAGTAACTTATCCATAAAAATCTAGTTACCTTGAAAAGGCAAAATCTGCGAGGATTAAATTTGTCTTTTCCTTTTCTGTCTTCTAGAGATAGAAACTTTATTAACTGCTCAACAAATGTTGGATCAGAAAAATGATCATATATGATTTGCTCTGCCTGTAAAAGAAAACAGTGATAAGCCAGCAGGCATAGGAGCAGCGGTGGCCGAGGAGCAAAGGGGAGTGGAGGTGGGAACCTCTGCTCCACCCCCAATGCTAGCATCACCACCAGGCCCCCCCCAATGTTCCTCAATCCCAGATCAGCAGTAATCAGGTACTCAGGGATACCCCGACATCAGCCCTCCAGACCCCACTGCTCTGCGCAGCCTACAGCGGCTTGGGCAGGGGCAGGTGCACAGAGGAGAAAAGGAGGAGCTGGGAGTAGCAGTGTAGCAGGAGAAGAGGGCATGCAGTAACACATCAATTAGCGTGGTGCCCTAGTATGTGATTAATCCAGTAATTTGTTTTGAGTTAATTGACAATCCTAGTAATGAGCCATTCAATGTGGCCAACAACTTATTTCAAACATTATCTTGATGACTGTTCAGTGCTCTAAGTCCCAAATGATCTGTGCCACTCTTGAATCGGAACAATCCAGATTCTCAAAAGTGATTAAAAATCCTAGCATGCTTACCTCTAACAACTCCTCTCTCCTCCTCCCAAGCTTTGGCTGTTGCTCAGCAGAAGCATAAACTACCATGTGTCTAAATATTAGAAGACATATATATTATCATGCTTCCCAAATAAATGAAAAAATAAAAAGCAAACAATTATCAACATTCAGTATACTGATGTCAAATTAAATTAGTGGCCTCAAAACACCAAAATCTAAAGAAAATTTCTGTCAATCACTTTTCAAATCTTTTCTTCTTTCTTGCCACCACTATATGGAGTTGATGATAGGAACAGCCTTCTTCCAAAGTACATGGCTGAACACAAGACTGTTGTGCAGATTGATCTCTGTGACTTCCATGGCTATCCAGTCCATTTACAGAGTCTTTGGTCTCTCTTTTGGGCCTCTCCCATACACAATGACTGCAAGAGCCATCCTACTGATATAACACTCAGGTCTCTGTTGGATCTCCCCATACCAATGTCTAAAGCCTCCCTAAACTTGTCTTCATCTGGAACAACTCACATTAGGCATCTTAACACCATGTTCTGTTCTCTATTATAGGGTCCAACCATGTAACCATCCTGAGCTTTTCATTTCCGTGGTGGAAAGCTTATTGATTTCTTTTCTTGTGGGTGGACAAGTTTCTCTTCTGTATATTAAGATGGGTTAAATACAGTTTTATAAACTTTAATGGCATTTTTTTGTCACAGTGAACTGAGGTCAGATCCCACCATTTGTACCATACTGCTTTAATGTAATGCTAGGCATCACTCATGAGAGCACTACTACCAACAAGTAATTGTAGGTATTTATACTGTTTCACTTGTCTAATCTCTCCTGTCTGCGATACCCGCTATGCGTGAGTTCTTCTCCCTCATTCAGAACCTCAGTCTTACTGACATGACACTAAACTCAGCCTGCTCAAAAATATGTTGCCTCTGGAATATGTTGTTTGCTTATAACTTGGTAATATGTGCAGAAGGATTGAGAGACCTGGCAAGGCAACTCTGAACAAAGTGATTCCCTTTACATATTCTCTCTTACACATCCATAAACAAATGCAAAAAGGAACGTAGGCCAATAGTTACTGGAAATTCTCTATGGTAGTCCCACTTAGTTCTGACTATAGTAATCACTCCATCATACATATCCTAGTTTTAGATGGACATAGCTTTCTAGCTCACCTCTGGTACAAACTCTACTCTATCCGACAATTGTATGCCTCCTTCAAGTTGACAAAGATCAGACCCAGTTGGTGTCTCTTTTTTTCCTGAACTTATCCATGAGGATTCAATTCAACAAATATAATCAACTATGCTCCTTCCCAGCATGAAACCTTCTCAAATTTCAACAATTCCACGTATAAGCTTTTTGGTAATCTTCTCCTATATTTTCATAGCGTGTAACATTAGCCTAATTTGGTGATAATTGTAAATACTTTGCAAATATAGCAAAGGGCATTAAAAAGGGCATTGTTGGGGCAAATTTAGCTGCACAATATTTATTTATTGCTTTATTGTAAAACAAGCTTTTACAAAATCCAAGACCAATAGATGCAATTCCAACAGAAATAGTTTAACAAAAAATATTTCCCACACTGTTTGCAGCATACAAAAAGCTCATGTCACAATTGGCTGGAAACTGATTTACAATAAACATGGAAATGGAGATTATTTTCATTGCCCAAGCAAACACAGTGCAAAAAAAATAAACAAGTAGCACAAATAAGAAGGAAAATGGATTGGTAACATTAGTTTTAAATATAGTTAAGAAAATTCAAATTTTATTTGGACCTCATACTGTCCTTTTAAGTTCAATAGTACTCACTGAGGCCAGGTGTAGTATCCCCAGTGTGTTTTTTCCACAAAACAACATGACTCCCAAGCCTGTTTAGTCTTCAGTAAATTTTGACTATCGAAATGCAGCCACTGGTTATCAGGTCTGTCGCCAGCCTGAATGCTGGAAGCCTTGGGGACTCCACCTATTTTTAAAGATAAAGTAATCATAGAATCATAGAAGATTAGGGATAGATGAGACCTCAGAAGGTCATCGAGTACAACCTCCTGCTTAAAGCAGGACCAAATCTAACTAAATCATCCCAGCCAGGGCTTTGTCAAGTTGTACACCTTAAAAAACTCGAAGGTTGGAGGCATGCAGAAAGAGACACCAAAAAAGGACAAATCTGGGAGGGCCAGAGGAGCAGAATTCCACCCCCATCCTGCTCAGCGTGGCCAACAGGCTTCTGTCAGTACACATTTAACACCAAGAGTGAGACTCCCAAATTAAAGAGGCAGAATACTTCAAAGACTAATTTAGCAGTTGTGCGTGTGCGTGTGCATGCATGTGTACATACCACATCTACCACTTTCCTCTTATCCAAAAGGCTTGTTATTCTGCCAAAGAAAGCTATCAGGTGGTTTGGCATAATTAGTTCTTGACAAATCCATGTTGACTGTTACATATCACCTCATTATCTTCTAGACATTTGCAAATGAATTACTTAATTATTTGCTCCATTATCTTTCCTGGTGCAGAAGTCAGCTTAACCGTGAGATTCCACAGAAGCTGGTCTGAAATTCACTGGGTTGCCCTTATTTCCCTTTTTATAGATGGACACTATATGTGCCCTTTTGCAGTCTTCTGGAATCTCTCCCGTCTTCCATGACTTTTCAAAGCAATAGCTAATGGCTCATGTATCTCCTCAGTCAGTTCCTTATGTATTGTAGGGTAAATTTCATCAAGCTGTTATGACTTAAAGACATCTAACTTGTCTAAGTTTTTAACTTGTTCTTTCCCTATATTAGCTTCTGTTCCTACCCCATTTTCACTTATATTCACCATGTTAGGTGTCCAATCACCAACCTTCTTGGTGAAAACCAAAACAAAGAATCATTAAGCACCTCTGTCATTTTCATATTTTCTGTTACTGTTTTTCCATCTTCATTGAGAAACAGGCCTTCCTTGTTTTTGGTTTTCCTGTTGCTTCTAAGTATTTGTAGAATGTTTTCTTGTTACCTTTTATGCATTTATCTATTTTGAACTCATTTTGTGCCTTGGCCTTTCTAATTTTGCCCCTATATACTTGTGTTATTTGTTTATATTCATCCTTTGCCATTTGACCTAATTTCCACTTTTTGTAGAACTCTTTTTTTATTTTTAGATTATTCAAGCTCTCATGGTTAAGCAAGGGTGGTCCTTTTGCCATACTTCCTATCTTTCCTATCCAGTGGAATAGTTTGCTCTTATGTCTTTGAATGTCTCTGAAAAACTGCCATCTGTCTTCAATCGTGCTTCCTCTTAGACTTGCTTCTCATGTGATCTTACCTATCAGCTTCTTAAATTTGCTAAATTCTGGCTGCCTGAAATCCATTATTTTTATTTTGCTATTCTCACTCCTAGCATTTCTTAGACTCATTAATTCTATAATTTCATGATCCCTTTCATGCAAATTGCTTTCCACTTCCAAATTCTTAACCAGTTCCTCCTTATTTGTTAAAATCTAGAAAAATCTCCCTCCAGTAGCTTTTACCACTTTCTGAAATAAATTTTTTTGTCTCCCATACAGTCCAAGAACTTGTTGGATTATCTGGGCCCTGCTGTGCTATTTTCCCAACAGATGTCTGGATAGATTAAGTCCCCCATCACTACCAAGTCCTATATTTTGGATGATAAATGTTATATTATTTTTGTTCACTAGCCCATACTTGTTAACATACCCCACACTATTATAATTTATTGTCAGCTTTTTCATGACAGACCATTCCAAGGATTTATATCTCAGTTGTTGTTTCCTGTTAATGCATCCCAGAATCATGTTTTCTTTTTTTTTGCAAGAGTCTCACTGTTGACTCTCATTTAGCTTGTGAACTTAAAAAAAACCAAATAATCTGGTAGCACTTTAAAGACTAACAAAATATGTAGATGGTATCATGAGCTTTCATGGGCACAGCCCACTTCTTGGTTGTGCTCTGGGGAACAAACGGATGAGAAAGTGTATGGCCTCAAGAATTCTTGCACCAGCTTTAAGTCCCTAGGCCTTTATGTCTTTGGGCAGCAGAGACAGTGCTTTAAACTGCAGCTTCTTCCCCAGCAGCGTGGTCAGCATAAGCAGGACCCTTCCCAAAGAACATGGCATCCAACACTCTTGGACATCCAACACTCTAGTCATGTGAAAAAGTGAGCTGTGTCCACAAAAGCTCATGATACCATCTACATGTTTTGTTAGTCTTTAAAGTGCTACCAGACTATTTGTTGTTTTTTAAATTTATCTTGTACAGACTAAGTCAGCTACCTCTTAAGATTTAGCTTGTGCTCCAGTATGATCCCTAGATCCCTTTCTGCAGTGCACCTTCCTAGACAGTCACTTCCCATCAGTAGTGTGTCGGTCTTCTGGACCTGACAACTTCAGTGTCTCCTGACCAGCCAGTCACTGAGATATAGGTAGATCAAAATACCCCAGCATCTGAAGTAAGCCGCCACCAATAACATGCATTTTGTGAACACTCTTTGTGCTGTTGCCAGGCCAGAGGGGAGCAAGCACTGCAAACTGATAATGATGTAGGCACACCATAAATTGGAGCAAGTGCCATGGCCTTCAAAGATCGTGGAAATATGCATCCTTCTAGTTGACGGCAGAATGCCAGTCACCTGAATCCAGGAAGTGAATAATGGAGGCCAGAGAACATGTGCAGCTTTAACTGTGCTAGGGTTTATATATGTTGAGGTCTTGCAACCCTCCTTAGCCTTCAGAATCAGGAAGTTCCTGAAGTAGAACTCCCCAGAGGCAAGATCTGGGGGGAAACTTTTTGTACCGCCCCAAACTGCAGTAGGGTTTATACTTCCTGCTGCAGCAGAAGACATATCTGAAGAGGAGCAGGGAAGGAAGGTGTGAGGGGGGAGGAGAAGGAGGGCAATGTAGAAACAAATGGTAAAATATAGCCTTGCACAACATTGTTGGGGACCCAGGGGTCCAATATTATGGATGCCCAGGCCAGGAGGAAAAAAGAAAGGCGAGTGCAGAAAGAAGGATGGACAGGATCCAATGTTGTGACTAGAATGTTGCCCTTGGGCACACCCTCAAAACGTCCACTTCTGCCTCTTCTGGGGCAGACAGAACTGGCCTGCATGGAGGCAGAGGTCTGAGGACCTTGCTGTCATCAGAATGCCATGTTCTTTGGGAAGGGTCCCGCTTATGTTGACCACACTGCTGGGGAAGAAGCTGCAGTTTAAAGCACTGTCTCTGCTGCCCAAAGACAAGAAGGCCTAGGGACTTAAAGCTGGTTCAAGAATTCTTGAGGCCATACAGTTTCTCATCCGTTTGTTCCCCCAGAGCACAACCATTAATAGGGAGGTTTTGGATGGACCCTGGTGGAAAGACCCAAAGACTGGAACCATGCCACTTTCCTCATGGAGATGGGAGAGACCATCATCTGTGTGGCAGAGTCTGCCACATCTAAGGTTGCCAGCAGTCACACTTATGATCCCCTGGTGGCCTTCATGAAGAATACTTGGAATTCCTTCCCTGAGGCTTCTGGGAGGAAGTCGGTAAATTTGGTCATAGACTGCCAGATATTCAAATTGTATCAGTCGAGGTGGGCCTGGTGATTTGCCACCCAGAGCTCAAGACTTGCTAATAAATAAATCTCTCCTCTGAAAGGTCTTTGCCTTTTTGTTTCTGGAAGTAGTTCCTGGTTGTCCCTGTCTTTCCTATTTGTTGACTGTGCACATCACCAGAAATGTTGGGGTAGGGTGGGTATAAAGATGTTCATACCCACTAATGACCATGTAGTATTTTCAAAGGGCTTTGGTGATCTTTGCATATATACTATCCTCCCTGAAAAAGTATCTGATTTTTAAATCTGAACACATTTTGTTCTAAAGGCAAGTGAAAAATGTTTTAGTTACTCATTTTATTTACTTTAAATATTTAACATGTTAAAGAGAGACCATGTGTTTTCTATTGATAAGCTAGGCGGAAAAATATATTTCTTGAAGGCTTAAGGATAAATTTAGATATTTAGGATCTGAAATCTCTTATTAATCACTTACTGATTTCATAAGGGCAGATGGACACCTTTTTATGGGTTCTCTTCAATTGTTTGAGGATGCCAGCAACAGCTGAGATAGCCATCTAAAAAGAGAGAATTAATTCATCCATTTCACATTTTCAGTGCAAGGATTTGTCTAGTCATTTACATCACAAAAGCAACAAGGAGTCCTGTGGCACCTTATAGACTAACAGATGTATTGGAGCATACGCTTTCGTGGGCAAAGACCCACTTCGTCAGATCCAGACTAACATGGCTACCCCTCTGATGATTTACATCACAGTGACTCATCCTCAAGTGAATAATGAATGGCATTCCTTTGAAATCAGTTATCATTATTATGTGACACTTAGTCACACCAGATGAGATTATTGCCCACTCGTCCCAGAGAATATGAAATATAGAATTAAAACTCTTTTGCAAGGCATGCCACTGCACCAAGCCTGCCATCTAGTTTCCCTCCCACCTAGGACTCCCATAATGCCAAAAGTGTTTCCAAGTCTCACTGGCTAGCAAGACAAACAAATAGATCTACTCATCTAAATGTCCTCAGATCAACTGCCATTGTCATAAGGCTCCCAAGACTATGTTCTTTGAGGGGTGGACTTTTGTATATGTATACAGGGTCCTGCTCCCTAACTGAAGCCTCTAAACAACAAACAACAACAACAACCATCATTTGATCACGGATTCGAAAAGCAAGAGAAATTTCAATCAGTTTGCCATCTTTACCTTACGAACCACTATTGCATCGTGGTTGAGACACTGCACAAAGAATCTTATAGCACGGACAGGCAGTACCCTATCATCCCTCAGGAGGAGAGAGAGAAAGCCAATGCCTATGTGTTCAAACTTCCAAGGGCTGAAAAACAACATGCACAATGAATAGTGGAGTGCTGCATGTAACACTGTAGCTCAAAAAAGGTTTTGAAAACATATCTAAAAGCAAATACTATCTGGTAAACAAGTGCATCTAACCACCATAAAGCTTAGATTCTATTTCACAGCACACACTATGTAGGCTTTGTCTTATTAAAAGAAGGTCCCTCTACATCACTTGGGGAAAAAAAAGGGGCACTCATTTAAAGGCTCTTTACACTGTTAAAACTGGTATAAAACTACTGTAGTGTAATTAAGAATTAGACCCCATATATATCTCTATCATATCTTTATTTAAAAAATAAATTAAAAAAATTCCCTGGTTAACAGTAATTTAAAAGTACTTGCTCTTAATTGCATTTCTTTAAACTAGATAAATGGAATGGAGAGAGAAACTGAAAATAACAACTGCTCCTTACTACAAGGCTGCATTCACCAATAATACAGATATCAAATGGGTGGCAGCAATACAAGAATTCTCATGTTGCTCTGAGGCTTCCCTGTTCAGTTGGGAGGGAGAGTTGAACGACCATACAAATGGCTCTTCTACCACTATATCCATGCCAATTCATATTGACCTTTTGTCCATCAAAAGTTAGCCAAATCCAAATACATTTTGTGTGTATCAGACAGTACAACTTTTCCATTATTACTGACGTAAACTATATTTTAACCAGTCCTGTACAGGAAAGGCTGCATATGTTATTTCCAGATCATTTATGCTATTTTACCATGCTTTTTTTTTTTAATTCAGAAAAGCTAGCAGAAAAATAGTTCACAGAGAAAAGGCAAACTTACAGGTTTCTTTGGTTCACACAATCCAACAACATGTTGATCAAATTTTCATAGTTTCTGGGGGGAAAAAAAAAGTAAAATGAACATATAGACTTGAAGAGTACTGTCAACAACTAGAAATCATGGAGAAAAGTGTTTAAAAGAATCTTTTATAAACTATATAAGGCAAATTCTAACAAAAATATAAAAACAGTACAATGTCTGGTAATTAAATTAACATTGCAAAAGCAGGGTATATCATGTTAATTTTTTGAAGAGAAGGAGTAGAGGTGAGAGAATTGTCAAGACTAGGATTTCAAAGTGTGTGATGTTAGCTCATGTTCATCAGGTCAGTCTAATAAAACCTCCAAAAAACTTTGAGTCAGGACATGGCAAGCTATACTTCAGCATATGTTTAACTGACTGAGTTGGATTTCAGGAATAAGTTAACATGATCCAACATAGTACACCGTTGCACTTTAATCCAGATAAGGTCTTAAAAGGCAGCTAATTTGCCCAACTGGCATTTTCTACACTGTGTTTTGGAGATTTGGAAAGCAGGATATCATTTTCCTAGAGTGACACCAGTTGGTCTCTATTTAAATTAGATAAAGCTGCATATTATCAAAATAACCAAGTCTAAGTTTTTGACATTCCTGGGCTGTATGAGAATGGGTGTCTGAGTGGAGGTGAAGGGGGCACATGGGACTGAGAGGAGAGGATGCAAGGACACATCATGGTGCAGGAACACATGGAGATGGGGGAGATGTGCCTGACTGATTGGGAGAGGCTAGGGCTGAGCCAGGGTTTGCATGGGGGAAGATCCCTAACAATCACTATTAACCTCATCCCCCAAAAATTGTTCCCTACTTCTCTCATTCACACCCAGCAACTCTCCAGGTTCATTCCCTCTCCTTCAGCTCCTCTGTTACCCCAGGCTCCCCCCAAGCCTTTGCACTGCTTCTGAAGGGATCTGAAACACGGTTCTGCATTGCAATTTAAATTATTTACTCAAAGTTCTGTGTTTATACGGCTAATAAGGAATCTATTTGTAAAAAAAAAAAAAATTTTTTTTGTCTACATTGTTACAGATATACTTGCTGACAGGTATTTAGAAATAAAAAAATCAAAATAACTGAAACTGATGTGATTATATTGTCTTATTTTAATAAATAAAATATACAGAATTTTTTATTTTTAGGCACAGAATTTCCCCAGAAGTAAAGAATATTCCATTATTACTACGTTCTCTCATACTCAGGCACACTGCTGCCTCTCTTGTTTCAATTTCGCTGCTGCTGTTATTGGTGAGCACCCACTGGAGGACTTTACAAAAGAGAGTCCCACCAAAACAAACAGTTAAAATGACTGAAAATAAACCTGTCAAATACACAAATTAATTAAAAAAAATCTTTAATTGACTCTGAAGTACAGTTATCTGAATAAATACTTGCAACTATAACTGGTATAAAATTTTGAGAAGAAGTGCCATTTTATGAATGTGGTATTAGAAGGTACTCAGTCACTATGATGATGAGAATATGGGATATTCCATTCTATCCTGGTTCTCATACAAGTCAGTAGTGTCCCTTCCAATGCAGCTAAGGATTACTGCAAGATGGCTACAAAAAAAAAATGTAAGGATTCAATAATGGAAGGAAAGATGGTTGGAGTTTAGTGTCACTTGGAGGCTAAAGTTAAAAAAACAAAACAAAAAAAATCTTTATGAAGAGATTACTTTTAAATAGCTTCATTTCTTCTATGGAAAACCCTACATATAGATGTGACAAATAATTATTTATTAGCCTCAAAATTCAGACACAAAAAGCACATCCTCCTGGAATATTACATTTAATGTACAATTTTAGATAAAATGGACAACATAATTCATGAACTGTATGTGTTTATCAACTAAGAATTAATATGCTCTATAACTTGTGCAGTTATTGAAGTTTATATGGACCAACTGAACTTACTGCAAGGCCTCAGCATTCTTTTCTTTCTGTCGTTGTATTCCTAACTGAATCTCTTTTGAGGTAAGCATCATCCCACTGGCACTTGGGCTTTTTGCTTTTTGCATTAGAATGGCTATCTCAACACATTTCTCTGGAACCTGTTAAGAGGGGAAACAACTCTAACTGAACAGCAGCCAAGGAATGTTAGTCATCGTTTTTGAAAAAAGACAGTCAAATGCAACGTACATACTGTTCCTTTCACATAGATATGAATAAGTTTTCCATTATATTTTACAAACTTTCCTAGAGATGCAATCCAAGTTGTTATTTGCAAGGAATCACTGCTCCCAGCAGTCTTATTATGATAAGATGGAAGAAAGTAGGTTTAAAATACAGGTACAGCTATGATTAAATGTCCACATTGTAAGGCAGTGGGTAAGCCATGCACAAACTGTGATTTTATGGTTAAACAAAAATACTCAAACATTTATAATAATGGCTTCGATCACTATTTTGCATTTAATTAAGTAAATTTAGACTAAGCTGTTAGACTAACAATGGAACAGATACAACAGAAGTACTGACAGTGCAAGATGAATGGTTCCAAACCAGAGAGTTTGCCGGACCAGGGGAGGTCAAATCTCCCCTTCTGGCCGTGAGCCCTGCTGTGGGTTCTTCCCCTCGCAGGGCTCACGGCCCCAGACCCTAAGCTCCCTGCCTGACCAGGGTCCCCTCCGCAGCCAGCTCGGCCCAGGGCTTCCCAGCCGCTACTGGTCCCCCTGGCACTGGCCCCACTGCAGCCAACCTGCCAGCCTTCCTGCAGACCCCATTTCCAGCTGCTGGGGGGCTCTGCCAACAACGTCTGTGGTCTTTGTTGGACCATGGATGTTGCTGGACCAGAGTCCTGGATTTTGGAGGTGCAACCTGTACTTGCATATATTCCTGCATATTAGAAATCAGAATGAAATCAATATATAGAAGTCAAAGCTAAACTGAAATGTGTGACATTTATTAAATTAACAACTCATTTTATCAAAGGTAAGTCAAACAGCTTCTTATTAGCTTTTAAGTGATTTTTTTTTGTTGCTTACTGAAAAATCCAATCCAATGGTTTCATACTGTCTATGGATCTTTTCTGCTAGGTCATCAAAGAGTCTCACTATAGATGGCTTTTCCAGAGACATAGCTTTGCTTAGTCCAGAAGAAACAATTGCTGGCCAAGTCTGTACAATACAGTCCCAATCATGAAGATTTGCCAGGCATACTCCACTATGATTTCCAAGAAGACAATACAAGGCACCCTACAGAAAACAGGATTTGTAATATTAAAAGTTACATAAAGAGGCCATTCATATAGAATAAAAATTATCTGTATTTTAACAATTATTAAATTGTAACATGAACTGAGATTGAACCATTCAGTTTATCACCAATATAGACAAGATATTTCTCACAATTCTGACTTACTAAATGTTTGTTTTAGTGGTGTGTGAAAGTAGTGCTAACTAAATGGATTTTTCTTTCACTGACTGGTTGTGAGGGAACTATTTTAAATTACAATTACACAGAACACATTTTAATTACAATCAACAAATAAACAGTACATCTGGCCTTTCTACAAACCTATTCATGGTTGTTTAAATTACAAACTTGTGTTTCTTAGGCTTGTCTGCACTGCCCTATAATTCGGACAACAGGGGGTGCAAATTGAAATGTGTAAAGTGCTGTACTATAACTCTGTTGAGTGGAAACTACAGGCACACAAAAATGATTCCTAGTTCTCGTTAATTTAATCCTCTTCATGCAGGTTTACACTAATGGTGTGCACCGTTACTCATATCCCTATAGGCTGCACTTTGGGCCACACTTACCATAACATGTTCTGTTGATGAGCTCTTTGTTAAATTTGGGTACTTTCCTTGCTCTACTAAGGTTGCTAAAAAACTACTGAAGAACAATCTGATGAAGTTTTATTACCTTGTACTATTTTTTTGTTTTAATAAGGAAATAAAAGCGAACAGCTATTAACAAAAAGTGTAATTCCTGAGGTTTGGATGAAATGGGATATATACATGAAGGTGGAGTATAGTATAAAATATTTTTATGGGTACTTATTTGGGTTGACTGCCTAAGTCACTTTAGGATTAGCTACTCATGTTAATTCGACCAGAGTAACACTAATAAAATCTTAATAGCATACCACATGCATTTTTACCATAAAAATCTTACACACAAACCCAGATCTGAAATTAAATAATTGAGACAGTACTTTAAACTGCTGCTGAGTAACATCGTGTCGGTCTGGCCGCAAAAACTCCAAAACCAAAGGAATGATATCTCTGCAACAAAAGTTGTATGTTCCCAATGCTGTGAAGAATGCTTGCTGAGCTTTATTTCTGACCTGTGGAAAGACAAGTACTACTAGAGATCTTCAAGTACACAAAAGGATATACAAAGCAGTGATATGCTTGTTCTCTTCGATTACTAACATGCAGATCTTAAGATGGTAAGTCAGTGCATAGAAATGCGGCCTGCTTCATTTTAAAATGTTAGCCGCAGCAGGCATGGAGGTTCATTCAACTATCCTCACCATTTCTCTAAGATTAGGTTTTAGGCACACTTGGAATAAGGTGCGCAGAAGCTTTCCTGGCTAGGGCCATACTGCATCTCTGTTTTGTGGACTGAAGACTTCAACTTCTACAACTGTCAATCTGGCACATTTGCTAAGCACTTAATACAAATGATATTAAAGTTTAATAACTAACAAAAGATTCTATGGGCCAATTCTATGGGTTTACCGAAACCTGAAATAAACAAAGATACTATGACACTGAATTCTACCAAGGAAATAAAATCTATATTACATTACATTTCACTGCAAATATCAAGTTGAAAATAAGCTCAATAAATGTATCTGGTAAAAGCATTAATTTAGCTTGGAAGATAAAGTCTTACCTGACCATAGGAACTTGTAGACAAACACAAAAGATCCCTGATCATGTCTTGGTGTATATTTTTATATTCACAGCCTTCAACAGTTAATGTTCTCAGCTAAAGGAAGTAGAAAAATACTAATTAGACAGTCTTTATTTACAATTTTACAAATTTAAGAAACAAAAAATATTGTTGAGATTGAGAATGCTTCTAATTAAAAAAAAATGTTACAGACTGACATTTCCTAGTAAAGTAGCAAGTAAAAATTGGTAGTAGAGAAATGTACATTACCTCATGCTGCAACATGACTCTGTCAATCAGCAAGGCTCTAATATGCTGCTTCTTTCCTTGAAGCTGCAAGGAAAACAAAGTAATTTTATTCAAATCTCTACACTGACTTTTACCTTTTCTATCAGTAGGCTCTACAGTGAAACATTCTGATGGGTAGACTAAAATATACAAGCGATTTTTTTAAAAAATTTTGTTTAAACTTCAATTAAAGAACGGGCTCAGAGAAGAGGAAGCAAGGTCAGGAGGGTGCAAGCCTTGGCTGCTGATTCCTGAACTGGAACCTGGAGCAGAGGGCAGGGGCCCAGGTTCCCCTACCAGCAACTAGGAAATGTCACCATAGCGCCAGCGTGACACTTTGCACCTGAAAGCAGCACTCTGGAACCTCCCTATTCACTATGGTGACATGATTAAGATATGTTTTGTTCAAAACATGCCTTGTGAGAGATCACTTTAAAAGTCTTGGGTTGTATATGTCATTGTCGTACAAAGTGTCCCCGCTATATGTCCAAGATATGTTAAAAAAAAATGTGGACATATAGTGAAAGGACATAAAGTGGGGCGTTTTTTTCCCAGCGGCTGACTTCTGTTTACACGAATTAGTCTCTTTTCTTGCGCGATGGAAGATCGGGGAATAGGAGGACTTAAAACGGAACAGTTCCCACAAGCGTCAACGACGTTAATGCGGAACCAATGCATACCGGGGAAACCTATGGCAGGGATGCCCTGTATATAAAGTTTTGTTATGTGCATGTAACTGAAACGTCTTGTGAGGTTCAAAGTAGGTAGAGTAGCTAGATATGCTTATGGCCCATTAAAGAGAATCTACTCTCCCAATAGCTCTTTCAGATGACTTCTCAGCAAGAACATATAGACAATGGAGACTGCCTGATCCCCACATCAAAAGAAGTATATCATCACTTGGCCTCTTCCCAATCCCCCTCACCTAACTCAACACCCAGAAGTCAAAGACTTTGAACAAGACAAGGGTGACCTTATGCCTGGAAAGGAGTGCCCTTCTGTGTATTTAGGATCTGTGACTTGTTTGTACTATCTATTATAGGGATGTGAATGGGTAACTGATTAAACAGTTACCCCATAAGCATCACCCTTATCGGGCGATGCTTACTGGGTACTGGTTAACTGGTACCCAGGAGTGGCCTGCTGTGGGTGGAGGGCTGCTCCAACAGCAGGCGGGCTGGGACCAGAATCATCCCCCCCCCCACACACACATACGGGGCTGCCGGCTCCTATGCAGGCCCTCACCCCTGCACACAGGAGGGAGAGGGGAGTGCCACATCAGTTAACCAATTAACCAGGATTTTATATCCCTAATTTGTTAGAGTAAGAAGTTACTTAATTCAAATCTTATTTAGTTTACAGAACTCAGACTGTGAATTTATTTTTATTTCTTTGACAACCAACTTTGAGGTCTAAACTTGCTACTTAATATCACCTAAAATTAATCTTACTATTGTTAACAAATCTGTTTTATATTTTACCTAGAACGATGTGCTTTGGCTGAAGTATTTGAGAAATCTCAGCTCAGTTTACAGAGCCTAGTGCAGTGTTTCCCAAATGGTGTTCCGTGGAACCTTGGGGTTCCGCGAAGTGAAAATAAGGGTTCCACGAGAAAATTCCATTACACTCACATTTTATGATAAAAAAAATTAATAATATGTGATTTTTGTTTTTACATATGTGCAATTAAACTAAATGTTGATCTCATGACCAATGATAATAAATTAGCATTTATTATCCTTACTTATTTGTGGTCTACTTTTTCATCTCCATATATCAGATTGTTATTAGGGGTTCTGCAAAACTGTTTAGCGTTTAAAGGGTTCCGTGGCCAAATAAAATTGGGAAACACTGGCCTACTGTGTATCCTCTCTATATTGAGGGAGAAGCAGACTGGGCAATGAACTTGCGCTGACCAGGCTTCTGACCAGTGCAAAATGGTACAGTTCTGGGGTCCCAGGCTTGGGAGTTGCAGGAAATTGGCTGGAGCCTCTATCTCTGCTTCATGAGTGGCTGAGAAAGCATTTATTTAACTCAACTGTGTGTCCCTGCTTGTGGATGTCTGTATAAGTGCAGAACCTGCCAGAGATTTGTGGCTTAAAGTAGGGATGTAAGCGACTATTTGAGGAGATGACTACCTGATAAGCATAAGCTTAAAAGCTTGTTCCCCCCAGAACCATCTCCATGGTACAGGAGCCACAGCCATCCCCAGGAGCTAACGCCTATGCCAGGCTCTTACTACGTTTAGTAAGTGCAGCGCTGAAGCGGGAGCGCCCTTCTCCCTCATCAACTAATCAAATAGTTGATGAAATTCCACTGACTACTCAGTTAGTTATTTAACTGACACTTAACATCCCTAGCTTGACGCAACATCACAAAATGAGAGGGATACCCTGGATTGGTGAGACAGAAGGCTCAGTGGTCCCAGACTCCAGGTTTCACCCTAGGGATCCCGTCATGGCCAGTGAATGAGAAAACTGCCTGGGACCGATAATAAGAAAAGACTCTTATATCCCATCAGGAGGAGACACAGACAGAGAGAGAGAGAGAGAGAGAGTGCACGCGCGCCCTGGAGCTGGAAAGAGCTAGTACCAGAGCAGCCAGAAGAAGGCAACAACTATGGTGAGTGAACCTTGTGACAGATCTCATTGCTTGGTCAAGTCTTCTTGTGAAAGTTATCGGCCCTCAATTGGCAGGTCCTCAATAATTGTTGGAAATTCTTCAGATATGCCTGCCAAAGCCAACCAGGACAAGTGGCACATTGCAACTGTTGTTGCCATCACACTACAGGCAGGACTGCAGTCCAAGGCTGCCTGCAGTGCAGTTCTGGCCACCAAATGATCTTTCATAGGGACTTTAATGAGACTACTCATTGGCCACTGATACTGGATGCAAACAGAACTCTGTATACATAGCCAAGACCTGGTACCATCTAACGGTCATTTGGATGCCAGTGCCAGCAATGCTGGTGTCTCCCATAAGGCTTTCATGGACTCCAACAGCCCTTTGTTGATCAGGAACATTATAGGTCTCAGTACCAAGAATAGGATATTGAGAAGTTTGTGTGGCATATTCCACACTGCCTGCTTAGGGGGTCTCTAAGGTCATGGCTACGCATGTCCCATAAGGTCTTGGAATATGTTCTAGCCTGTAAGAGAGGTAGCTGACTGTTCTGGAACGAGATCATCATCTGTCCCTTGCTCAGGATCTGCTGCACTGGAGCTGCCTACTCCTACCTCTGATCCCAGGGGTGCTTGTGACATAGTGGGGGTGCTGTCTACTTTTGTAATCATATGCTCGTTCTGGTGTTGCATTCACCGTTTGTCTTATGGAGTTATATGTGATCCTACTGTCCTATGCTGCTCTGTAGTAATGTTGTGTGTGAGTATGTGCGTGCCTCAGTTTCCCCAGGTTCTGCAGTACTAGCTGCATGAGGACGGGGAGGCTGGGTGTGACTCACTGGGGAAGTATGTACAGTCTCTCACATCCTGAGGCCCAGATGACAGCACATAGCACGTTGGGCCTGGAAGGAGGACAATGGAGAAGGCAGGGCTGCCTGGAGCGAGTGAGCAGTGGCTGTAGGTGTGAGGCAGTCTTGGTTGGGTAGGATGAGGAGAGCACACAGAGCAGGAAAGGGGGGTTCAGAGCCCGTGAGCTCCTTCCCTCTGAAAAGAATACGGATGTTTGCTCTCAGTGTCTGAGCTATCATCATTCCTATGCTACGCCGTGTCTCTGAGAAGCAATAAAACCTTCTACTCTACTGGCTGGCTGAGTCTCACATCTGGCTGTGGCTGCGGATGGGGTTGCAGGGTCGGGGGCTTCCCGACACGCTGTCACAGTGCTGCAGTCCAGACTTTGATGCAGGGGTGATTGTTTGCCACATTAGTGTGGTGGAATGGCTGGGTCTGGGTAGTCCCCAGAGGGTATATTTCCCAGGGGGTCCATATGCCATGATCATAATGGTACCAGGCTCCACAATGCTTGATCCCAGTGATCCCACGGTTGGCTGCATACTCTGACACAGGTCCATGCCTCATCTCCCAGATGAAACTGGTATTACTGAGTGCCAGGACCTGACCAGGGAGGTTTAACAGCTTTCCTGAGAGTCAGAAATGGTCCTCTGGGAAAAATGGTGTGGTTGAAGGACCTGACCAGAGAGTGGAAGCATCAATGTCACTGGGTCCAGATTTCTGGACAGCATCAGGGTGAATACAGCTTCAGTAGCTGCAGAAGTATCAGAAGAGAGGTTTAACCGAAAAAAGGGGAAACTGACATGCAAAAGCTCAAGAACAGATTAATTTCTTTACACACCTCAAATCATATGAGATAAGGGCGATATAAAATACTTTGGAAAAATAGTGTATTTTTATATGCAAACATACATACACCCGAATAAAAGCAGTTCTTAGCATGTCAAAGTCACGCCACTCAGTTTTCCACATCCCACTTTTATCAATTTCCCAAGGAACACGTGCAGAGTTCCACTAAGACATTAAGGTAAAACAACAGCCAAAATTATTTTTTTTAAAGTTGTTTTTTTCTGTCTAAACTACGTAAACAAGATACTAACCCTGTTCTCCATTGATTTCTTCACTAAGTTAAAGCTCTTCCACCGTGAGTCAAACTCATGTTTGTGAGACCCTTGGAATTGTAAGAGGTCACCAATGATCTACAAACAAACAATTTTACATTATGTAAAACAAGTCAACCCATTAAAAATGAAAACAAAATATACAAAAATTATTGAAAAAGAATATACCTTTATGATTAGAAACAAAGACTTGGTATCATCTTCTGAGTTGTCAAGTATATAGCCTACCATTAAAATGGAATCAAAAAGTTTGTTATCTGATAGGACGCACAGTTCAAAGAGTAAACTACACAGAGAAATATTTTATCTACTTGCGAAGCTCAAAACTATATGTCATTTATGTTGTCATACAATTCATGACAACAGATTTTGTCTCTTTGTTCTGTTCTACAATGCTAATATTGGATTTAAAAGCACAATAACCTGACAACATTTAAAGCAAATCTTTGCATATGTACTGCATATAGGTATAAGATACACAAAAATATACTTACGCAGCAGTTTCCTTATGACTCTAGCCATGGTTTCTCTGTGGTTCTCTCTTGATAAATCTACACAAGATAATAAGAACATTCATTATATACAAAGTATACTCTCTAAGTTACATTGCATAGTGTTATAAAATAAAGAGAAGCTCAACTGAAAACAGTGGAAACTGACATGCAAAAGCTTAAGACCAGATTAATTTCCTTACACACCTCAAATCATATGAGATAAGGTACTATATAAAGGTGATATAAAATACTTTGGAAAAATAGTATATTTTTATATGCAAACATACATACAACTAAATAAAAGCAGTTCTTAGCATCTCAATGTCAAAGCCATGGAGTACGCCACTCAGTTTTCCACATCACACTGAAATCCTATGTTGCAGTCACCACCTGTCAGACCAAATACTGGACAGGACATTTTTCAACTTAATTAACTCTGCTCACTAAATGAGTACAAAAATGCCTCTTCAAACAAAGTGGCATATCACAAATTGGTTTACAGTCCCACCATGCAAGTTGGGATATGTTTCTTTTCTCTCTCTCAGGGTGCATCTACACTGCAATAAAAAAAACCTGTGGCACTGAGCCTCAGTGAGCAAATCAGCTGACTCAGACTTGCAGTGTTCAGACTGCTAAGCTAAAAATTACAGTGACTATATTTGGACTTGGGCCAGAGTCTAGTCTCTGAGGCCTCCTCCCATGGTGTCAGAGCCCAAACATCTAAACTGCAATTTTTAGCCCTGCAACCTGAGCCTTGTGAGTCCAAGTCAGCTAACTTGAGCCATTAATGGCTGTGCTGCAGGTCCTCTATTGCAGTGTAGACAGAACCTTAGGTTGAGTTAGTTAAGTGCTTTGCCTAAGATTAGGGAGAGCAAAATAGTTTCTATGAAAAGTCAGAGTGGTGCAGAGTGCCTATGATGTAACAAGCTCTGAAGAATATACTTACTGGGGTGGGACAGAAGAGCAGAAATGCTCAAGGAGTTATACTTTATCCTTTAAGCAATTAAAAGAGGGGAGAGAAAAGAGTTTCTATTCTTTTTGGCAGTTTGGAGGGGAGAGGAAAGTAGCATTTTGCCAATCCAGGCAATGGGAGCAGTAGAAAGAAGAAAGAGAAAGAACTTCCTATTCCTTCAAGCAGTGAGGACAGTGGCTGGAAATAAAGTTTTATTCAAAGAAGAAAAAGAAAAGCTCCACATCTAACAAGAATCTTTCATGTGCGCCAGGCTAATCCTTTTAGAAGTGCTCCAAAAAAGAGACTTGGGCTCAAATCCCTGTTACACTATAAACTTCCTGTATCACCTTGTGCAAGTTGTTGTCTCTGTGCCTCAATTCCTTATGTGAAAAAACAGGTATCAGTACTCCCTATACACACTTTCCTTTACATTTGTAACCTCTCCTCAGCCAAACTAACCTCCATTTCCGGGTTGTGAGAAGCAGACTGTCCTGCATGCAGCGTACTCCCTCAGTCTGTGTGGGTCTCCTTGTCAGCCTCTCACCTCTCACTGACTCCCTAGGCAGCATCTGGCAATTCATTCAACCTCAAATCCATCTCTAGGTCTATGCTCCTCTAATCATTTGCCATCTTCCTTTTGATCAAGGGCTCAGGGAAGGGGTGCTGAAGTCAAGGCTGGTTCAGGGCAGGGGCCACAGGACAGGGGGATGGGTTGTGGGGGGGGGTGGGGCCTACCAGGGGCCACCCACGGTGTTGAGGGTGGCATTGCTCCTGCAGTGACTCCTCCTAGAGAACTAGGGCAGTGAACCCCTACCAGCGGTCCCCCCAGCTGCCCTCCCCTAGGACCTAAAGGCTGTCGGGGAGCAGGGGAGGGGGAGGGGAAGGTAAGACCAGGCTCCGGGGCCTGTAGTCCCCTCCAGCTGCCTCTCCCTACAGTCTGCCTGGGAGGGAGCAGGGTCTGGAGGCTGCTGCTCCCTCCTGCAGTGACCCCCACCCACGACCTGCAGGCTGTCTGGGAGGAATTGAGGCTCTAGGGCCTGCTCCCCCACAGGCTGGAGGCTGTCTAAGGAGTGTGTTGAGGCTCGGGGGGCTTCTCCCTCCTGCAGCACTCCCCCCACCCCGAGGCCTCCAAGCTGTGGGGGGGGGGGGGGGGGGGGGGGGGGGGGGGGGGAGAGAAGGGGGAGGTTCCAGAGCTGGGGCTGTGGAGCTATTTACCGACATGTTGACAGGCAAGATGGTGTAGCCCCAGCCCGGCTTGCCACTCTTGGTGCTGCAGCTGCCCCAGTGGCCACTCTCAGTATTGCATCCCTCCTTTCTGTGCCCCTCCCTTTCCCATTCTTCTACTTTGCCCCCTCCCTTTCCATGTTATGGGAAATAGTCTCATTCCCGTTTTCTAGGCACAACCAAGCCCTGACCTTGGTTTCAGTTAAGGAAAAAGGAAACTACATACCAAATTTGGTGGTCCTAGCTCTTACAGTTTAGGAGGGGTTCACAGACACACAGATGCACTCTACAATATATATATAGTTTATACTG
>CM057847.1:23179828-23202913 GCA_030068395.1 Apalone spinifera | reverse complement strand
TATTAAGCCCTAAACCAATTTTCCTTTGTAAAAAAGGTTAAGCAGAACTGTTTACAAGTGTTATTTTAAAGATGTTGGTCCTCTACAGAAATACAATTTTTGCACAACAGAAAATTTTGGGTCTGCACATCCTAAACTCAAAACTGTGGTCATCTGAAGAAGTGGGCTGTGCCCACGAAAGCTCATGATACCATCTACATGTTTTATTAGTCTATAAAGTGCTACCAGACCATTTGTTGTTTTTTAAGTTTATTTTTTACAGACTAACTTGGCTATCTCTTGAAGCTTCAGAAAATTAAAAGTTCACCATAAGTATGTAAAAACCTGGAAATTCTATACGAAAATAAAGGTTAATTATAACAGTTAATTCAGATCTTATTGGAAATGAATGATCCTTCTGTTACAGAGCCTGTGACATTTTTATTTGGATGGATGATTATTAATTTTTATAATTAGTTTTTAATTTTATACTTTTATTTAAACCTAAAAACTTCCTTCCTTACATATTTAAACATTGGTTTTTTAACACTTATTGTTCGAAACACGACTGACTGACTGAATTACATTAATTTAATTTGAGCAATGCTTTCTTAAATTTATTCGCAATACAATATGAATGCCCGTACTGGGTCAGACCAATGGTCCATCTAGCCCAGTATGCTGCCTTCTGACAGTGGTCAATGAAAGGTGCTTCAGACAGAATGAACAGATCAGGTAATCATCAAGTGATCCATATATAATAGAAAAGATAACTGGAATGTAGAAAAAGTTTATTTGTTTAATGAACAACACCAAGAACAAAGGGAATACATCTGTAAAAACAAGAGAGATACTAGTGTAGATTAGGGATTGAAGATACTGTCATAAAATTATAAAACTGTATTCATAAATAGATATAATATGAAGAGTCTGTCAACCACAAAGTAAATTCCTGTAACAGACCCCCCCCAATGTACCATTAAAAAGAATACTATAGCCTAGGTGTGTCTAGACAAATGAATAATTATTTCTGGTATGTTTGCTAGAGACACACTTGAGGATTGATGTTAAATATTAAATCAAGGTTGTTGGGGGAAATTAAATAGCAATTACTGTTGAAATAAAATAAACCTTCAGGTTTGCTTTGTGATAACTTTTGTCTGTCTCCAAACAAACTGAATCCCTAAAATCACCAGGTGCTATCGTTACAGTGATTATATTTTCTGAACCAAAAATGGGGACACACTAGCCATGCCCCAATCCCATTAGACACGCCCACTTGCATTACCGGGGCGGTAATACTTCTGGGATCAAGATGGGACACATGGCTGGAAGTAAAGGGTGCCATGTGACCCCTCTAAGAACTCCTCCCACCTTCCTCTACTAATAGGGATCGGTTGTAGCCCCATAGGACCCCCCCCATGCAACTATACTGCAATTGCATTAACCCAGGCCCCAGACCTAGGGTCTCATGACACTGCTTCACTAGAGGTCCAACCTCAATTTCAAGATGAGATCCAGGATCCAAGCCCTATTACTCTGCAGTATAGATGCAGCCCCATTTGAATCAGAGCCTGGGAGTCATTCAGAACTATCCCACAATTACATAGACTAAGGAAGTTGTTCTATTAATGGATGATGTTTACCTGTTCTAATTAACTGGTAATCAAAGGACGCTGGAGTAGCTCACCACTTACTATGGGCAGGGGGCTGCTCCAGCCCTGCAGAGGATCTGTTGCAGACAGGGGATGCTCTCATCCAGAGCAGCCCCTGTGTATAGGACCCCGGGGGCCCATAGGCAGAGACTGTGCCAGTGTCCAGAACAGCATCTCTCCAGACCAAGCACCTTCCCTTGCTCCCGCACCCTCTCTCCGGTCCAGACACTCTACCCCAAACCCGCTCCTGCATCCTCCCTCCTGTCAAGACACTTTACCCCCAGTCCTTTCTTGCACCCTTCCTCCTGGCCAGAATCTGCACCCTCCTTTGCTCCTGCACCCTCCGTCCTGGCCAGACACTCTCCGTCCTGGCCAGACAGCTACTCCCACCCTGCTCCTGCATCCACCGTTACTCCTGCACATTCCCTCCTGACCATGCACTGCACCCTCCCCTGCTCTTGCTCCTTCCCCATGGCCAGACACCCTACTCCCAGCCTACTTCTGCAACCAACTTCCCACCCAAACCTCACAACCTCTCCCAATTCTGCACCCCACACCTCCCTCCCACATCCTGATCCTCATCCCTATCCCACTTGCTGGCAGTCCTACCCCACACACTGAACCCCTCATTCCCCACCCCCACCCCCCAAGAACCTAAGGGGGACTGCAAAATCCACTAAACCTGGAATCCCAGAAAAGTAAATCTGGCCTATGGGAAGCCCTGAACCTCAGTCTTCCCTATCTCTTCCCCTCGCCCCATGGGGCTGGAGCACCAGAGGAGTGAGGTGTCTCAGTTGGGGGGAGGGGAGGTGTCACATCAGTGAGGGTCGGGGATTTTTGGAGGAGGTTTTTTTTTTTTTTGCCTCTCACTTGTGTGGTTCCCAACTGATTTTCAGTGTGTCAGTGGCCCCCGAACCAAAAAAGGTTTCCCATCCCTGCCATAAATAAAGAAAACACTGAAACTTTTTGTATTGGACATAAATTAATATTTTACTTTGTTTAAAATGAAATTTGATAAACTAACATGAGAAAGTTAAAATGTATAGTCTGTTTAATAATTTAAATTAAACCATTCTCCCTAGCTGCAGCAAAAATGTCTCTGGAGTAATTATGTAATTAATTACTCCTATGTATTTCCATTAGCAACTGGTAGCTCGTGAAAAAGTTTGCATTGAGCCAGGTGGTCCACCAGGTGCGTGATGGAGAGAGCCGCTCTCCCCGGGAGAGCAGAACAGCCCAGGGCAGAAGGGTAAAATCTTGGCATGCCACTTCAGAAAGGCTGCCGATCCCAGATCTAGATGGTGCTTAGTCCTACCCTGAGGGCAGGGGATTGGACTTGATGATCTCTCAAGGTCCCTTTCAGTTCTAGTATTCTATGACTCTATTACTCAGTTAAAGGTTGTTTCTATGATCAGCTAGAACAGCTAGTACACATAGTCCCTCCACATGATAATTTTGTGATCCTGGGGGAACCTAAATGCAGTTACTGACTTCCTGCAAACTGGGTTTCAACAGATCATTGGTGATTATGGTTCAGGCACACCCAATGATCACTCTTGCTGCTTGCTTACATTCTGTGCCTCTCAGAACCTTTCCATTCTTGGGTCATGGTTCAAGCAGTGATGCATACACCAAATGTCATGGATTTCTCAATACGACATCACTCAGAAGGAGCTGGATCACATCATTACATGCAATAGGTGTCTCTTCACCTCCTGTAGAGTATATCATCGTGTAGAACACAGACCACCATTATGTCACTGATGCTTCAATGAACAGGTAAGACCTCAGTGATGAAGAAATTTTATGATGCACTTTACACGTGAGGTTTATCCAACAGTTTTGTACTGATGTCAACAACGGATTTTCAGCTCTAGCTAATCTGTCTGACGATGTAGCATTGCCTCAGTCCTATTCACTTACCCTCAATCATATTCACTTTTACTCTCAACCAATCTGCTGATCAGGCAATTGGCTATAGGCATCCAGCACACCAAGCCAGGCTATTGGTGAAGGCCTTCCAGATAATTAAACTGAAGGTCAAAGATTACCAGTGGGGTGATAAGCTTGTAAGCTGAAGCGAACATTTAACACCCTGCCTCTCCATGATTGTGAGGCATATTAGAGCCAACTGGCTAATGTTGAATTTGGCTTAGGCAGAGTTGACCTGAAGTGTGGATGAAATGAAGTGTGCCATCTCTAAACTGAAAAAATAGACACACAGCTGGTGCTGATGACATTCCATCAGAGTGGATAAAATAAGCTGTTGCTCCTGTAACAGAATCACTTCAGGCCCTCTTTCATGTGGTGTGTAGAACTGGAACCCTGCCAGTTGCCTGGAAGGATGGTTTGGTGATTTCACTCTATAAAGGCAAGGGACAATTCAGTTAATGCAAGAGCTACAGGCTAAATTGCCCTGCTCTCTTTTCCAGGGAAGCTGTTTGTGCATGTTTGGGTGGCATGCTTGAAGCCTTTGCTACAGCAGAAGCGTATTCCCCAACACTCAGGCTTTATAAGTTACAGGTCCATATTACAAGCCATTTTGGCCCTTTGCTGCTTGTTGGATACACATAATGAGTTCAGGAGGCCCTACACACTGTGTATGTTGATCTTAAGGCTGTATTTGATTTAGTAGACTGTGTCGCATTATGGAAGGTCTTAAAGGGCACAGGTGCCCTGCTGCTTAACAGGTCCACCTATGTTTCCAGTCTCTTTGAACAACTAAACCATCAAATCAGTTTCCAGCTTTTGTCATCTGGGTTCTATTCTTACCAGCTCCTCCAATGCTCACAAGAGGTTCTCCATTGGATTGGCATTGTAGTATCTGTCATTGACTGTTTACAACAGATATGTAATCAACGTCATCTTAGTATGACAACCCAGTTCAGGATTTAGTTGAGTATATTCTTCCTTGACTGTTCTATGGCTGTGAAACATGAATATGCCACACAGACTGGACAAAGCTAGAGGCTTTCCACACAAAATGTCAGCCCTGTATATTGGACATAAAGTTGAATGACTTCCTCTGAGAATGTTTATGGTCATTTGAGTCTACAGACTACTGGGACCACTGTCTGCAGGTGGCACTATACGCTTTTCTGACATGTTGCAAGATGTTCCAGTGAACGTAATTCTCTGGGTGGCTTGTAACATCTGGGATAAAATTCCACCAACTGAGTGGTGGAGGTGGCCCGAACCCAAGCCCCCTTACATGGGTTCTTCAAGTCTGTTTCAATGTTGGACTCTCAGGTCATCAAGCTTCCACAGTTGTCCAGGAACGCACCAAGTGAAGAACCAATGCTACAGCTGACTATCTGGCTAAGCATTGAAGAAGAAGAGAGCAGGGACAGAGAACTGCCCTGGTTCACTGGCCAAACAGTACTAATTCCAAACCAGGAGGAGAAACTAAACAATCAACAGCAAAGTTAATTTAAAAACCCACACCTTTTTCCACTTTCTTACCAACCATTGTTGGCTGCAACTCACTAAAGCGTCTACTAAGGATTTTATCACCTAATAAATGAGGCTTCCCCTTCATCATCAACCAAATTAAATCTTGAATTTGAGAAAACAGATCAGGGCCTAGTGATTAGGTGGGACAACGTACACAGTTTAAAGATAAAGAAGATAAAGAAGTTCCATTCTTGTGGGTATTTGAAATGCTGCAGTGTAAAAGTGTGCCTGGTTCTACCCTAGTGCATAAAAGTGGGGGAACTGCTTAATGTATCTTTCTTCCTCCTTTATGATCCTAGGCAAAAGGCCAACTCCACTTTGGTCCCTGAACCCCTGGTAACTGTGTAGCATTGAAGCACTACAAGGATGGGAGGACAGAAACAGGTTGGAGTGGGAGCCATTGCCCCACTATCCTCCCACACTGACCAACAGAATAGGACAGGGACAATACCACACCCTTCCACTCCCACTTCCCAAGCTCCCACTCTGGCATGGACTCCCACTCAACCAGAATGTTTCCAGAGGTTGCTATTTGGGTGAAGTACTGCAGCACTCATTTTCTGCCCAGTGTAAACTCCAGATATAAAAGCTGTAATAGAGCTTTACATATTGGAAGAGTTCTTCAGTCCAAGGGAGACAAAAGAATTGCAAGCCTGGAAGGGGCAGGGCCTCAGATGGAAAAGGCAGGGTGCTGCCTGGATGGTGCAGTGCCACCACCCGCATCAGGAGTCTGGAACACCTTTGCACATGCTGACTCAGCAATTTTAAAGGGCCACAAGCCTCCTGGAATTGTCACCCAAATCTGTGGGCCTGCTTCACCATCTTGTGATAACAGAAGGAACACATTTTAACTCGTGGTCACATTTTAATTTCTCAACTATATCCCAAATGTTCTTAACTATAGCACAATGAACAGAATTAATGTTGAACTACTAACATGAAACATATACATTCCTGTACTTTCACAATTATAATTTATTGTAGTATATTTTCTCAAGTCCAAAGTACACAAGTGCTGGTAGCCAGATTCATGGCTGGTCTTACCCATGCAAACGTGTATTCAGTAACCTAATTGAAATGGAACTAATCTGCTCTTTTAATGTAACAGCCGCAAAATTCAATTTCTGACCTTTTCTGAAGTTAACATCCTAGTATAAAGACCATGGGACACTCAGAGCCCTAATAGCATTATTCTTTCAGATTTAAGAATCTGAATAAGACAACAGTAGACTGGCTTACACTGAATGTATTCTTTTTGTGATCAGTCAAGATAAAAATATTTTAAATGAATGCCTGAATACTGGACAATGGTGCAATTTTAGCAGAAGGGAAACAGCCTGTTTGATCCACTGTGTGCACTCATGGGGGAGGGCAGAGAGTCTGAGGGTGAAAAAAATCACAATTTGAGAACTAGCGAACTGACTCTACCACTATTTAACTACATCATTTGGAATAAATCAATTAATATCTTTCTGTCACTATTATACACAGATATGGAAAACTAAAGCAATGATACAATACTCATTACTTACCTTTGTAAAGCATATTAACACATATACTTTTCATATGTAGATGTTAAGTAATATTTCACAACTTATATATCTAAGTGTTTTTATAAACACAAACCTGAAACCATGCATTTTCTTAGTGTGATTAGATAAGTTTTGTTTTCAAAGGATGCCTCCAAAAACGAATTCTGTCTTAGAATCCAATGTGCAATAACAAAAATAAGAACATAAGTACTAAATTAAACATTACCATGTTTACAAGTATAGTACTAAATATATTACTAACAATGTTTTAATTATTGATAACCTACATAAAACACAGCTTACTTACAAGTGAGCTATCCTCTCTCCTTTTAGAGGAGGTAGAATGTTCCCCGAACCAATTAAGCAGTTGTGCACTATAGTGAGACTCTGCTGTACATCATCTCTGGAAGTAAAAAAATTTAAATGTCAGAAAATTAGAAGTGAAGACAATTATTTTATTTTTTTTAAATAAAAGATGTTTCTTTTTTATGTGCAATTTTAGCAACTTATCTACTCTGCAGGAATGTAATACACTTTGGATCTTCTAATTCACTAACAGGATGGAACAACCTTTCTCCCACACCTGCACCCCTTTAATCAGTTAACCAGTTAAGTAGTTAAATTTTACATTCCTACTATGTAAATTTTTACATATGGACAGAGTCTCCAAGTACATCCCACATGACACTACTGACCTGGACATTTCTTGTTTTCCATTTGCATAGTGCTCTAATTTGGTGAGTTCTGGCTGAAGAAAAGAATCCAGTAAGTAATAGGCAAAGGTTATTTCCTCAGATGAAGGAACATGCCACTGGATATTCAGGTTCCACAAATCGCCTGGTTTACCCCAGTCCTAAAATAATAAAAACAAAAAGACATTTCCTCTTTGAAAAATATGAAACATTTATTAAAAAGTTAACAGATATGAACATAACTTTCAAATGTAAGACTAAGTAAAAATAAACTGTCAGATCAAGGAGTTAAATTTATACTCAAATCTAGTTGGCAAACCAAGAACAATATGAAATCTGCAACCAATATCTAGAATTTAAAAAAATATTCTTGCTAGGAATAACTCGCTGACAAATTCCATGATCTCACCGAGGCAGATTCTCTCCATTTGACACAGTCCTTCACTTACAGGTGATGGACACAGGACATATCAATTCTAACTCTGACCTTTGACCTTTAAATCAGAGGTCCTATTTAATCGTTTTTTAATCACTAGCTACTTAAAATAATCCTGAAGTATTAGGTATACTTATTATAAAAAACAAATTTTAAGTTTGATATTCCCATCATAATTCAGGTCATCATAATTCAGTCTAGTAATTTTAAAAGCCTATATGAATTCCCTTGTGATGCACTAATGTTCTATCCAGTTTGGAGACATTAAGATCATCTGAGGTAACCAGTTCTAATTCATATTTTAGCCAAGAAAAGTGATAGTCATGTTAACATAAAAATTGGACTGCTGCCAGCTAGTATGCACTGAAAGAGATTTTGTAGAACTCAGGAGTCCCAGTCACAGATTAGGTCCGCGTTGTATAAATGCAGTCCCGTACACAAACTAAAACTTATCTAACAACAGAGGCGATACATAACAGAAAACAATAGTATGTTCCTCATATTGCTTCTTCACTTCAGCTCAATATTTTTCCAGAGAAACAACTGGCTCAGGAACTTGCTGCTCAGATTTAGAGGACAGTTCTGAAGTTAAGTCTGGCATTAATACTTTTTGGAATGGCTCAGGAGACCAGATGGAGTTTGTGCTGCAGCAACTCACACATGTATTACGAAGGGACCCCTTATTTCATGAATCTAGACAGAGTTCAGACATGATACAGAATCAATCTATTTGTATTTTAACTGAATTTTAAATGTGATAGCATTATTTCTCTCTACATTATTCTGATTATTTTCTTTAAATACTACTCTTAAAATATGTCTAATATTTATTTGTTCTGATATTTTAGAAAACAGTCATGTTTCCCAACCACTTTCTAGTGGTACCAATGACTAAACAAAGGGCAAACCAGTAGAAAAATCAGATTCTTAAAAAACCCACAAAGTTCATATTTACTTATTTTGCATACTTTTCCTACTCTTCATGAAATGGTACATCGCCATGAGGAGAAAAAAAGAATAGGAAGGGCTATAAGGTTGGCTCATCAAATATAGAGGTGAGGTAATGATGCTTTGGGAGACTGTATCAAACATGTTAATATTTTCTAGGTATAAAAATAAACAGGGCTCAACAATTAGTGTAATCTACTCGCCCATAGCAAGTAGATTACAAGCCGGCACAGCTGCGCAGCGCGGTAAGTGTATGTGCAGTGCGGTCTGTGCATGCGCGGTGTGCCGAACCACGCGGCTGGGTGGCGAGCAGGGCTCGCGGCTGCTTGGCGAGCCCTGAACATAGATATAAATATAAATAAGAGGGTCAGTGGAGTGTTGAGGAACCCAAAACTTACTGCTCAACTTTAAAGTTAACAGCAATTTATACCATTGCATTTCATGATTGTCAGATTTCAAGTCAATTCATAAACTGCAAAATTTAGGCATAATACAAATCTATAATCATCAGCTTTGCTTTATACTATTTACATGTAGTATTGTGAACATCTGCAAAGATATGTTCCATGTCATTAAGCTATTCAACATAATATTTAGCATGAATCTTTTCTGCTACCAGAATAACTTTCATAGTTAACACAGCTACTAATTTGCAATGCAGGTTTCAAAGTTTAAAGCATCTTTCAATTACACTTTCCATATTGTTGATAAACCTTGAAATAAACACAAATAAAATAGAGAAGCATTTTTAAAAAGGTTGTCAAATCTTCTAATCCTAAATAAATGAAAATCCTTGCCTTGATAGGAAAGTATTCAGAAAGAGGCTTGTCAAAGCCACCTGGCACACTGCAGTATTCTGTGGGGTAGATAAGTGTAGTAGAACGAAGAAGATGGTGCAGTAGGTTACAAGACAGAATGTAACCCTGCTTACAGGTTAAATGTAGGGTTCGCTGAAGAATCTTCACAAGCTGCTCCCTGTATGGCAGCAACTTCTTTCCATCTACTCGAGTGATCTAATAAAAGACAGAAACATTAAAAAGTAAAGAAAAACAATGAAGTTCAGTAGCAGTAACACTGGATAAAGTCCAGTACGAGTCCATAGTACTTAATATAAAACTAACTAATTAAATATGTATAGAAACATACACTTTTTCTGCTATATGAAACAATATTGATTATTGAAACAGCAATTCCTGACAGTATGGCCTCCCCAAGCCCCAGCGCTGTTCAATTTCCATCATATGTAAGATTTCTGTCTTCATCATTGTATCAAATGTCATTGTAAAATATATAACTTCTCTTGGACAGTTTCTTCTCCTGCCCATTATTGGTATTAGAACCTAATATTTTAAATTTATTTCCCATATAATTAGAACATTTATTTTCTGCAATGTATATAATATACTTTTGCTTAATTCTTATGGAAAAAGACCATATGAAATATTACATATAAAATTTAAGTATAACAGTGCAATAACGTAAATGAACTTTTTCCCCCAATGGCACTAAAGTTGAGCCAATGATGAAACAGACATACAAAAAGACAACCAGCATTTAACTTAATATTTTTTGTAATACCTCTGACAAAAGCTGAAGGTTCCAGAGTAGCTCCTTGTCTAGCTCTTCGTCATGCAAGACATCATCATCTGAAGAGCAAAAGTGTTAAGCCCTACTGTTACTATATGGAAGTTAAATGTTCTTAACTTAATGTTCTCCAATTTTTTAAATTAAAGCCTCTTGATTATTACAAACAAGCTCAGCCATCCACATCCAATGCCTTACAGTTATGAATGTTTAGCCACCCCAACCTTCAAATTCCTTCTTATAAGTGGTTTTATTAAACATGGCAGACAAGAAGTTTGTTAATATTTATCTCTTGAAATGACTTTTGGAAACCACATTTCTTTAGAATGTATTTATAAATAGAATCTTTCTATACGCTTCCTAATAAAAGAACTCTCTTTTAACTTATTCTTTTCTTCAATCAATGACTTTAATTTATAAAAGATAACAGAATATTCTCCAAGGAGTAGATGCTGTTTTTAAAATACCAATCCTAAATTAGATCCACAAAACTTCACCCTGTATTAGGCTAGTGGAATACTATTAGAAAACTTCTTAACTTACTGCTGGTCAGATGAGTTATAACACTGCAACAATGGGGCACAAAGATCTTCAGAGATTCCTCAGGGCAGCACTGAAAACATTGTCAAGAACAAGCAATCAGCATAATCTAACAGCATTATTTACAACAGAAAAGTAAACAAATAAGAACAGTGATTTATTCAGTTCTGGTTGGTATTCAATCTAAAACTTTTCAATGGTTGGAGTTTGACTCCATGCTTCTAATTCTCAGCAAGCACAAAGTTGTATTTGAAGTGTACCACAAATTGAACCTCAAATGTGAAGTCCTTTGGATATTAAATTATATTCACAAACTATTTAACTTGTTACACTTTCATCACATTACAACTATCAGATTTTAAGTGGGATAATTACAGAAAGAATGTAAGAAAACCTAGGTTTCCAAACACATTTAATGTTTTCCACAAAAGTAAGGCAGGTTCAATTAGTAACAATAAACTTATATTTAAATAACTCCTAGTGAAATACATATGTTCTCTCACTCACTTTTACTGCAGCCCGGCACATGTCAGCAACCATCCGACCAGCAACTCTTGTCTCAAATATATTTGAAACAGCAAAGTTAAAAACTTTTTCCAAGGCAACCTAAGTGGAATACAGAAGAGGAAAATAATTTATTTCTGAATACAGCAATATTTTGAAGTACATATAAACAGAGTTGATGCACATGTGTAGCAAATCACATCATCATTATTCAGTAGCATTTTACAGTCAAAAATATAGATCAAACAAAAGCAGAACTCAAATATAGAAATTCTGCAGAATATTTTTTAAATACTCAGAATGCTTGAAAGTTTACTCTAGAGAGATCAAGCATTCAATTAGCTTCAGTTATAGGAGTTGTGGAGTAGGGGAGAGGAAGAGACAGCAACTTATTGACAAAGAAAATCCTGCATGATTCCTTGATTATATTGCCTGACTAGCTTGTTACTGGAAGCTGCTGCAGTCTATGTCAAGTTCAGTGTTTGCACTGTATTAGAAGAGAAGGATACTACAATATGGCAGTGTCTTTGGGGCAAGGAGCTTCACAATCTGAGAACTTTTGCCCCCAAAGTAACTTTCATTTTATTAAAACAGGAGAAAAAATAAAAATTCACAGCAAATAATTTTTGCTACAACTTAAAAGATAAAGGGTTGGCACCACCACTGAAAAAAATTCAAATTAGGGAGATAAGTGACTACGGAGAAGCATCCCGACACAGAAGATCTAGGGCTTAGGGAGAGATGCTTCTCCGTACTCGATTAGCTGATTAATCGAAATGTGACATCCCTACTTCAAATACAGGTAGCTCTATTTATATTAGGCGCAACAATATTTTAAGGATTTTTTTTTTAAGGTTAATCCTCTCATTAATAAAGACAGCATCTAATGACACTAGGGGAAAGAAAAAACCCCACACATAAGTAATATCCAATCCATCTCTAGGATGCTTCCAAAAAGAAACACTGGAGATAAAAAGAAGAGCCTTTCATCAAATAAGCCCCAGAACTCCTCAGAGAATATCCCTCTCCCACCTCACAATTGAATGGCCAAAAATAAATCATTTTCCTGCCACTGGGTTGGGTAAAAGGAGGCAGTTCCTGGCAGTGGTGCTGGACCAATTCTGGAGCAGCTGCTTTCCCTACCTTCACTTTGGCTTTTCAAAGAGGTGTGTACACTAGAGTTTTAGTTTCCATCCCCATATTAGGGATGTGAACGACTAATTGAGTAATCGGATAGTCAACACAGTAGTAGACTAGTCATTTCCTCCCCCTTGCTGTCTCTATCAGAACAAGGCAGCAAGGGGGGGAGGGAGGAGGAGAGGAGCATGTGCTTTGAAGTCTAGCAACAGCCCTGGGGCTATTCCTACACTTTAAAGGTGGAGGTGCCCTTATCGACTAATCGAATAGTCGATACAAACTGCATCGACTATTCGATTAGTTAATTGAAATTTAACATCCCTACCCCACATACATGCTTCTTTACTTTCTCACATCTTACAAAGCTAGACGCACAGAGAGTGACGTCTCAGACATTCTGTTAAGTGACATTTAAAAGAAAAAAGAGATTAACCCTGTCACTCATCTGCAAAACAAGTTAGATAAAATGCACTGCAGCCTGCACATGATTAGTCACTATTCAAATAATGAAATAATTAACCCATTCAACTGGAAAACAGATTAACATTTAGAAAGTTTGTATTAAACCAAAAGAAGCTATTCTATATATTTCATGAATGATTGATGAAGCAGCTTCATTTTTGTATGCTAAGTATCTAAACAGACATGGACTGTAATTTAAATATCACAAGGCCAGAGCTTTTACCATAATCTTAAAGGAAGGATTTTCCTTATAACATTGGTGAACAGAGAAGCCACAGTAATAATGATTTCAAATCTCTGAGGGTGAAAGAAAGGATCTGGGACTTCAGTGCTCACCTCTAGTAGATGTAGGGGGACCCATCTTGCTAAATCAAATTGACCTCTGTTTTCTTATCTACTAATAAGAGTATTGAGTATGTGTTAGCTAAGACTTCTACACTGGAGCACATCATTGTAGTAACTGCGGTATCTTATAAAGCAGACATCACAAAAAATGTAGCTCGTCTTTTGCCAGGGTCTCATCAGAAGTCCAAATGTGGGGCTATTATCAAGGCAGGAAGAATCATCAAACATGTAAGTGCTTTGCTATCACTAGAAAAACAAAACCCTCCTAGCACAAAACTAAAAAGGGAAAAACAAAAAAACAAAAAAACCCACCTTCTTCAGGATAAAGTTTCACATACCTTAAATATCTCTTGTGAGCACTGAGTAAGGATTGTACTGAAAGTGGAAGAAAGACCTAATTCCACTAAACTCTCTAGATGAGTCATCTTCTCAGTTTCAGTCTCCTCTCTAGTTTGTTCTAGTGTGCTGCTTTCTATGAGTCCAAAACATCTACAGAATTGGAACAAATCAAATTTTAGTAAATTAATGAAAAAGAATCTTAGTTTTAAGATTTTCATGGTGAAATTAGTCTATACACTCACCTGTCCATAAACTGCAGAACAAAATCTTCAAATTCAGCAGTAGCAGAGCACAATTCTCTCTCCACCTACAATTTTCCAGTATAAAGGGGAAAGACTCATATTTAACTTTTCCTTATTAAATTACTACCTTTTAAAAATACTTTTTAAGTAAGGCTAGCACTTGGATCAAGAATTTAGTATTGTAGTCAGTTTTATCTACAGTCCAAGTATGCGGTAGGCAGCCATAGTTCAATCTTGTTTATGCTGCCCTGCCAGGATGCCTGGCCCCACAATGTGATGGTTTAACCTCTCGATGAAAGCAGTTCAGTCTTCATGGCCATTAATTCCTTGACTGCACTCATAGTGATGTGAACGACTAGTCGACTATCCAATAAGCAAATGCAAATGGTTATCGGATAGTCAACAGGCTAGTCAACTAGTCACCTTCTCCTTCCCCCCACAACTTGCTTCCTCTATCAGAAAGAGGCAGCGGGAGGGGGGGGAGGGGGCGAAGAGGAGAGAAGAGAGGAAAGAGTAGTGGGTGCTTCAAAACAGCAGCATCACATGGAGTCCGGGGTCATCGGGGGAATCCCCAGCTAATCCTGGAATCCACGTGGCGCTGCCGCTTTGAAATGCTACATGCAGCCCAGAATCCCCACCTGGCCCTGGGCTGCACGCAGTGTTTCAAAGTGGCAGTGCCACATGGAGCCTGGGGCCAGCAGGGGACTACCCTGCTGACCCGGTCTCCATGCGGTGCTCTGAAATGTCATGTGGAGCCTGATGCCGTGCTCCCCGCAGCATTTCAAAGCAGCAACTCTGCATGGAGCCTACGGTCAGCTGGGGTCTCCCCCGATGACCCCAGGCTCCATGAAGTGCTGCTGCTTTGAAATACCACAGGGAGCACGGGGCCAGCAGGGGACTCCCTGGTCCCATGCTCCCTGCAGCGCTTTTGCCTTTGAAGTGAAGCAACAGCCCTGGAAGCGCCCTATCAGATAACAGAATAGTCGATGCAAATTGCATCAACTATTTGATTAGCCAAATAACCAAAATTTTACATCCCTACTCACTCATCTCTCCAATAAGGCTGTCAACTAGTACTAAATTTGATGAAGATTTTCTGATGTTAACATCTTTCCACTCAGAGTGCAAACTCTTGCTATATTTTCATGAGTGCTGAGATTCTGTCATATTTGAACTAGCCGCTGAATAAGAAATGTCTCTGGCAACTCAGAATTCCTGCCTGAGCTGTAACTGATGGCAGAGTTCTGATCACAGCCATGATGATGCTGTGCTGAAACCCTAAACTATAGGTTTTGGTTGGCAGCTGCCACCAGCAGAGTCTACTTCTCCATTTATAAAATATATCTGAACTCCATTTTTACTGCTTGTGTCAAGCATGGGAACAGCAGACAGTGGAGCATGTAGGGAGGAGTAGACAGGCACAGGGAGAGGAGCTGTTACAGTGGGTAGCTCCAGAATCAAAGGTAAGAAGGAAGTGAGGGAACAGAGAAGGGAACTATTTCCAAGGCGTAGGTGCTAGCAGAGCTGAAATTGGTGGCTGTGGAAGGGATAGTCTGGCCTCACCTACCCACCAGAAGAGAATGGGAGAAGGTCCTCCAATCTGTGTGGTGTATTTTAGAATGAGTTCACTGAAATTATGTTAAATACAGTTTGGATTTAAAACATCTCCAAACATTGCAATATTGTACTAATCTATAACTGAAAAGTGAAAGGGATCAATGTTCATATAGTTCAGTAAATTTACACAGTGAAAAGATTTTAAGATTTTAAAATGTATTTATCTATCTTATAATAAGCAGTATGTTGTTTTTAACTATGTAGGGCAACACTCTCAGGACGCCTCCTCTAAGATTCCTGGTAACACATTTATACAAAAAGACATTTAAATTGTATTCTGTAGATAGGTCACTATAGTACTAAGGGAGTAAGCAGTGCTCTGTAGCTTTTATTTTATGTGAAGGAAGCATTCTTACCTCTGAAAGATCATCCCTTTCTTGCAGTACAGATGAACAATCTACTAAAGGCACCAGAGTGGAAAATGTTGCAATAAACTGGAATGTGATCTGTTGGGAGTTGCAAATATGTCTCAATGCACATTACCATATTTAAAAACTTATGAGACTTAAAATAATCTATAGAATTAAAAGACTGAGGTATTAATTAGGATAGGAAATCTTGAAAAAATTCTGTAAAAATGAGAAAACAATTAGTTGTTTTTGAAACTTTTATTAGCATCTTTCATTTGAGAAAAAAAAGTTACTCACCTTGTGCAGTAACTGGTGTTCTTTGAGACAGGTGTCCCTATGGGTGCTTCACTGTAGGTGTCTCAATGCCACTGCTTTTATAATCAGAACTTTTTAGCAACAGTATCCTGCTGACACACATGCACAGTACCGCTCACGCCATAGCGAGCGTGCCAATGCGCATGTGTCGTCAACCGTCCTCAGTTCCTTCTCTACTGGGTAGAGTTGTTAAGACTCCAAAGCAGAGGGGAGGAAGGATGATCGTGAAGCGCTCACAGGACACTCATCTCGAAGAACAACTGTAACTACACAAGGTGAGAGTAACCTCTTTTTTCCTTCTTTGAGAAGTGTCCCTGTGGGCGCTCCACTATAGGTGATTATGGAGCAGTGCCCTGAGAATTTGGAAGGAGGGGCTTTGGATGTGTATTGTGAGTGGTGGATAGAACTTCCACTCCAAATTTAGTGAGTTGATAGGCATACCTATCTACAGTGTAATGTTTTCGGACGGCACGTACTGAAGCCCATGTTGCAGCCCTACAAATTTCAGTGATAGGGACATTCTGCAGGAAGGCTGCAGAGGTAGCTACTGCTCTGGTGGAGTGAGCTCTTATTTGATCTGGGAATGGTACTTTGTTGATCAAGTAACACATCTTGATGCAATTAACTATCCATTTAGAGAGTTACTTAGAAACGGCTTGACCTTTGGGACTATCTGCTATTGATTGCAACAGTTTAGGATAATGTCTAAATTGCTTTGTTCTTTCCAGGTAGAAGGCAATGGTGCGACGAACATATATGGAATGAAGATGTTCGGAACGGCTGGACGAGGGCTCTGGCAGAAGACTGGTAACTATAATGGCTTGTTAATGTGGAACTGCAAAACCACCTTGGAAAGAACTTGCGGGTTAGGTCTGAGTACCACTTTGTCCTTGTAAAATACTGGACAATGGGGGTCAGCCATAGCGAGCCATAGAGTGAGCTCGCTAACAGCCACGAGGAAAGCGACTTTCATTGAGAGATGCAAAAGAGAACAAGTCGCCATTGGTTCAAAAGGTTGTAATGACGAGGTTCAGATCCCAAGATGGTGGAGTTTGCATAAACAGAAGGAACACGCTGTTGAGCCCTTTCAAGAACCTTTCATAGATGGGTGAGCAAAGACTGGGACTATTTGGGAATGCTCACTTGAAACTGCTGCCAAGTGAACCTGAACTGATAAGTTTGAGAGGTTCTGCTTCTCAAGGAAGCAGGGTGTTTAGCACCCTTGGTAGAAGCACTGAGGAAGGTGATAATGAATTGTGAGTGGCTCAAAGAACGAAACATTGCCACTTTTGAGCATAGGTTTTCCTGGTGCTCGATGTATGACTTTTCCGAGTAGGCAGAATTGGATATGATCAGCCTTGAAGTAGTGAGTCTTTGAAATGTAACCTCTGGATATCTGAGGAGAAAATTTGGCCCTCGTCCCACAATAGGAGGTTCGGGACTTGTGGAAGATGAAGTGGGGGAACCATGGACATCTGAGACAGGTAAGGAAACCAGGTTTGCCTGGGCCATGCCGGTGCAACTAATGACTTGGGCCCTGTCCTGCTTACTTTTCTGCCCCCACCAGTACTCAACAAAGTAATCCAGAAAAGAATGTGCTAGTGTGCTCACCCAACTGAATAACAGTGCATCGCCTAGAGAGTTCTTGCCCAGGCCTGCCCTGGAACAGTACCTTGGTGACATTTCGCATTCTAAAACGTGGCGAACATCTCTATGTCCAGAAAGCCCCACTTATGGAATATGCAATGCAAGACTTGTGGGTGGATCTCCCACTCATCTTTCTGAAGAAAGTTTCAGCTCAGATGGTCTGTCATCATATTTTGCTTTCCTGGGAGATAGACTGCCCAAATACTCATGTGATGCTCGATGCACCAGTGCCACAGAGCTGTGGCTTCTTTGCAAAGATGGTAAGACCTGGCTTCTCCTTGCCTGTTTATATAAAATATACAAGCCTTGTTGTCTGTAAGTATTCTTACTGATTTGTTGTGAATCAAAGGGAGGAAATATTTGTATGCACGTCTGAATGCTCAGCGCTCCAGAATATCGATGTGGAGTGCTGCCTCTGGTGGAGACTATCTTCCCCGAATACTGTCTTCATCCAGGTGTATACCCCATCCTTCTGGAAAAGCGTCCGTTGTTATTGTAACAGATGACTGACTAGTGGTTGTTGGCTGGGGTGCAGTCCAGGGGTCCTGAGGCTAACTCTTCTTCTGCTGTCTCTGATACCATCTGAAATTGGAGCCTCTCTGTTGGGAGGTGGAAAAGGATGATCTAGCTCGAGGAGTATAAAAGTGGTTCTGCTTTTCCTTAGGCTGAGAGATATACATGTGTAAAGTCTGCAGCATAGCCCTAGAATCTTTGAGTGTGTAAAGGGATGCATCTGTCCACCTAAAGAATATTTTTTGACCTTCAAAAGAGAAGATCCTCAACTGTATTTTGCACCTCCCTAGAGCCTGCTTATCCCCCGAAGCCTGTGCCATCGGTGCCAAGGAAGACTTCTGTTGAGGGGATACCTTTTTTGTAGATCTTTCTGTGGTGGGAGAGAATATATACTTCCTCTCTTACATCTTCTTGGCTGCGGTACCATTGTCCCTTGGTCTGAAACTGCCGTGGGAGACATTCGCGGAGGACAGGCTTTTGATACCAGTTCCGACGCTGGTCTCACTGTCTTCTCCATTACTGGAAGCTTGAGCTGCATATCCTGGGTCTTTAGGGATAGCTTTTCACAATAATGACATTTCTGTGGGAAATGATCCTGCCCCAGACAATGCATGAATTGTGCATGTCCATCAATATAGGAATGGACAGCCTGCAAGTAAGGCATCTCTTGAAACCCAGAGAGCATGGCATAACTACACAACTAACTGGGAAAAAGGGGATAAGAAAAAAAATTTCAGAAAATAGGAAGGAAAAGAACCTGAACTAATTAAAGGAAATGCTAACGAGAAAGAACCTCACAAATAACAATCTTATCTCATATAAACAACTGGAGGGCTGATGGGTTCCACCAAGCCTGAGGAAGTTGAGAAGAAACTGGGGACGGTTGACAATGTGTGCACCTCAGCACACTCGCTACAGTGCAAGCAGCATTGCACATGCCAGTTGGCACCCAGGGTACTGCTGCTAAAAAATTCCAATTATAAGCACAGGGGCGCAGAAACACCTACAGTGGAACGCCCACAGGGACACACCTTGACGAACAGAAAACTTCTGTACTAGGTACTACCAAAATCAAGTATAAAAAATAATTCCATTTTTAGTAAGTTTCTTTTTTTTATATAATTCAATTATGGAATTTTAAGGAAGACAGACTTCCAACCTAAAATGTAAAATATGCATAGGTATGCAGCACTGAAAGAAGCATACAAATTTGAAATGACATCATAGATATTTAAGGAATGTATTCTTCTCACCTAATCAGCATGAATCTCTAAGACTCTGGTGTCCAACATGCTAGCAACTAGCCACATGTGGCTATTTGCTGAGTGTGGCTAGTTCACTAAAGCAGTAGCCACAAGAGTGCTTCATAACTGGTTGGACACCATGACCCTAAGATACAAGGGTGAAGAGCTGTGAAGATCTTCAAGAGGATCTCACAAAAGTAGGTGACTGGGCAACAAAATGGCAAATGAATTTTAATGTTGATAAATGCAAAGTAATGAACAATGGAAAAAATAATCCCAACTACATGAACAAAACAACGGAGACTAATTTAGCTACAACCACTCAAGAGACGATCTTGGAGTCATTGTGGATAGTTCTCTGAAAACATCAACTTAATAAACAGCAACAGTCAAAAAATCAAACCATGTTAGAAATCATTAATAAAAAAAAAGATATCGAGAATATTCTATTGTCTCTATATAAATCCATCGTACACCCACATCCTGAATACGGCAAACAGAAGTGGTCATCTCATCTCAAAAAAGATATATTGGCACTGGAAAAGGTTCAGAAAAGAGCAACAAAATGATTAGGGGTTTGAAACAGGTGCTATAAGTAGAGAGAGTAAAAGACTAGGACTTTTCACCTTAGAAAAGAGGAAATTAAAGGTGGGATATGACAGAGGTCTGTAAAATCATGACAGGTATGGAGAAAGTGAATAAGGAAAGACTATTTACTTGTTTCCATAACTTAAGAATTAGGGGTCACCAAAGGAAATTAATAGGTAGCAGGTTTAAAACAAATAAAAGGAAGTTTTTTTTCACGAAGTGCTCAGTCAGCCTGTGGAACTCCTTGCCAGATGATGTTGTGAAGACTATGACTTTAACAGGGTTCAAAAAGAACTGGATAAATTCATGGAGGTAGGTCCATCAATGGCTATTAGCCAGAATGTGTAGGCATGGTGTCCTTAGCCTCTGTTTAGCAGGGGATAGAAACAGATGACAGAAGAGGGATCACTTGATGATTACCAGTTTCTGTTCACACCCTCTGGGGCATCTGGCTAGATGGACCTTTGGTCTGACCCAGTATGGCCAATCTTATGTTCTTATGTTATATTCTTATATGGGCATTTAAGACCTGATCCAGTGTCCACTGAAGACAGCAAATTTTTCCATTTACTTCAACAAACTTTGGATCAGATCCTTAGGATATGTCTACACTGCAAATTAAAGCGCAACTGTAATGCAGGTAAGTGTACTTGTGCTAGTTTTAATCTATATAGTATGGGTAATAGCAGTAATAAAGACATGGAAGTAGAAGCCATCCTCATTATAAGTCCAAGATACGTTCTAAAAAAACTTGGATTTATAGCAAAACAACTTATGGTGGGGATTTTTTTTCCCCAGGGCTAGCTTACATTTGTGCAAATTAGGGTGCCCCCCGCCCTCCCCGGCTTAAGAGTGGGGAATGGGAGGACTTATAATGCATCACTTCCAACAAGCGTCAACAACTTTAGTGTAGAATGGATGTATACTGGGGAGACTTATAGCAGGCACGCCCTGTACAGGCTTAAGCCTGTACTATCTAACCCATTGCAAGCCCACAGGGTTGTGTGTGCTGACTCGTCTTCCCTCCTATCACTACCTATGCTATCTAGATTAAAGCTAGCATGGGTATGTTTACCTTCAATACCATTACACCTAACTTTCAACTGGAGACATACCCTTAGAAGCAAATCTCTGCTTCTGCCTCACTGATGTTGAACAGATGTGCAATACCCAAACCTTCCATTCAGTTCACTGACCTGAAGGCTATGCAAGATGAGTCCAGTGTATCTGCACTGCAGAGTACTGCTGCACAGCAACATAGAAAGGTGGTCTATGACAAGCCACAGAACATTGTCCATGAGTCCATAAACTACATGGACTGCCTGACTAAAATCCATCCAGATGTCGCACTAATAAACAAATGCTCTGTACCATAGCTTTGATTGGGGTTGTGGTGATTTTTTGTGTATTTGTTTTTTGGCATATATGAGAATTGGAGACAAAATTCTCTATAAGTAATTTCCCTAAAAACCTGTGTGTTAGAATTCAACCACACTTCACATTACAATTCCATTTATAAATAGTTTACTGTGAATCAATATGTGATTATAGGTGATTTAATAAATACCTAATACATTATATGTTTATGGAGGTCAATAAGTTGCCTATAATCATCTATGTACACATACTATTTGTATCGTAATAAATTTATAACATCTATTAATCATTATTAATGTTTTATAAATGAAATCTTAACATGAAGAATGACCTAAAATCTTTTGGAAACATAAGCTCCAATAACTCTGAGATCAATACTAAGGAGCCTTCAAAGCAACCTTAGATGGGCAGACTGTCTTTTACACATTAGGAAAAATCAGATATCTATACTTACCATGCATTTACTGAAGTCATTTGGATCCACACCAGGCAATGCTCTCATCAACAGGGGTAGCATATGTGTTGGACCTTCAGGAAACCACCTGCCCCCAGACACCAGACTACGAGCTACTCCAATTACACAGCTTAAAGTAGCTATGAGCTGATGAGGTTCTGTTAATGTTTCTAGCGCAGGGTATGTTCTACAAAGGTTGAAAACAAAGCCAAATTAAAATCAGCTAAAATTTTAAACTTCTAAAAGAAAAGCCATTATTAATTAGATTAGATGAGCAATACTACATCAGTTTAAAATGTTGTTTTAGAAAATATCCAATAGTCCCAACATTTTGTTTTATTTCATTGCACAGTGAATTTAATAATGCCTTTCTTCTGAAAGGCATTTCTTATCTGAGCAGTACTGTCCATCACCAGTGTCCCACAGAATTATTATTGGATCGATTATGGGTGAGTCCAGTACATTGTGGGGAACTACAGCCATGGCTATAAAATTAGAAACAAAATAAAAACTAAAGATTGTCCGCTATAAGTGCTACAGGTCAGCCAAAAGAGCCCAAATTATTAAAATACTATCAGGATAAATGGTTCAGGTTTCAATTATATTTTAGGGCCCAAAGTGTTCTAGATGAGTGATATCTTTGTAATTATCTTGTAAAACCAAAGGCAACAAAGCAAATATCTTACTTACTTGTAACAATACCATGTATCATTTGTCAAAGAAAATGGGGTGAAAAAAAATCAGCAGAAGTATATGCTCCTCAAATAACATTACATGTACATATTTAAACCTTGGCCCAGATATAACAGCACAGCTCAGATGTGAGGGATGCAAAACCGGCTTACAATTGACCCTGAAATTGTCTGGTGACCATCTCCATCATAAATTAGAGCAGCCTGTTAGGAAATTCTAATTTATGCTAGCTAGCTATAGCCTCAGGAGTCAAGGAGTAGCCAAGCTCAAAAACTGAAAAGCACTTTCGCCTTTACTTGACAGCACCGACTAATCTAGTTGCGGGGGCGGGGGCTGTGGTGTGTGATCTAATTCAGCAGCTCCCGCCAGGTCAAGTACTTCTCTGCACCAAGAAAACATTTCTGTGGTTCACACTGGCTGCATGTGGGGGGGGGGGGGG
>CM057847.1:23146152-23175643 GCA_030068395.1 Apalone spinifera | reverse complement strand
CGCTGAGCCTCATTCGCATAGCTCTGGCGCAAGATCGCGCCAGTATAGACACAGCCCTTGTGTTTTAGCAGTTTTACAATGCTTTAAATTGTACTAAATGTCAATGTCTACTCTAATTAAATAATTATTGTTTGACACCCCCTCAGAATTTCTCAGAATTTGAAAAATTAAATAGACACAAAAACAACTGAAATGTTTAAAAATAAACATGAATATTACTGATCAAAATTCAAAAAATAAAAAAATTGCCACCCCTAAATATACCTTATTGTAAGTCTGGTTTTTTTTAGCTTCAGAGGGCTAGCCGAGTTAGTCTGTAACAGGAAAAACTTAAACAACAAAGTCTGGTAACACTTTAAAGACTAACAAAATATGTAGAGGGTATCATGAGCTTTCGTGGGCATAGCCCATTTCTTCAGATGACCATGAAAGCTCATGATACTTTCTACATATTTTGTTAGTCTTTAAAAGGATACCAGACTATTTGCTGTTTTTTAAGTTTTTTCTGGTTTCTTTTAGAAATTCACATTCCAATCACTATATACGCTGAAAAAGTTAACAGAATGGATCATACGTGCACTAGTATGAAGGCTGAGACACACCACTGAGGAAGAGGCCTGGGATACAGAGCGGACGAGGGCTCTGGCTAGGGATGCAGGCTCAGGGATGGAACCAAGGATGAGGAGCTCAGGGCTGGAAAAGAGAGGTGAAGGCTCTAGCCAGAGGTGTGGGCTCAGGCATGGGGCTGGGGATGAGGGATTTGGAGTGTAGGCTGCAAGGCTATGGTGAGGACAGAGGACCATTTCCAACTCTCTGCCTGCAGCAGCACCTGGATTGGAGGGGAAAGGCCCCTCTGCACACCACAACAGATCCACACCAGGAGAGGAGTGCCTCTCTCTACCACAGCATCTCTGAGGCGGGCTGGGGTTGGGGCCAAGACAACTCTTCCCTGGCTGTGGCAGGTTTAAGCCAGGACTGGGGGAGGGGCACCTCTCTCCCCATCCCCAGCTGCAACAGGGCTGCAGCTGGGGTGATCCCTTCTCCCCCCAACACAGAAGATCTAGAGCTTAGGGAGAGATGCTTCTCCCCAATGGAGCCCTGAGAGCCTGTGCAACACTTCACAGACTGATGTGGCCACACATATGGGGAACGTAGCTCACAGGGCAGGGACCCAATTAAAAAATCCAGAGGATCTGGGTGAAGAGAGGGCACCCTCTAGCAGGACTCACTCAAAGAAAACCTGAGAGATGGGTAATAAGGGTGCCCCCACCTCCTGGAGTATACACAGGTGTCTGATGGATGGATAGCCTAATGCAGTCACGGAGCACTGTGGGTGCCACCTAAGTCCCTCCCCACTGCCATAATCCAGGTGGTGTCCAATCCTGATGGTTTCTACCAGGATCAGCCTCCATCACATCAAGGACTCAGCTACCTGCACATGAAGATGGGGGATGTGTGTAAGACAACCAGTGGGGCCCTACCCAGAAGAACTCCAGAGCTAATCTCTGGAACCTAGCCAGGATACCTGGGGCTGGATTAAAGGTGTTGAGCCAGTGCCAGAGCATGGACAGTACCAGCTGGTTGAGCACCAGTGCCCTCCCCCACAGAGAGAGATGCCACAGAAGTCCTGTCTACAGCTGCTCACTTATATGGGCCTTCAAATCTTGCCAGTTCACTGGCTGAGAAGGATGTTGGAAGAAAGGAAAACCCCAAAATAGAGCAATGGATCTTCTCTCCAAGAGAATAGCTTGAAGAGCAGGTGCAAGGGAGCTCATTTGCCACCTGTCTTCATGAGACTAGAACTCCTGACCCAGCTGACCCGGGCCAAGGAGGTTGCCAAATAGATCATTTGGCAGCACTCCACCTGTGCCAAGTCATGTATGTCCTGGACCACAAGAAGCATGTCATTGACATACACTGACAAGACCAGCTGCAACACCAGCTCATGAAGCAATAACTCTGTAATTCTCCTTGTAGCTAGGCACAGTGGTCTCTGACCAGAGAGCAAAGGACCACTGCCCTCTCCCAGTTGGCAGAGCCACACACCCCACACTGAAAGTACCAGGGCAGAACTGGAAGTATAAAGGGAGGGCCAACAACTAAACTGGGCAAGAGCCACAGAAGGAGACAGACCTCTCCAGTCTGCTGTCAACTGCCACAGCTGAGCCTGCGCTGTGCAGAGCACTGCCTCCATAGGAGACCATCCCTAAAGAGGAGTTTCAGCAACCAAACCAAGCTGAAGTCCTGCAACAGGGACCAGCATGTTAGAACTGGATTCCCCACTGACCCAATGGCAGAACACTGCACCACTGTTAAGGTCCTGGGCTGACACCCAATAAGTTGGATGAGTCTGAGTACACCTCTGCTCCCTACCACCACCAATCCTACCCCGGAGTAAATGCCTGTGCTTGGCTTGTGGCTTCCCCTTGTCAAGAGACTGTTTGCTTTAGCTAGGAGGCTTAAGCTAAAGCCTGCACCCTGCTCTACCCCACCCAAAGAGCCAGAGCCTTAGACTTTTAATTACAGCCAGTCAGAGCCCAGTGGCTAAAGACTGCTCAGTGCTCTGCCCACCCAAGAGGGCTAGAGCATCAGACTATTACTGCTTGATTGCCTCTACAATAGATATCTTACAGCTCAGCCACACTGACAGGCTGCAAGCCTGAGTATTGCTACTTACACAGCGAGGCAGAGTAGCCTCTGTCCTTACTTCAGAATGAGGGACCACTACAAACTTCAACATGTAGGCTTCCTGAACAGGTATTTGCATTAAGAACAGGGCAGCTACTCAGAAAGATTTAATTAATTTCATACAGTAATGTTGGTAGGCTATAGAACAGGGGTGGCCAACCCTTTACAGACAAAGAGCCAAAACAGTGGTGGATACAGCGCAAAGAGCCGAGGGAAAGAAGCTGTTGAGCAAAACCCAAACCAAACGAAAATAAAAATAAAAAGTTGCCCCTGTAACAACCACGTGTGGCCCAAGCAGGCTTCCGTCGGCCGCAGCGTCAGATCTTACTGCCACAAGTGGCGCCCAGACCAGACAAGGAAAAAGGTCAGAGCAGGGGAACGCAGAACAGCCGCGGGTGCGGGAGCCGACCCACGGGTGCAGGACCTATAATTTTTCCTTTGAAGAGCCACATGCGGCTTGCAAACCGCGGATTGACCACCCCTGCTATAGCACAATGCTAGAAACCTTCCTTTTTGTTGGCATTTCTTTATATTCTTTGATGAAACAACATAGCTCCATTACTGTGCACTAACATCACCCAAAATTAAATTAATGATTCTTTAATTATCCTTGTAGGAAGTGAGGTAGACCCATGAAAATCTGGACTATAAATACTGAGTTGAGTTGCAACTATAGTAACAATAAAATTTGAATGCAACAGACCTGAAGTTTAACTGTACTGTTTCCAGTACATAAGGAATGAATAATATTTTATAGATCTAAACAGATGACAGATCAATTATGGGTCTCTAATGGCTGAGGTATTTATGAAAAACTAATTTGCTGCAATTAAGAACTTATATAAATAAAAGGACACAATAGCCAATGGGAATAGAAAGCAACAGCAACAGTTACAAGTGCAGCCTCAGGTCAAAATATTCTAAACCCTTTGGCTACAGAAGTTCTCCTTGTCTCACAATGGGAGCTGAAAACCCAAAAACGAGAATCCTGTTTGCACAGCATCTCTGAAGAACGTCACTGAGGACAAATTTCATGCTTGTACTAGACTTTAAATCATTGAGTTGGCAGATCATTTCCAAAGCACTACTTAGAGCAGCCCAGAAATAAGCCTTATGTCCTAATTTCCAGACAACAGAAAGACACTACTTTTAAATAAACACTGGACAAAAAAAGCTTCAGAAATAAGCATCTCCTGGAGCTGAAAACCCAGATACTTCAAATTATTTTAGCTATATAGCTTTGATTTACCAGTTTTCAATGTATTGTATAAAAAGAATACTAACCATCATGGCTGTGATCCACATTACTGCATGTCCTATGTCATAAGCATTTGTTAAGAATCTTGGAACTAAAACTTGACCACTTCCCACTGGAAGATTCAAACTTCTCAAAATCCTTGTAAATATCTGTTAAAAAGTCAATATCATTACTGAAAAGTATTTATAAGAAGTTTCTGTACAAAACTTTTAATAGAGCAACAGTTTCTGCATGGTTGTTATTCCTTTTCTAGAATAAACAACCGAGTAACAAAACATCACATGTGCATTTAGTCACTGGTTGCCAGAAGTTACTTCAGGTTCCATTCTTACCAGTGGACACAGCAAATAGAATTTTAGGTCCAACATCAAGGGATTACTCTGAGAAACAATTTTTGCATAAAGCTGAAATGCTTCAAAAAAAAAAAAAATCTATGACTGCAGGAGAAGTACCTTTTATACTAAATGCCCAGCAGTCTGAGATTCAAACTGCTGGTATTGGGGAACTGAAGTCAGGTTAAAATCATGCAATAATTTGAGTTACCATTTGAACTTCTACCTAGTATTTCAGATTATTTGTGTGTACTATAAACATAAATGTTTTCCAAGAATTGCTATGGGGCACTCAACTTGTAACTGTTTTTCAGTTAGAAAAAGTACCAAACACAAGGAGTTATTCATTTTTATTTTAATATTTTTACTGATGTTATAGATTTGAGGGGGAAAATGGGTGCCAGCAGCCTCTTCTATGTACCTAGTTTGTAGAAATAGAAGGAAAGTTAGTTCTTTAGGCTACGTCTACATAGCTACAATATTTCAAAATAACATAGTCCGCATCTACACAGCCAGCAGTAATTTCAGCATAATGTCAAAATATTGTCAAGCTGGAGGACTTCTTACTCCGACTCCTATAACCTTCATTTTATGAGGAGTAAGGGAAGTTGGAGAAAGAGTGCTCTATTTCAAAATAAGTGCTGTGTAGACAGCACCAAAACTCTAAATAAGCCATTTCAAAATAAGCTATGCAATTGACGGTCAATTTGTGTAGCTTATTTCAAGTTAGGACTCCACATCAGGGCTTATCTCCACATACTTCTTCTGCACCAGACGCTAGACGGGAGGGGCATAAGAGTCCTTATATTCATCTCTTTATAGTTGTAACTAGGTGTTACAGCTAATAATGGAGATCAAACCATACCACCGAGTTTGGAGATCTTGGGTAAGGCAAAATGGAGAAATAGGAGAACAAAAAAAGCTAAGTTTGAGCGAAAAACAAAACAAAAAACGGGCAAGTATGATTAAAATGCAATTCCATAACCATGAAAAGGAACAAGAAATTAATGAGAACATTCTCAATTGGATTTAACAACAAGATTAATAATGTCCATAGCTTTTTTTTTTATGGAAGCTATACAAAATAATTGGTTAGACCATACTTTGGTGCCTGGAGTGAATAGGTACTGCTAAGAAAAAAACCTTCTGGCTGATGTGCATACTGTGTGCACATGCCTCACTGGAATCAACATAAGTAAGCACTCGAAGAAGAATCTTTGCTTTGAATTCATTTAGCTTGCCAAATTAGATATTGTGCTTTAGCTTTTATTTTCTTGCCTGATATGCCTCAATTACTTGTAACTGCTTAAAACCTATCTTCCTATAGTTTGTATATTTGTTGTCTATCCAGTAAATGATTGAGAAACTTCATTTGGGATAATAGGAGTTGTGCATGTAATTTTATATAAATAAAATTACGGATTTTATATGAGCTTGTATTGTCCAGAAAGGTAAAAATCTGGGACTGGCAGTTCGTTGGTGTTGCCCTACAGTGTTATTCATGGGTGGCTGGCTATAGCACTTATATAATATAACTGGAACTGATTTATATGCTGAAATCTGTGTGTGAAGTCATGAGGAGTGACTGGTCTCACAGCAAAGTAGTGTAAAAGGCACTTCCTTTTGGAGAATGAGGGGACACAGCTGTACAAGAGTTCATGTTGTACCCTGGATAATGTTACACTCCAAAGAAACTTTGTGCCTTAAGGACATAGCATATGGTAACTAAGAAAAGAGATTATTTACTGTAATTGGAGGTACTCAGAGATACGTGGTCCTATCTGGATTCCAATTGTGGGTGCGCAGGTGCGCTATGCGCCAGAACTGTTCATAAAAGTGTCCATTGACCCACACGTGTGATGCCTACACAGCATGTCCAAGGCTTTCAGAAGTTGTGTAGGTGATGCTGCTCCAGTTCTTGCTTACACAGGAGCAACAGGGCAGAGGGGATGAAGAGCAGGTACTGGAATCCAGAAAGGGACCATACATCTTGAAGAACCTCCATTTATGATAAGTAACCTCTTCTTTGAGTAATGGACCTTATGTAGTTTCCAACTGCAGGGGAGTAGCAAGAAGCAGTCAGTGCAGAGGTGAGCTTGAGGGCTCAGCATTAGTCAAAGTGTGTAACACTTTTTGAAGAACCTTTTGAAGAACAGATAGCCAAAAAAACCCTCAAAAAATAATAACAAAATGTTTAAGTATATCAGAAGCAAGAAGCCTGCTAAATAACCAATAGGGCCACTGGATGATCGAGATACTAAAGGAGAACTCAAAGATGATAAAGTCATAGCAGAGAAGCTAAATGAATTCTTTGCTTCAGTCTTCACGGCTGAGGATATTGGGGAGATTCCCAAATCTGAGCCATTCTTTTTAGGTGACAAATCTGAGTAAGTGTCCCAAATTGAGACATCATGACAGGAAGTTTTGGAACAAATTGATAAACTTAGCAGTAACAAATCACCGGGACCAGACAACATTCATCCAAGAGTTCTGAAAGAACTCAAATTAAAAATTGCGGGACTATTAACTGGAGGGAGGGATAGCTCAGTGGTTTGAGCATTGGCCTGCTAAACCCAGGGTTGTGAGTTCAATCCTTGTGGAGGCCATTTAGGGATTCGGGGCAAAAATTTGTCAGGGGTGGTACTTGGTCCTGCTATGAGGGCAGGGGACTGGACTAGATGACCTTCAAGGTCCCTTCCAGTTCTAGGAGATAGGCAATCTCCATTATAAAATAGTTTGAAACGTATCCTTTAAACCGGCTTCTGTACGTAATGACTGGAAGATAGCTAATATGACACCAATATTTAAAAAGGTTTCTAGAGGTGATCCTGGCAATTACAGACCAGTAAGTTTAATATCAGTACTGGGCAAATTAGTTGAAACTATAGTAAAGAATAGAATGATCAGATACATAGATGAACATAATTTTGGGGAGAAAAGTCAACATGGTTTCTGTAAAGAAAAATCATGCCTTACTAACTGCTAGAGTTTTTTGAGGGGGTCAACAAACATATGGACAAGGGGGATCCAATAGATATAGTGTACTTAGATTTCCAGAAAGCCTTTGACAAGGTCCCTCACCAAAGGCTCTTAAGTAAAGTAAGAGGAAAGGTCCTTTCAAGGACTGATAACTAATTAAAAGACAGGAAACAAAAGGGTGGGAATAAATGATAAGTTTCCAGAATGGAGAGAGTAACTAGTGGAGTCCCCCAAGGATCTGTACTGGGACCAATCCTATTAAACCTTTTTGTAAATGATCTGGAGAAAGGGGTAAAAAGTGAGGTGGCAATATTTGCAGATGATACTAAACTGCTCAAGACAGTTAAGACTAAAGCAGACTGTTAAGTGCTTCAAAAAGATCTCACAAAACTAAGTGAGTGGGCAATAAAATGGCAAATGAAATTTAAATATTGATAAATGTAAAGTAGTGCACATTGGAAAAAATATCTCAACTATACATACAAAATGATGGGGACTATATGAGCGATAACTACTCAAGAGAGAAATCTTGGAGTCACTGGGGATAGTACTCTGAAAACATCCACTCAATGTGAAGCAGCAGTCAAAAAAATAAACAGAATGTTAGAAATCATTAAAAAAAAAAAAGAGAGAGAGAAAGAATAAGACCGAGAATATCTTATTGCCTCTATATAAATCCAACATACGCCCACATCTTGAACACGGCGTACAGATGCAGTCATCTCAAAAATGATGCTCTGGAAAAGGTTCAGAAAAGGGCAACAAAAATTATTAGGGGTTTGGAACAGATGCCATATGAAGAGAGATTAAAAAGACCGGGACTTTTCATCTTAGAAAAGAGGAGACTAAAGGGGGAATATGAGAGAGGTCTATAAAATCATGACAGGTATGGACAAAGTGAATAAGGGAAAATTATTTACTTGTTTCCATAACATAAGAACTGGGGTCACCAAAGGAAATTAATGAGTAGCAAATTTAAAACAAAAAAAGGAAGTTTTTCTTCACGCAGTGCAGAGTCAGCCTGTGGAACTCCTTGCCAGAGGCTGCTGTGAAGACCAGGACTTTACAGGGTTCAAAAAAGAACTAGATAAACTCACAGAGGTTAGTTCCATCAATGGCTATTAGCCAGGATGGGTAGGAATGGTGTCCTTAGTCTCTGTTTGTCAGGGGCTGGAAATGGATGATAGGAGAGGTATCATTTGGTGATTACCTGTTCTGTTCACTCCCTCTGGGGCATCTGGCATTGGCCACTGTTGGAAGACAGGATACTGGGCTAGCTGAACCTTTGGTATGACCCACTATGGCCATTTTTATGTAACACAGCTTGGCCAATGGCAGCATTTGCCAACTGGCAGGAGCAATGGCATAACATGTAGCAAAGTTATGGGTGGAAGACCAAGCAGCCACATGACAAATGTCTTGCCACAGAAAGTCTAGACAAAAGGCTAACATAGTGGCATGTGTCCATGTGGAATAAGCCATGACCTTTGGTGCAGTCAGCTTGCAGATTACAGGAAAGGCAGTGAGAAAGCCACAGAGAAAGTGGACAGTATTCAGGTGAATGGAGATAAAGCTGAAAGACCATCACAGATGGTTATGGAGGGTATAGAGAAGCAACAATGAGTACTTTGTCAGTACAGGTCCCAAGTGGCCCAATAGAGTCAGGCATAGCAGTCTCTAGGAACCAATAGTCCACCTGGATAGGCAAACAAGAGGTCAGCAAACTATGCATAAGTTGGCAGATAGGATTACCCTTGGGGGATCCAGGCTGTAAGAATGGGCTGACAGAGTCTGCATCAGAAGACGAGTCTAGTAGTGGCAGAGCCATCAGTACCCACAAGACTGGCAGAACAGTGGTAGGCACTGGAAGACAGTCCATCAATAGGAGAGGCTCATCAATCAAGGACAGGGGACCAAGAGCAGCCTGCAATGCGAGCTATAGTGGGGAGCCAGCAAGCAGCAGCCTCAGCTTAGCTGTAGGTGTCAGTGGGGACAGGCAATGAGCATTCATAGAGCTGGGCAAGAAGCACCAGATGTCCTGGAGGTGTGCCTGGCAATGGAGGCAAAGGTGGCAAAGCTGTTGTCACCAAGGCCGAGGACAGTTGGACATTGGACATTGGAGCACGGTGCTGGGATTTATGCTAAAAGCAGGACTCATGGAAGGGGGAAGGGGCCCCTCAACTGTCATTGTGCAACTTCCCACCTGACCTGGTGCATCTTGAGGAGGAAATTCTGAACTTGGGGGTGGTCCTTTTGTAACCATGTGTGTTTCTTATGCATATGGTGCTGCTTGGGCAGATGCGACAGTGCCACTGGTAGAGGGAGTGGGAGTGGTTGCCAGTGCAGACTGATGGTGTGACCAATCCTCCAGTGCCAGAACTGGTGGAACACAGGGTGCATTGCCTCCCCCAAAAGAAATTTACAAAGGCAAGTTTGGGGTGGGGGCAAGCAGCAAATAGAGCAATACACAGGGACGTGAGCCTTGCTAAGGAAATAGGCATAATTGATGCTAGTGACTGCCAGAGAATGAGTGAGGGCAAAAAGGGTAGTATTTAAACCTGCTTGGCAGACAGTCTCCTGGCCGAGGAAGATTCCCACCAAGGGGAAAGCATCTCTCTCTCCCCCTTTTTTTAAACCAACTAAGAAAAACAGGTAGTCCTGTGGCACTTTAGAGACTAACCAAAATATATTGTATTATGAGCTTTTGTGGGTAAAATCCACTTGATCAGATGAGTTGGCTGACGAAGTGGATTTTACCCATGAAAGCTCATGATATTATATATTTTTGTTAGTCTCTAAGGTGCCACAGGACTCCTGGTTGTTTTTAAAGTTACAAATTAATGAAGCTACCGCTCTGAGACTTTTTAACTAAGGACAAGGTAACTAGAACAGACAGCTTCACTAAGAAAAAAGTATATATAGGCCATAAAGGAGAAACACGGTAGGCAAAGCAAGCTAAGAGCACTAAGGAACAGGAATTCTGATTCTGGCCATGTTTTACTAAGGAACTGGAGTGACATCAATCCACATGGCTTCTTACAGCCTTGGACATGCCACACATTCCACATATGTGTAGGTCAACTGACATTACTATGAACAGTTCCATTCTAGCACATGCACACCTGCAATTCAAATCCACATAAAAGGACAACCATTTAAAGATCAAGTATTTATATTACGAGAGAAATTGCATTTAATCTTTTCATAAGAGACCAAAAGTCAGCAATAAAGCACTCAAACTATTTAGGAGATTGATGAAGTTAATATTTTACACTCAGTGAAGGATTCAAAATTTAAGTGATGATCATTTAAGTCAGGAGGCTAGTTGCTCTCTGAAGAGTAATTTCATATATTTAATAGCTTGAAAAAGTTGTGCCTGAATTCCCTAAAATAACTGAAGTAAGCAGATCTAAATGTATCCAAGTCACACAAATACATCTGTTTTCTCAGTAACAAGGGGCAGGAGGACATATGAGCCAGGAGTTTAAGTGACACAAAACGTTGCTCAAAATCATCTCTTTCTGACTTTTTGCTATTCTTACAGCTTACACTTAGCCTCACAAAGGCATTAATATGATCCTTCTCAGTACCAATATGCAATTGAACTATTTTCCAAGGAAGCTGGCCCAAATTTTGTAGCATTTGTACCATCATGACGACAAAGAAAAAAAAACTATATTCCAATAGATCATTAACAACTCATTTGGATTTGCTTGACACAAAAATAACTTTGGACTTTTGAAAATATGTATGCTATCTCAAAATCTGATCCGAGCTGGCAAAAGCTGATTTACACTAGAAGATTTTAATATATTAAAATGCTACGAATGTCTTGAAATCAAAAGTCTGAGAGAGTCAGTGAGTAAGCGCTGTGCATCACCTAATTCAATATTTGGTCTCATTCTTTCAAGTAAGTTGGGACTACTTGTGCATTTAAAGTTATTCACTTGCATAACTGTTTACAAAAGGGCGGTGCAATACAGCTTGAGTTAACTGATGAAGACTGACAATTCCCAAAGCTATGCACTGAAATAGTTAATTTAGATTTTCAACTGCATAGACGTATCTTGAAAATGCAGTTTTATGAGACTAAAGAGAATATTTAGTTTTGGTATTGACTACACTGAAATATATCTTTAGAGTTAGTGTAATATTATTGTACAGTAAACAATATCACTTGTAAAAAAATATAGATGTTACCTTTGGTACATATGGATCCCAGTCTATGTACCCTATGTTGTCAGTGGCCAAGCGAGCAAAAAGGTTTACTAGATGCTGGGAAAAAAAAAAACCCCACACACAGGTCAATATTCTATAACATATTTCTAACAGAAAAACTTAAAATGCAATGAATAGTCAAGCAGCACCTTAAAGGCTAACAAAACATGTAGACGGTATGAGCTTTCGTGGGTACAACCCACGAAAGCTCAGATAACATCTACATGTTTCATTAGTCTTTAAGGTGCTGCTAGACTATTCGTTGTTTTTTTAAGTTTTTCCAGTAACAGACTAACTCAGCTACCCTTCTGAAGATTTCTAACAGAAGAACTTTAGGCCAATTTAACCAGATGTCACTGAGGCAAAATATCAGTTCACCTCAGTACAGACATCTGTAAGAAAGATGTTAAGATCACATATATACACCAATGTCTCTCACAGCTAAAAGAAGTAAAGAAGTCTAATGTAAATATCTGAGAAACTATTACAGTTCCTGCATTGAGATCTAACCTGACTTGTTACTTCTTTTAATATTCATGACTAAGATACAAACAAAACCTCACACTTCTCCCATTTCTCTTTCATATTAGGGACACTGAATGTTGTTACTTACACTGGTGGGATTTCATAGAACTATAAACTATAGCAAAACACAATGACCCTTTGCATCCCCCTAATGATTGGCTGGTGTCCGGAAAACATTTCAAATGTTAAAAAGGAAAGCTGCATGAGAGAACATTTATGAACTGCCCAACAAGCAAAATTGTGGGCTTGTTTACTCAATCAAAGACAGCTTGTTGAAAGTCATGAAATTACCAGCTCTTTTCCCCACATTAGGGAAAGGGGAGGAAAAATACATGACATGATGGCATGCAAGTTAAATACTGTATTTCAGGTTTATTTACAGTCATGTTTCAGCTCTATTTATATACTACTGCTCTACAAGACTAGAAAAAGTAAATACTCACCCCCTCCCATTGTGGAAGATTCTGAACTGAAAACCAAAGGCCTATAAATTCATCAAACCAAAGCCTGCAAGAAAATTAAATCAAGCTAGTCATTTCAGCACTTCACCATCTCTTCTCCTTCATCAGGCACACATTTCATCCTCGCTACCAAGCAGTCTCAAGCACGTTTTTCTACTGGACTACCTCCTCCCCCTCCCCCATTAGGTATGGTCACTGTCCTACCACAAGTTCTTTCATCCCTACCTTTGAGCCTAAGATTCAGTCCTTGAAGTTCTTTCCTCCTCATTCCCCCACCCTTTATCACTTCTGAACAACTTTTCGACTCAAAAGTTTAACACAAAACTTAAGTATAGATGTAAATTATTAGTAAAACTTACTTCTGCCAACCTCAGTCTCATCAAATTCCTTGTTCATCTCAACTGACATGCTCACTAGTAAGAACGTATCGCACCTAGTCTGCATGACTATCATACAAAACCCTATCAAATTCAGTCCACTCTGGTAAATTTAATAGCAATAGGATTTTTAAAATGTTATTATTTCAGGTATTTAAATCTGAAATGTCATTGTATTGTAAGAGGGGTTTGGGGGTTTTTTTTGGAGGGGTGGAGAGTCACAAGGCCACTGTAGGGTGGATTGCAGTACTACTACTCTTACTTCTGCACTGCTCCAGAGCAGAAGTAAATGTGGAAATCCCTGTGACCTTCCTAAAATTAACTTGTAACCCCCCTGCAACTCTCTAAAGGATCAGGGCTCCCAATTGTAGAAATGCTGGTCTTCCTCATTAAATCTGTATAACATAGGGTAAAAGCACACAGAAGATCAGATTTCATAGTCTGTGGTGTGTTTTTCATGGCCATGAATTTGGTAGAGTCCTACTGAGAGGCATTAGACTTGATCCCAAATTCTTTCAGACCTTGAAAAACAAATTTCATCATTCCTTTGCCTAAACTCTTCAATCCAAGAGCCATTTCAATCCAATTTCTATTAACACCCTGAAATAGCTCTGACATATGCAAGCTGCCCCCAGTTCATTTCAGTTGCACACGATGTCACTAAAAGCAAGATTATCCAATAATCCAAGCCACTACCTGTGCCCCTAACTTGCACAATTACCATAACTACATTGAGAAGTGGGGTAACTGTACATGCAAATTACCTAAATTGCTATGTCTCATATCCCACCACCACTGAACGACTTCAAAGCCAATAGTAACTCTCAATTACTGAAATTCAATTATTCCCTAAGAGCCATATTCTCCTACAGTCTTTATACAAAACTCCCACTGTAATCAGTGGGAGATCTATTGTGGATAGAGGATAGTGTATGATCCTGAACTTCATAGGTGAAGATTACAGACTAAAAAAAAATGCACTATCGCTCTCTTCACAGAATGAATTTGACATCTGTCTGTATTGAGAGTTCTAATGTAAACCAGATACTTTTTTCACATGAAGTTAATGAAGAACAGTTTCCCCAAGAAGTCCTGGGGAGAATGCTGACAGGAAGATTGCCTGTATAAGGGAGAACTCCAACGCTACTTTGGGGAAGAGTTTAGGATAAACAAAGAAGGGATGTATGCAAGTAAATTGAGTCAAGTACTCGACTACTTGCTCCCCTTCCCTCTCCTCCCCGCTGCCTCTGTATGAGAGGCAGCAAGGAGTGGGAAAACAGAAGCTAGTTCCCCCCAATACAGTCTCCCCCATGACACCTGCCCCCATCCCCATCCCCACCCCCGCTGCCTCTATCAGAGGCAGCAGGTTAGGGGGAGAGGTAGGGAAGGCTGTTTCGGCAGCAGCCTTTGTCTGCGCAGGGTCTCAGCATGGAGCTGCCACAAACAGGGGCTGCTGGACCTGGTGCAAGCTGGCACTGAGCAGTCCTGGCTCATGCCGATTCAAGACAAATGCAGAGGTGCAGCGCAGATGGCTCTTACTACATTTAAAATGCAAAGCCGCAGTGGTCCTGGCTCTGTCTTGGCTCGTGCTGGTCTGGGACCCTCGCCCCGCTGCAGCTCAGCGGTTTAAATATAGTAGGAGTCGGGTTGCCTGTACGCCCAGCTCCTACTACATTTAAACTGCAGAGCTGCAGCAGGGGTAGCTTCTGGACTGGAGTGAGCAGCACACAGCACCTTCCTTTATCGACTAATCGTGTAGTTGATATAATTTGTATCAACTACATAATTAGTCAATTACTCACCTTTTAACATCCTTAAACCAAGTATCACCATACTATCCTTTTAAAACAGGGTGGAATGAAAGTCAATAGCATGTGAAGCTCACTCACTGAAGTTGTTCCTTAATGGTTGTAACATGGAAGCAGTGCAAGAGGTTTCATCAGTTTTCTAATGATCAACTTACTATCACATATAACCAGAGTTTTTTTTAAACGGCTGTTTCAAATGCAATAAGCCATTCAGACATCTGATGACTACAAGCATCAGGGAATTAATTTCAACATGCATAGGCAAAGCTAAAATAGCATAGGGTCTTTGGTGAAGCACATGCAATGGACTTACAGTAGCTACTATCAATAATTAGAGGTGACGTTTATACACTCAGAGGAAGGAAGTTCTGGTCTTTTGCTTCAGTCCCCTGAGATAGAGGGAGATTCAGATTATCCTGATCTTTTATATTACCTCCAGGTAACAAACTAGAAAGTAGGAATGTAAAATCTTGTTTAACTGGCAAACATGTTAAACATATTGTTTAACTGGTCAACCAATTAAAAGGGGTGAGCGGAAGCAGCCCCTCTCCCTGCCAATAGGCTGAAACGACACTCCTCACCCCACAGTGGCTGGCTGCATCCTTCTCCCACTCCTTCCCGCCAAAGGCAGGGACTGAACTGTCAGGGACACCAGAGCAGTCCTTGCCTGCGGAGGTCTAGGGCACCCCGCAGGCAGGGGCTGCTTCAGTGTTTGGATTGAAGCAGTCCCTGCCAGCAGAGTGCTCAAGCCCGCCACACATCGGGGGCTGCACTGAAGCAAGCCCCTGTCCATGGCGGGCCCCATGATGGGTCTGAAGCAGACCCCCGCCCATGGCAGGTGGGGAACTGCTCCAGCCCCACCAGTTAATCTTAACCAGTAAACCTCACTCATTAAGGGTAAGGTTTACCGATTAACCAGTTAAACCTTCACATCCCTTCTAGAGAGTCTCCATTTTCAGTTATCTTATCGCAGAGATATGTCCCAAATGGCTAGAATAAACATCAAATCCAGATATATCCATGTTCAGCCACAGAAAATGGATCCCACGCTATTTTAGATTTACCTATGTATGCATAAGCGCCTACAAAGAAGATAGCTTCCCTGCACTAGAAGTCAAAGGCATACAATTTTCAACTACTCTAAGAAACAGCAAAATTACGTGAGTATCAGAAACACATATTTATCAGAATCGATATATGAATCTATTTGCATGATACATAACTGTAGAAACCAACTAACAGGCAATGCCTTGGCCATGTAATGTGATATTGCTCAACAAAGAACAACAACAACTCTAAAACTTGGAAATATACTTACTTAAAACCTTTATGGTGAAGTTCTGGAGGAAGGGAGGTAGGCAGAAATAATTCAAAATAGGTGATGGCCTTTTGCATGGTAACATCAAATGGGCACATTAAAGGCCGCCATTCATCCAGCATCTCCGTGGTGGCATTTTCTGGAAAATACCTAAGAAGGGGGAAATCTTAATTTGCTCTTCATTTATTTCTTTTTGCTCTGAATTTTAATTTTACAACTAAATTGTGCACTGACATGTTATAAGGGCCATATCATTATAAAGAAGGAAATAAGAACCAGACAAGTAGCTCAAATAAATCCTCAGCTTCACTCACCCATCACAAAAAGCAAAATATAAAGTCTGAAGGATAAGATATCTGGAAGCAAGGATGATTTCTACAGAGTGCAACTGTAATAAAATTTCTTACACTTATTGCAACTTAAAAAATTCCTTATGATACAGAAATCACTTCAATGTATAGACTGTAAGACCAAATAACTAAAATTTAAATTGAAGATAGATTTTAATAAAGTACAACTAATGTTCCCATTCCACCTAATAAAGGAAGACTAGAATAGCCCTGTAATAAATATGAAATTTTTCTAAGAAGCTTCACACTCTTATACAATTAGCATTTAAAATTTGTTCTGCAGTAAAAAGGAGCATTTAGATATAAGAAAGTTAACACAGATAAAATAAGGCTACTTAAAAACCATGCAAACAATTCTTCCAACCTCATCCACGCAAAATTTAGAGTAAAGAGTTTCCAGAAGTTAATCAAATTTCACACTATCATTTTGAAATAAAAATGTTACATCAAGTAAATATGCTGCTAATAAAAGATGACAAATTGTCAGCCTTAAAAAACAAATTTGTTCATTTGTTCAAAGAAAATCTCACTGTCCAACCAGCAACAGTGCAGAATTTCCTCACTCTGCCCTGCCAACGCGTCTAAACACCGAACTGGGGTGATTACATATTGATAGCCTATTCAAACCTTCGTCTTTCTGCCAGTAACACTTAACAGATGCCAAATGTGACCATGTTTTATAATAGGGATCACCTGTCCACTAAAAAGTGGACAATTAATATTAATATTTCACATAGGCCAGAAAAGAGCTACCAGACCTCTCAACTGCATTCCTTGTATATATCCCAGACCCCTATAAGTCAATTAGTATAGAGAACTATAGAAAAATCTAGACCACAGGGAGGGCATATACACAGTGAGTAGTGGATATGACTGAGGTGAAATGCAAGAGATAAAATCATAGTTGCGGATTACAAAGATTGGTTTAGGATTTATCTGCTGCTGCTTTTATTTTTTTAAATGCTATGTGGCTTTCCACTTTTTGCTTTTCAATTAAAGTTTTAGTTTAGAGGAAAAAAGTATATTTTAAAACACATGCACACTTTGTTTCAACATGGTACAAAGTGCTTTCCCTTAGTTATTGTCTTCTCAATTTCACTTGAAACATCCTACTAAAAAAATATGCCACAGGAATCGCAGGCTCATACATGTGATTAAGGAAACTAAAAGAATCTCTCTCAGAAAGAAAAGATCAATCAAATAAATACACTTGAGACAACAGCTGAAAAAAAACTACTAATACGGATTCGAAATTTATCAAAACAATGTTTTACACTCTACTCCCTCTTCCCACCTTCCCTGCTCTCTTCTGTCACTGGGAAGGGCTAGGCTGTGGCTGAGCCAACCCAGCTCCCTTCTCCTTTGACACCCCACACCCGCCCGGGCCTCTTCTCCCTCCTCCCCCTGCCACACCAGCCCAGGCCCCTTCTTCCCCCCCTACTGTGAACCAGGGTCCCTTCTACCTCCCACACATCACCAGCCCAGACATCCCTGTTCCCTCCTCCCCCACCAGCAGGGATCCCTTCTCCCTCTCCCACCAGCCAAGGTCCCCTCTCCGCCCCTTCCTCCCACCAGCCCATATCCTTTCTCTCCACTCAACCCTAGTCCCCACCTCTGGCCGTAGCACATGGCAGGCCCGGCTCGAACCCTGGTGGCCGGGGAGGTGCAGGAGTGCCTGCCTGCCCCACATGGGGCACAGCAAGGCGCAGATAGTGCTATGTGCACGTAGTGCTCTTGGGCACTGCAGCCTGGTGAGGTGGGGAAAGCAGCAGTGCGGGGAGCCACTATCCCATCCTCTCCCCTGTGAGGTCCTGCCTGCATTGCTCTCTGCCCCAGTCCTGCCCGCAGAGCCCAGGACCACCCAGCAGAGGAGAAGAAGCAGACAGGTTGGTGTGGCAGCTCCACTGGGCGGCTCAGAGGTGCTCTGACAGCCATGGTCAGTGTAGCCACTGGGGACAGAGTAAGTCTGTGCTGGGACAGCCAGACTCCAGGTGGTTGGGGACCACGCTCCGGCTCCCCAAGAGCCTGCTGCTGGCACATAAGCCCAGTTGGGAGCCTCACTCCTAGTGCCTGTCCCTGGACTTCTGTCCCAAACACCATACCCTTCATCCCACCCCTTCCCACCCCGGGGCTGTCACAGCTATGATGTGGGGTCTGCCAGCTACTGTGCCATGTTTCTTGGTGTTGAAAGCCCTGTGGGGTGGGGGTGGGAAAAGGGGAGATGGGGCTTGGTTTAAAATAGCAATTCCAACTGGCAAGGGGAAGCAGTGAGGTTGGGCTCGAGCTGGGAGGCAAGCGGGATGCAGAGTGGCATCATTGTCATCCACAGGGAAAAAATGTTTAATAGCAATACAAGTTACTGAATATTGTTCAACTTTGGAACTTCAACTATAAATGCTAAATATATGTTGGAAAGAAAGAAATGAAATCAGAAAGCTTACACTTGTTACTGTCTGCGCTATTTTCTTAAAAGAACCCCCAAAGAGCTAACATGCTATAGAAAATAAATACTAAAGGCATGTTCTTCAGAAAGATTGGAAAATAGTTTCGAACTTACGGTCGACAGCTCTTCACAAGTGTTTTTAGAACACTTTCTACGGAACTGAAACAAAAATGATAAAGGAAACTGCGTTAGTCTATTTCAAGTACAACATATAATTTCAAATTTATGATTGTTTACGATCTAAGATGGTATTGATGCAATTAGAAACCATCTGTGTACATGCAGTGACTAATCTTTCTATTCCATACAGACCTAATCACAAGGATTAAAACTGCTTTAATTCCTGATTTTACTCCTTACTCTTCTCTAGTATTCACTGAATTCAATCAAGAGTGAAAAATTAGTACAATATTAAACAGTATTATTTTGCATTCTATTATGGACCAACAAGCAGAAACAACATAGTTTTTATGCATACTTGAAACAATATAGAAAAAAAAATTACATAATAAAGTCTGTTAAATTTTAAAATAGATCAGGGCAATATACATCAGTACATTTATCATAGACTCCAAATCCTGAACAATTTTTTTGGTTTTTGTTTATAAAACACTTATTCACAATTAAATCTAATGCATCTGTATACATTCCTAACCAAACAAAAGAAATGAATTAACTGTAACTCACTAGTTATTTCTCCAGCCTCCCTGACATTTTAACAGCTGTTTGAACAAGTTTTCTAGCTATGGGTAACATTGCTTTTATCCTCTAGAGTAACAATGGCTGCTTTTAGTAGTAATTTTTATATGAAGCTTTAATAATATCCAGCTCTGTCAAGCCATTTTTAAAAACTGAAGCAAAATAGTAAATGTGTTAAAAAAGATGTGGAAAGAAGAATCCTGTATAAATGGCATTACGAGAAGCAATGTGTTTTCACTTTTTACAGTCTTTGTAATAAACATTTAATTTCAGTAAACATAGCAATTACTAGATTGCATTTTAGTCTCAGCCCATTTCTGAATAAAAATAAACATTCTATGAAGTCAGAAAATCAATTGTATTGTATATATAGTTTAGCCACTGATTAAAAGTAAAACAAATGCTATATCCCTAGCCCATCACCTTAAAAAATAGAGAGATAAAAGTGGAGCCTTGCTTAGGATAAAGAAAACGAAGACTGATCAGTATCCAGTAAAAGTTCTGATATCCAGCTAAAATACCTTCTGTATTCTTCATGTGAAAACTAAACTGTACATCTAAGTAGTCCAGGGGCAGGCAAAATATGGCCTTTAGGTAGCCCGCAACCCAGTGGGGACCTCAGGCAGACTCCCTGCCTGCCCTCTGTCTGCACCCCATTCAGAACTGCCAGCTATTAGGGTCATGTGTTTCTCTGAGCACCACCACGAGCTAGGGAGGAGGGGGGAAAAAGAGAGGCTGTGTGTGCTATCCTGCCCCACCACAATCTCACAGCTTCCATTGGCTGGACAATGGGAGTTGCCCAGGCCATATTTGCCTGACAGGCAGCATGCAAAGTATCCCTCTCCTAGGCTCATGGCACTCAGAAAAGCACATCATTCTGATAGCCAGCTGCTTTGAGTGGAGCGCAGGACATGATAGGCAGGTAGCCTATTTGAGGGACCTGCTGGATTACTGGCCGGGAGCTGACTAGGTAAGCACCTCCCAGCCAGAACCTGCCTCTGGCATCCCAGACCCTTCCTCCCCCTAACCCTCTACCATCTCCTACATCCGTACCTCATGTAACCCAAACCCTCTGCACCCCTGCACTTTCACCCATCCTCCACCCAGACACTGCCCCACCTCCTACACCCCTGCTTCTGGTCAGAATCCTCTCCTGCACCCATACTCATACTCCCTTCTGGACCCAGCACCTCCTCCTGGTAGCTGTGGCCATGGGGGAGGCAGCAGCAAACAGCTGGGAGTTGAAGAGAGACCCTGCCCCATGTCACATCCCTCTCCTTCACCCGAACCAATCTGCTGGCTCCAGTAGCTGCCATGAAGGGAGGAAGCTGGTGACACCAGAAGCCAGCAAACCCTGGCAAAAATCTAGGAGGGCACGTGACCCCATGTGCTCCCTGTTATTGTGTAGCCTTTAGTTTCTGCCCAGCGGGGAGGAAGATCTTGGGACTTCAGTCTCGAGGTGCACATTTGATGGAGCTCCGCGCCTCAGCAAGAGTGAGGCTGAAGCCCCTACCTAGGGCAGGCAACTCCTGTAGGGCAGAAGCCCCAACTTCCAATAAGTACCCCCTGGCTCTCGAACTTCTGAAAATTGTCATATATGGCTTGGATAATAAGTAAGTTTGGTCACCCCGTCTAACCTGTTCTTAAAAACTTCCAAACACCTGTTAGGAATGGTCTCAGTGCAGAACAGTCAATTAGATGATCAATCAAGGTCCCTTCCAATCCTACATTTCTATGATTCTTCTGAACGAAAAATGATGTACTGAAATATCTTTCTGATGCTTACTTGTAATTCATATTTACATAAATACAAATGATTTCTATATTTTAATAACCCATTTGATAAAAACAATTTCACCGACAAAAATCCATAGAAGCAAAAATTGTCAGTTCACTAGAAGCATTTGTTTCATAATGCCCTTTTCTACTTTATTTTTCTATAATGTGGCTTCTCGCTACCACCTTGCTCTCAACCACCTTCTACAAACCTCAATGTTTTGTAGTAAAGTTAAATCAATTTAAGAACCATGCATTTCTAAAACTATATAAATGTACATTTTATCCATATTCCACGTACTAATTATTCAAACATTAAAATCACTTCATGTTGTACCCTTTGATGTTTGTTGGTTAAAGTAATTAGCAGATAGCCATTTTTCTCAGCCACGTCACACACAGTATATTTTTCCACAATTAGAAAGTTTTAAATACAGTGCGACATTCTCATAAATAGTGGTGTAATGTTAACATTGGTTTTCCAATACAATTATTTATGCAGAAAGTTACACCTGTGTGACAAGTGTTACAGTCTAACAGAACATGCAGAAGATAACACATCGGCCAGAGCTGAACATAAAAACATTGTCCTTACCACCTATGTAAAACATTAAGCACAAATGTTTTAGGTGAAGATAAGCCTGGTCGATATGAACTGAATACAAAAAAGAAAGATGTCAAACATGACATGGAAAACAGTTCTAGCAATAAATATAGTGAAAGAGTAACTTTAAAAGGCAGAAAATATTTAAATGATCCTAGCAATATTTAAATAATTATCCCTTTATATACAGCAAAAGAACGTTGCTCAAATTTGAAAATTTAAAAATTTGCAAAAACACCATATGAGAACACATCGCACTGCATAGTAAACGGGATGCCATAAACTTAAATTTATCAAAAGTCAATACACCACTTCATCTGGAGTCCTCCTCTCAATTTTTTTAGATTTTTCTGCCTCTCCCCAGTGAACGAGAGAATTTTTCACACAGCAAAAGAAAACTGACTAGTTGACTCAACAGGGAAAACTGCATATAATCAGTTTCAGTAAGTGTTGGCAAATCCATAACTATGTGTATCTTTTTTCCTCTGAACTTTTAGATATAGTAACCTTTTAGGTACGATTAAAAAAAAAACAAAAAACCCCCACACAGTGGGTAAACAATTTTCAGAGAGAAGAGCAAATTTTTAAATTTGGTCAATACTTCTTTAATAGAATATTTTCAGAGTATATATAAATCATCAGAAGATCACAAAGTTACTCTTCCCAAATATAATTACATCAATAATATGGTTGTTTTCTCTTTTTGATACATAGATCTTAGACAGCTTCCATAAGCTTATGGGAAAATGTGCTATTTACAACTATCACGGATCAAAAAACTTCTTTCTTATGAAAAATTTCAAATAAGAAATTTAACTCAATGTTCATGAAAAATTTCAGTTCACACTGCAGCTTTCATTTCAATTTGGTTTTCAAAAATCAATTTTTGTCAAAAAGTTCAGAATTTGTTTTTCTGGTCCACTGAGCACAATAAAATGAAGATTATTTAGGGGTTTTACTTCACTTTTTCCTATTTATTTCCTTTTTGCACTCTAACTTTTCCAAAATTGGACAAATTTTTAATAGGAAAAAAAAAGAAACATAACTCTGCCATTCACTAATTTTTCAAAAGTTGAGGTTAGGTTCCTGCAACACTGTCAGCACCTTTCTAAAAATTTCAGCTCACTCTACTGTATGAATAGGCAGTAATAGAAATTGCACAGAAAAGTATCAAGAAAATGTAACATAGGGACCTTGGAACTATTATCTGACAAAGAAGAATAGGAAGTTCAATAGGTAGCCAAAGAACAAGCTGTAAAGTTTGAATACACTGCATAGTTTCAAAACAGGCAAGTTTGTGATAGAACAAAGAGGTTAAAATGATCTGTACAGGCCATCAGCAATGGATTAATAAATAATAAACACTGATCGTTCTATAGGTTAGGTCCAAACTGTAGTATCTGTATGTGTAAGAATTGAAAATGTTTTGTAATTTTTGAGTGATGATACCAAGAAAACATTACATATTAATGTTCCTTATAACTAGACTTCATGATACATTTGCTTTATGAAAAAGCTTTATGAAAAAGTGCAATTTAGGCATTTTCCAAGTTTTTTCCCCTCTTAGAATTATTTGTTTTCTTAAACTTGTAATTTTGTAGAACAGTGTTTCTCAGCCAGTGGTACGAGTACCCTCAGGGATACTCGGGAGAAGTCTGGGGGGTACGTCAACAACTGAAATTTGGAGAAAACCAAATTTTTAAGTTTTACAGCACTTAATTATTTTTGTACTTTTTACACCCAAAAACTTCATCGCCCGCCAGACTATGTTTAAGATGTTTAAACAAATGTGTTGCAATGGTAGAAAAAAAATGCGTGTCTGAAAACTGCAGGTACTGGGGGTACTTTTTTTTTTTTTTTTGTAAAGAGGTTCATTATAAAAAAAGGTTGAGAAATACTATTGTAGAATAATTTCATTTGCCTCAAGTGCCATATTAGCATTTTTGATATATACAATATGTAACCTTCCTTATAGGAAAGCATTTTGTTTCTCTGTGTGTGACATGACATTTTACATGCAAGTTTCATATTCTGTATCTGTGAGAGAGAAAAATCTTATTGTGAGAGGAAATTAAATGACATTTACAGCGAATGTTAATTAAAAAAAATTAGCACTGAAGTTTATTAGACTGTGGTTTATCTTCCTAATGGAAGTGGTTGAAGACCCCACATTTGACATATTTAAAATTGAACTTTATAAATTACATGAAAAATAAAGAAATGCCATTAGAAATAATTATTAACTCTCAGAAGGATGTGCAAAATGATGCATCTTTTCTACCCTTTAATTCTATGATTGTATAAAAAGTCCAAATATGTATTTGCTGTGTTTCAAAATCTAAATATTTAAAAAAAAATCTTTAAATACACTGACAGTGTACTAAAGACTCATTAAACCAAACCAATTTCTTCAAATAAGTTACAATAAAATAAAACTTACTTAGGAAACCAATTTAATCCAAGGTGTTCTGTTTTGGAATACAATATCCTCTCCAACATTTCATAAAGTGGTCTCCATGGTAACTCCAAATCATCTCTTGAAAGAAGTTCTTTTTTCCTAATTTAAGAAATGAAACGCACTTTGGGATTAAATATTGTCTTTACCAGCACTCATCATATATTACAATACCAAACAAACAAACAGCAGAAAGTTATTTGAATGTACTTCTATTTGTTTTCTTTTACATTTTAGCTTTTAATGTCATGTAAAACACTACACTTGCATCTTTCTGGGATGCAAGTCACCCTTAAAGTCTCTACAAAAAATTGCCAAGTGCAATTATATTACTACTTTCAATGACACGTGACACAACATCCCTTAATAGTTGCTCTTAAACTGTAGTTCTTGGACTTTTTTTTGTGATCTCTATCTTCTTATAGGATTTCTTTATCAAGAAAAGCAAGACTAACATATGCTATTTAGCTCTTTGATCTATATTGAAATCAAGCCTCAATAGGGACCATTTTTCTCAAATTTTCCTCCAATGTCAAATATCTGTGCATGGTAAGAGGAAGTGAAATAATCTGTATGGGGACAAACTATATAGTTAATTATACTATAGGCCAGGGATCAAATGTTCAAATGTTATTTAAATAGAAGAATGTCAACAAAATGTACTTACTTTAATAAGTTTATCAACAGACGTGCAAATCCTTGCATCATGCTGATCTCCAGCTTTGGAATTGTTACTAACTCATACAACAACTTGATAAAAAGTACATGATCTTCTTTACTAAACTTTCTCCCATATAGTCGGACATACCTATAAGAACAATATGAGTTAAGTGTTGTGCTCTGAGGATATTTATACTACCTAAGAACCGAGCCAGGCCCCATTTAGGAACCTTATTGTTCAACCGTGCAGGAGCAAAGTAAAAACTACCCAAAAGGTTTCGCATAAGCACAAAGTCTGGTCAATAAACTAGGGAATGAGAGAAGGTGCTTTCCACAGCTAGTTGCTCCGTCAGGAAGGAACAGAGGCTGCACATTACCTTTCCTGAGTATCTGGCACCAGATAATGGGTACTGCTTTGTCTTTCACTTGGCCATCTCAACTAAATACATCCTAGCAGCTCATGGATATTGGCTCACTGAAGGGAAACAATCCAGGTAAAATGTCATCCTGACAGAGAAAAGCAAAAATGCCCTATAACCTCTCTCTCAGAAAAGCTGGTGACAAGTGCAATTTCTTGTACTTCATTAGTATACGGCAATTCACATTTATTTTCCCTCCCAGTCTTCCAGTGTTTATCTCCCACCAATATTGGCACAATGGCCTGCAAACATGTATCAGCACGGGCAATTGTGATGGCCAAAGCAAGCAGGCGACCATGTGCCTGGGTGATCATGTGCCTGGGAGATCTCTACACTATGAGATAAGGACGAACTTATTAAGGTTTGATTTTTTAGCACCCGATTTTGTAAAGCTGTAGGTGCATGTTCCCATTCTGCAAGAATTCATTGCAGTTAGAAGCAGCAACACCATCACCTTTGACAGCAATGCACTGTGACTAGCTATCCCACAGTTCCTGCACCCCTCTGCATTCTGGACTATGTTCCCATGGCAAGCAGGGGCCAAAACCATGGAATGGGTGATTCTGGTACATGTGGTCAGCATCCCATAATGCACTCATCTACCTCCACCCCCTGCTTGAAAGCAATGGAAGTCTAGTCACGCCCTATTTGTAGCTGGTTATCTGTGCAGATGCCATAATAGCATAAGCATGGAAGCCATCATGAATCCATTTGAGCATCAAAGCATTATGCCACTCATATTAACCATGATAAGCCTTATGCTGGAGTATATCCAGAGAGTATTCAGGGTTCATCAGAATGAGGAAGAATCTCGGGAGGCCATGAACATACTCTTTTGCAAAGCATTTGAGTTGAGCAACTGGCAAATGCCACTGACATTTGATCCTCTGGACACAGTGGAATGCTAGTTCGGGTGCTGTCAGACAAGCACAGACTTGTGGTACCACATAGTTATGTGGGTATGGGACAATCAGTAATGGCTGCAAAACCTCTGAAATAGTTTTATGAATGGCCAGATTTAAGAATCATGCATGTTGCTCTCAACAAAGTGGGAGACAGCCAATGCATTTAAGTTATCACACTGTAAAACACACAATTTAAAAAACACCACACAGCTTATCTAAAAACTTATAAGGTATTGGTAATGTCATTAGGGGAAAACAAAATACATTTTTAAAACTGTAAGCTATACATGTAACTAGGGATGTTAGAGTATAACCAATTAAACTGGTGATTATCAGTTAATGGATTCAGTTACACTCAGTGAGCTACCAGGGAAGCAGCTTCGCTGTGGCAGGGCAGTGATGCCACCTTCCTGGGAGATTGGTGGGAAAGAGCTGCCCACTCTGCTCCCCTGGTTCCCACTCCTGCTCCTATTGTAGCGAAGCCTCTTCCTTGGGAGCTGGGCCAGCAGGAGTTTTTATGCAGGTTACCCTATTACACAATGTTTAACATCCCTACGTAGAATCATAGAACACTGGAACTGAAAGGGACCTCGAGAGGTCATCAAGTCCAGTCCTCTGCCTCCATGGCAGGACTAAGCACCATCTAGATCATCCCTGACAGATGTTTGTCTAATCTATTCTTAAATATCTCCAATGACGGAGAATCCACAATTTATTCCAGTGCTTAACCACCCTGACAGTTAGGAAGTTTTTTCTAACATCCAACCTAAACCTCCCTTGCTGCAATTTAAGCCCATTGCTTCTTGTCCTATCATCAGAGGTTAAGGAGAATAATTTTTCTCCCTCCTTCTTGTGACACCCTTTTAGGTACTTAAAAGCTGCTATTATATCCCCTCTCAGTCTTTTCTTTTCAAGTAACAGAATCTATATCAAATCCCCTCTGAGACTGCTAGATTTTCTAGCTGTAACGTTTAAGTAATGCTAAGGGTATCATTCTAACAAAAATATGAAATGTATATTAAAGGTTGAAACAAGTGGTGAAATCCAAACCAGATTAAGTCAATAGTAAAAATCCCATTGATGACAATAGAGGCAGGACTTCAGCCCTACAACTTTTTGTTTAATTTTTCCTATTTAAATAGGTATTGCAGTGTATGTTTTGCAGAATCATGCACTGGATATTTTTGCTACATCCAGAAGTATGTATCTAATGATACATAGGGCAATGCTGCCTATCTCTGCTGCCTTCTTCCTTGCTCACAAAGTTAGGAACAATTTTTCCCCTCGCTACTTTTTCATAAGAAGTTATACAGATTTCTTCAAGCTATCAGGAATTCTTTCTTCCACTCACTTGAGCACTGGACTGTAAAGTGCCCTTTGGCTCCATCCTTCTGACACAATGGTTGCATAATTACTCCTCCCTCGACTTGGCCTGTGTCTTGCACCTTCCAATTTCCATCTCTAGAGACTGCATTAGGCAAGACTCCACCATGGGCTTTTCACATATTGCTATAGCAAGGTAGCTTGCTAATGATAGTTCTATGCAAGGATCTGTAGCAGTCTAGTGTGTTTCAGATTTTGATTGATTATTCTTAGCAATATACAGTAATTCCTCATTTAACATGGTAGATAGTTTCAGAAAATGATCGTGCTAAGTGAAAACGTGTTATGCGGGATCAATTTTCCCATTGAAAATAATGGAAAAGGTGGGGTTATGTTTCAAGCAATGGTGTCCAAGTCAATTTTCTGTTGGTGCCGAGTCGTCTCCAGCCTGCATTTACTAGCAGCCGGCCGCAGAGCACAGGCAGCTGCTTTGAGACCGGGACATGAGGTTGGGGGAGAAAGGGGACTGGGTTACAACAGGGAAGGGAGGTGTTTGGCTCTGGGGAAGAGAAGGGGAGGGGGATTGGGTTGGGAGTATGCCCCTGTGACGGTCTGCCGGGACCCACACTGCGTCTGGGGATGGGGAGGAGAGGCGGGTCGGTAGGAAACGGCGCGGCAAGCAGCGAACCGTTCGCCGCTTTGCAGGGAGGGGGAGGAAGCCTCACGCAGCCACCGATGACAGGCCAGCTGGGGAAACCCAGCCGCCAGCCTGCAAGTGGGGGTGGAGGAGAGGGGGCGAGGAGTCTGGGGACCTTGAGCACTTTTTACTTGATGTGGGGTTATCTGCTCCACTGGTCACATACTGAAGCTGTTAGCCCTACAAGAGATAACTGTAAAGGATCAGATGAAGTTTTGATCCACTAGTGCTTTGCAACAGTGGAAATGTTGCCACTTTAGCAGAGATTGCATAAGAACTGTACTTTCTTTTCTGAATGCTGATTAACAAGGGGAACAAACTGAACTATGCTGTGTCTGTTACAGCATCACCACATATCTGTTGTTGCTCAAAACTTAGCTTGACCCCCTTGCTGAACACAAGCTTTTGTAAATCTGCTTTGACTAAGAATGTTAAATACCAGTTAATTTACTAGTTGAGTAGTCGATAGAATTTCCATCGACTACTCAACTAGTTGATAGGTACTTCTGCATGCCTCCTTTGAAATGTACAAGAGCAAAAGGGGCTCTTGTATATTTAAAAGGAGGAATGTGGAACTTTGTGTGCAGCCCGGAGCCAGTGGGAAGTCCCGCTGACTCTGGGTTCCATGAGGGCGCTTACCCTTTGAAATGCACAGCAGCCTCCCGGGGGACTCTTGTGCATTTCGAAGTGGAAAGGCCCACATGGAGCCTGGGGTCAGCGGGGGACTCAGAGTCCTCCACTGATCTGGGCTCCATGCTGCACTGCTGCTTTGAAACGCTGCGAGGAGCTGGGGTCAGCTCAGGACTCCCCAGATGAGCCCGGGCTCCGAGTGGCATTTCTGCAGAGCCTGGGGTCAGCTTGGGACTCCCAAGCTGACCCCAGGCTCCGCGCAGCATTTCCAAGGAACCTGGGATCAACTGGGGATACCCCAGCTAACCCTGGGCTTCAGACAGTGCTGCCACTTTGAAATGCCGCGGCAGCGCCGCACGGAGCTCGGGTCAGCGTCATGCGGCGCTGCCACTTTGAAGTACTCCCTCTTTCCCTCACTTTGCTGCCTCTATCTGATACAGGCAGCGAAGGGGGATAGGGGAGCGACTAGTCGTCTCAACTATTGGATAAGCATTTGCTTATTGGATAGTCAACTAGTCCTTAACATCCTTAGCTTTGATTAGGGTAAAAATAATCTTTAAAATGCC
>CM057847.1:23131800-23144579 GCA_030068395.1 Apalone spinifera | reverse complement strand
CATGTCCCCTCTCAGTCTTCTCTTTTCTAAACTAAACACGCCCAATTCTTTCAGCCTTCCTTCATAGGTCATGTTTTCTATACCTTTAATCATTCTTGTTGCTCTTCTCTGACCTTCTCCAATTTCTCCACATCTTTCTTGAAATGTGGTGCCCAGAACTGGACACACTACTCCAATTGAGGCCTAATAAGTTATACATGTATGAAGATGACTTAAAGAAAGGTAACATTACTACCTCCTGTGAGGATTGCCCTAATTACTGTACTACTTAAACCAAGCAAGGATGTGCAAAAACATATTAACTATAAACCACCTCTTTAGTACAGGGATTCTCAAACTCTATTCAATCATGACCCTCTACTAACAACAACATTATTACATAACCCCAGAGGGAGTACCAAATTTTGAGCCCACTGAAGCCCCACTGCCTCAGAGAAAGGGGAGACTAAAGCCCATACCCCACACACCTGGGGAGGAGCCAAAGCCAAAGGAATTCAGTTCTAGGTGGGGGCCTTGTAACCTGAAACCGATCATCCAGGGCTGAAACCACCCTGGTCCTGGATGATAGGTTTCAGGCTTGGACTTTAGCCCCGAGAAGTCCAACACCAACCTCAGTGACCCCATTAAAAAGGGGTTGAGACCAAAGTTTGAGAACTGCTACTTTATCAAAACTACTGGCTAAGATGCCTGAAAAAGTAATCAGTGATATGGTTCATCCCAACCAAATGGGATTTAATAATAAATGGCAAAGTTCTGATAACACACATCAATTAATCCAGGTTATAGCATTGCACTAGCATTCTAGGAAGTCTTAACGCATGTAATCAAAGCTAATAGATGTTAATTAGAAGTTGACTACATCTGAAAGACTTTGGCTAAGCAAAGCCAAAGCATTGCTAAGCTCATAAAAATGGCTATACTGGATCAGACCAAAGGAATATCTAGATCAGTATCCTGTCTTCCAACAGTAGCCAATGCAAGCTACTTCAGAGGGAATTAACAGAATAGATAATCAACTTATATAAAAGTGACCAATAATTGAAAATTAGAACACTAAATTTGGCCACCATAGGAAAAAAAAACCCAACGGTATACCACAACAGAAATATTTAAGAAAAATTCTCAGAGATTTGGGACACTTTCCTGGAAATATCTAAACAATCCTATTAAAGCATCCCTGCCCCACCACTCATTTGTCCCTCTTCTTTCCCCACTTCCTTCCCTCCCAATCTCTATTCTCCTCCTCTCAACTTTGCTTCTATTCTTTATCTTATTTATTTTTAATCAGTTGGATTTTTATAAACTAATTTGGGTTGTTAATTGTGTAATACAAGGAACTGATTTCTATTTTAGCCATTCATATAATAAAATGTTTCAAGTATAGATCAGGTTGGGTAGCAACTAATCAATAACATACATAAATTTAAATATTACATTCCATACTAAGGACAGAACACGAAACCTCAATTATTCCAGTCTGACTGTGCTTAGATTTATCTCTTGTTGGCTTCTTTGGCGCAATTACAAAATAAACCTTCTGCAGGACAGCTCCCTGAAGAGAGCCTACTACACACAATTTTGGCAAAGAGAAGTGCTTCTTTCCCATGTACTGAGAAGAATTATAGTCTTTTCAATAGGTAGACATGGCAAGATTTGGGGAAGGAAAGGGTGAATCAGTAAAAGCCATACTATTTCCATTTAAGCTTTAAGTCCAAAGAAAATAATAATGTATTTTTAAAAATCACCACTAAAGGATATAGGCCTCAAGAAAAACCAAATTTCATTCCATATCTTTTGAGGAAGACTAATGTATTCAGCAATTTGTGTTTTTGTTTATATCCATGGAAAATTCAAGATTTCCATTATTTATGATCATGTCAGTGTCCAGAAGCCACCACCAGCCAGTCAACATCCTTTTGATTCCTGCAGTGGGATAGTGGGTTGGTCTGCAATTTATTCACTTCCTTCCCCCTCTGTGGTTAAGGAAACACAGATGGAAATCACTGCCTGCTTTAAGCCAATAGCAAAATTAGGGAGAAGCTCCAGAGTCTTCTTTGAAAATTTCTAATTCTTGGTTAACAGAGTCCTACAGTTATCCCATTCCAAATGAAGGAGAGGTTGCAAAGAGAGACTAAGAGGATTTTCAATTGCTTGTATTCAAGAAATCTAACTCCTGTTAACAAGATTACTAATTGTAACCAAGCCAGAAGGTTCAGCAGGTGAAAATTTCGAACTTCTGGAAGGAGGAGTTGAGAAGAGACTAAGTGAAAAAGATGTGAAAGTAACTGAGGCACTAGGAACCTGAGAAAAAGGATAGCAGCTAGTGGGGATAGTCAGTGACTTTAACAATCATTGTAACATAACAAAAATACATTAACCAATTCAAAAAGAATGTAATAACAGTTTGTCAGTACTAAAGGTAGTTCCTTTAAAAAACAGAAAGGGAAGAGAGTATTAGAATAAACAAGTCTCCAGAGCATAAGCATATCACTATACACAGGAAGCAGAACTAGACTATGAAATGGCTTCTGTTTTCACAGCTTCAAAACACTTCTTTATGTAAGTGGAGAGGAAAAAAAAAAAAAGAAGAGATGTTTAAGCTTCTAATCATTCATCTTCAACTATTCCACCTGAGGCCTATGCTGGCAGGGAAGAAAATTGGCACAAGATACGCAATTCCAGCTATGACAATTGTGTAGTTGGAGTAGACATACCATGCTCCAATTTTCTGGGGCAGCCTTACAGTGGAAACTTGACAGGAGAAACACTCCCATCAAGTTCCCTTACTCCCTGCAATAGCAATAGCAAGGAGTACTGGCAAGGGATTGGGGTGCCTCAGTGTTTGATTTAGAGGGTTTTTAAAATGCAGAGCCATAGTGTGGTTGGATCCTGGAGCCAGCACGAGCCAGGACTATTCAGGAAAGCTCTGCAGAGTGGTCCTATCCATCAATCGTATAGTCGACATAAATTGTACCAACTATTCGATTAGCCTGACAACCGCATTTTAACATCCTTACTTTGCAAACCATTTAAACTACCTTATTTTTTAAAATCTTCTTCTATACCCTTGTGACGAAATCAATTTTTAACTTCTGCAAAAATTGGGACTCAGAATAGGAAGTAAAGACAAAGCTTATATTGAAGTACCAATTGCAACTACACATCTCCTACTGAGTGAATTTACATTTATTTTAATTTTGTGCAACCTATAATTCAAAAACAGTTGGATCACATTTTTCATGCATTGGCATCTTCCTGCATTCTGCAACAAATCTATTGTAACTAACAACAAGAATTACTTCAGCCACACAAAACAATGCTGCTAGGAATAATCTTGCTCCTTTAGTTCCAAAAATATAGTTATCTACCTCTTCTAAGGGATAAAGTTGTATGAAGACTCATATGTCCTTCCTAAGCTAAAGCAGCCATCAGAGAATGCTGTCTGCCATATCAATTACAGTAAGAGTATTAATAACTCATTTAACTAGTTTAATTACAATCTATATTCTTTAAACAAAATTTCAATGAGCTATTATAATGGAGGAAAAATGGAAGTAGCACAGAGCTGGCGGAGTCAGGAGCCCGGGCAGCAGGGCCGCAGTCAGCCACAATGAGGCTGGGAGGTCTGGCAATGGGGCCATGGTCAGCCACAGTGGGGCTGGGAGCCCCCATGGCAGGACCACAGGCTGCCATGGGAGGTGTAGTGGGGCCAGGAGCCCTGGGTCAGCTGCAGCAGAGCTGGTGGAGTCAGAAGCCCTGGTGGCAGGGCCACAGACAGCCGGAGTATGGCTGGGAGGCCCTGCGGCAGAACCATCGGCTGCCATGGCAGGGCTGGCGGGCCGGGAACCCAGCATAGCAGCAGGCTGTCGGCGGGCAGTGGGATGTGGTGGGAGAGGGAGCTGCCAGTGGGAGAGGCCAGCAACTACCAGGAGGAGCTGAGCTGGGGAGCCAGAAATGACATCCCCTAGTCTGGCAAAATCCCTCATTTGGGACCAGTCAGGTCCCAAGAATGCCAGATCACGGAGGTCCAACAAGTTCTATAAAACTGTTTTTTAAACTAGAAACAGAAACTAGTCAAAATGTTTAAATCAGGATAATTTTGTTATGACCTGTTACTTTAAAAAATGTTCTGAAATTGATTACAAACTTTTCAGAAAGATTCTCTTTTGCTTTCAGAATAAACCTGTCAATTTTCAGGACAAATTAATTTGCTAGACAATGTTGCAAGGGCACTAAAATAGGAGTTTATAACGGAACCTGATCACAAATATACATCCCAATCCTTTAAACACTTATGTGTAATTTTATTTATAGTAGTAACATTGAAGTAAATGGGACTATTCACATGAGTAAAGTAATTGCAAGAAAGAATTCTGTCTTTATAGGATTTGTACATGGTACAATTAAAGAGTTAATTTATTTCACTGGGAATATTAAAGAGTAAAGCAGTGGTTCTCAAAGTGCAGTCCACGGATCACTAGTGGTCTGTGGCTCGAGCTCAGCCCCCTCCCACCCCCCCTCCCAAAATCTCCCCCCCAAAGCAGGGAGCCTGTGCAACCTCAAGGCTGAAGCACCAGCTCCAGGCTAGGAAAGCGCACAGGGATGGGGGTGAAGAAAACCCTGACCTTCCCCACCAGACCCAGCTCGCGGAGAGAAACTACAGCTCCTGGGAATTTTCCTATTGTTGGCGGAGGCTCGCAGGTAGACATGTGCAGAGGGGAAACCTAGCAACGGGGCTGTTTCACTGGAGGGATGGAGGGGGTGCAGAGAAGCATGGCCGCCAGGCAGCTGGGGCTCGGTAGGGACTGTTTCTCCGTCAACTCCCACTGGAAACATAAGGGTGAGATGCACAGGGATTTCAGGGTCACGGCACTTCCTAGCACGGAGCCTTTCCCCTTTTGCTCAGCCCAGGGTTCATCCTACCTTCCCCGGGAGCTGCTGGAGTCGCCACCCTTCTCAGATACTCCGTCAGGTCCAGATGACTTCTGAGCGAGGACAGGACAACTCACTCACCACCTCACCCCCCAGTCCTGCGCAAAGGCAGGAGCTCCAGGGATGCAGGGCTTTCTGCCGGGATCGCTTAAGAGTGAAGAGCCCTGACAATGTTTGCACAGACCCTGTCCGTCCCTCTGGGAGACCGTCAGGAGAGAACTGGGCTGTGGACAGGGCAGAGGATCTCAGTGAGGGGGTTTATCTGTGGGGGCTGCTCAGTAGGTGAGGCGGAGTAACCATGGGAATTTCTATGTGAAGTGTAGGGGAAGAGGTAACTGTGAGTGTCAGTTGTGGGGATCTCAGTTCCTTGGGGTGCCTCCTTCCCTATGCGAGGATTAGGAGCAGCAGCTGTATCAGTGGCCCCCTTGAGAAGGGTGATTCTCCTCCCTCCCCCCCAAGTATCTCTCACAAGCCCCAGTGCACGGAGCATGGTGCTCCTGTGTGGGGATTTGCAGGGCCCCAGGAGAGGGCAGAAGGGGGAGTAGCAGAAGGTCCAGCCTGACCAGTGGGGAGAAGAAGCCCCAAGGACTGGAGTGGGAAGCAACAGGAGCAGGTGGTGGCAGTGGAGGAAGAGGAAGAAAATGAGAAGTACGAGGATTTCTCCAAGCTGCCCAACACCCAGAGCACCGCCTCAAATGACTCCTTCTGCCTACCCAGCGGCAGATGAGGAGGAGAACCGAGGAGGGGGATAAGGAGAAGAGCTGGTTTCTGGGAGAGTCAGAGATCAGCAGCCTTGAGCCTCTTCCAGGCCTACTGCACCAACAGCGCTGATCCGCCACGGGCCCAAGGAAGAGGAGGTGTGGGAAACTGACTGAAACAACTGAGTGAGCCAATTGCAGCCAGGCTGCAGCCCACATCTCCCCTGCTCATGCCCTGGCAGTCTTCTGCTGTACAAACAGCTTAAACCTGGCCTTACCCCTACCGCTGGGTAATACCCATTCATTCAGGTCCCCTCCCTGCCAGGACTCACCCATACCAGAATTTCTCCAACTGAACAACATCACAGCCCCACTGCTCCATCCTGTTCATCTTCCACCTCTTACACACCCTCTAACCCTCTTCTCAGCTGTCCGCAGTTTCCTGCCCAGCACACTCAGCATAATGACTCTATTCAGCTTAGTGACCATATGCAGACCGTCTCTCCGCAAGCCAGATCTGGGAGGGAAGATCAGAGCTTTCTTCACCCTCACGCAGGAAGCCACAGCTAGTGCTCCAGCGTCATAGCTGCATGGTGACCACAAAGCTGGAGCAGCACGGAGGGCTCCATGTTTGGGGGAGGGCGGAGAGAACTGAGTTCTCCCTTCTCCCCATTCCACTGCGGGAATGGCAGAGCAGTGATGCGCTGTCCAGAGGCTTTCCCCACTGTGCTCGTTGGCTGGGAGCATGGGGGTACAAAGCCAGGTAAGCACCCCACCCATGCCCAGACTCCTGCACCGCAATCTCTCTCACTCACCCCCCTCCTTCCACCAAGACCATGCACCTCCAGCTTGTTCCTATACTCTCCCTCACTCCTGCACCTTCCTCCGGGCCATACTCTGCACCCTCCCTCCTGGCCAGACAACTTACCCCCACCCTGCTCCTGTATCCACCATTTCTCCTGCACCCTCCCTCCTGGCCACATATTGCACCCTCCCTTGCTCTTCTTCTTTTTCTTCCCATCCAGACCTTGCACCCTCACCCTCTTCTGCATCCCACCTCCCGCTCAGATCCTGCATCCCCATCCTTATCCCACTCACTGGCAGCCCTATCACACTGAACCTCTCGTTTTTGTCCCCACCCCAGAGCCTAAGGGGGTCCACAAAATCCACTAAATCCAGAACAGTAAATCTGGCCTATGGGAAGCCCTGAACCTTAGTTCTCCCTGTCCCTTCCCTTCACCACCTGGGCTAGAGTGCCAGATAATTGAGGTGTCTCAATTGGGGGCCATATTAGTGAGGATCTTGTTTTTGTTGATTTGTTTTTGCTTCTTATATCAGTTGAGGACCACACATTTTTTCGGTGTGTCAGTGGGCCCTGATCCAAAAAAGGCTGCCATATACCCCTGCCATTAAAAACAAAACAACAAAAACAAAAACATTGAAATCTTTTTTCTTGGACATAAATTATTATTTTACTTTATTTAAAATGGAGTTTGAAAAACTAACATGAGAAAGTTACAATGCTTAATCTGTTTACTAATTTAAATTGAAACATTCTCCCTAGCTGCAGCACTAGCAAAATGGCTCGGACATAATTATGTAATTAACAGGAAAAATGTATAAAACAACACTCTCACTGCACCTTAGAGACTAACATAACATTCAGATGGTATCATGAGCTTTCATGGGCACAACCAACTTCTTCAGTGAGTTTCCATTAGCAACTGGTGGTCCATGAAAAGGTTTACATTGAGCCAGGTGTTCCATGAGCCAGAAAGTTTGAGAACCACTGGGGTAAAGGAATGCAGCATCAGGCATATACATTTTAAAGATGACCTGACAGGCATTTTAACCTGATGAGATCTGATTTCAGCAATTCATGTTTCTTCTAAACAACTCATGACATCATGGACATCTGAAACAGTTGCATTTCCAAAAACAACCTGTGTATTAGTGATGTTCTCAGCTGTTGCAATATACAGTAAACAAGATCCAAGAGTCAGTTGTCAACAGGAACTGAAGCAGTAACTGATTTTCAACTAATCCAACTGGAAAAGTATTTAGGTCTATTCTTGTACTCCTTGTGTACCCCAAACTCTATATATACACACAACCCCTTAAAATATGTACATAAATATACATATAAAATATTTTATATCTGTATAAAAAGTGCACATACTTTTTATTTACTCTGGCGTTCATGCTGCCTTTTTTCTGTATAATTAATTGCTTTATAAAATATGAGAATACATTTTAAATTTGCGCTTCTGCTCAAATGATATTCTGCTCAAACAATACTTTTACCATTCTGAAGATTCTTCCTTGTTGTATGTTATTTGTTACAGTAAACTAAGCTCATGAAGAAAACCACACGTAAGTTACGTAGGACAACTGTAGAGAGAAGAAAGAGTGGGGCCCTCATATCTCCCCCAGTATTTTTTTAAGCAAATATGTTTTCCAAGATCACTACAGGGCATTATAGTACAGTATCACGGAAATCTTGGGATTAAAAAGAGCATTTTTTACCCCTTTGGGCAGAGAGAACCAAGTTGCATCACACATACACTCATAATGAATTCAAACTTCAAAAGAGGTGCCAAAACATTCTAGTCCTCTCCCTTTTGTGATTCACAGAGTAGCACAGAAGTAATTCTAAATGGAATGCACTTATTGCCTTATTGACTAGCCTGTTGCAATAGTTGCAGTTTACAATACAATATCAAATGGCTAGTTCAACATACACACTGTCAAACTGCATAGAGACTAATAACTCCAGTCCCTCTACCTTTCAAAGGCAATCCTTCCTTTCAGCCACTAACAAATGTCTCAACATGTTTTGACAGCATTAGCATATGACCCTCTGCCATAAGGCTAAAAACAAGCATCACTGTAAACAGTATGAGTTAGCAGATGGCTAGGGGAAAAACAGTACCAACCAAGTTCAAAATGTCTCATAATGCAGTCATGTGAATTATTTTGCACCTACAAAAGGAATGCTATCCAAGAATACTCCTTGTTAAACACAAGGTCACTTGCACTGACATTAGTGAAAACCAGATTTTCAATTACCACATATGTATTACATTTCCAACAAGTGTTCAAAAGTACTATATGCCACCTTTTTTAATTACACAGAAGAGTCCGTTTACAATAAATTTAGCAACCAGACTACCAAATGTGATCATTCCAGATCTCTAGGAAACAGACTTACTCATTAGTCTCCATTATGTAGCAAATGTCATTACTATGATGCAGCATGCTTATCAAAGACAGAATGTTTATTCACATGGATGTGCTACTGATTAGAGGACTACAGCAGCTGCCATGTAAAAATGGCATCATTTGACATAGCCAGGCAAAATAAGAAAAGAATAAGAATTAGAAAATATTTAATTGGATATGTTTTTTAAAATGTATTTACACATTTCCATAATGCTCAAAACACCTCAAAAATTTTGGGAAGATTCCCAGTTGTGTCATCCCCAGAAGCAGCACTAGCACCTGGCAACTGGTGGGGGGTTTTTTGTTTGTTTGTTTGTTTGTATTTTTACTATTGCAGAGAATTGTTAACAGTGGCAAAAAATGCTGGTAAATGCCAAAGCCTGATCTATGCTAATGTTCCCACCAGTACAATAACAGAGGCAACACTGATGCAATATTTTTAATTGACTGCTTTATAATATTTAAAAACCACACCTAAGAATGTGTTTGCTGTGGAAAAGGGACTGTTAAATCCCAATTCTGAAATGATGGCCTTTTGGAAAGGCAGCATGTCAGTACTTTTAATGTTCATCAGATTCACCAGTTTGAAAGCACTGGACACTGAATTTCAACAATATGGCTAACAGAAGGTCAAGCTTACCCACAAAATTCTGCCCCTTTGGGTGGAAAGGCATAGGTTTCATTTCCATGCTCATTTAAGACCTTGGACTGGGAGTAAGAAAGAGACCCCAGTTATTACTGGACTGAACCATAAAATCATTTTATATAATCCAAACCAGGTATGTAAAAAGTTGGTTACAATGGTAACCATGCTTAGCAGTTACATGTGCTGCTGGCTCTGCAGTATAAAGCTTATAAAAATTTATACTTCAGAGCCTGTAGCAAAGATTCCCCAGGAATGGGCTTGCCAGCCCAGCTTCCAGGGAGATGGCTTCTCTGTGGCAGGGAAACCTGTAGGCTCCACTCCCAGGGAGCAGGACCCACAACTGTTGCCAGTTCCACTCCCAGGAGGCTTCACTGCGGGCTCTGCAGCTGGCTCCCCAGGAACACAACTGCCAGCCCCTGCGGCCCCACTCCACAGGGAGACAGCGTGTAACCTCCAGTGAGGCTGCCAGGCCCGCCACAGACAGGAGTGGCTCTGGCAGGCCAGAGCAGCCCCTGCCTACAGTGGGCCCTGCGGGGCTGGAACATATTCCTGCCCATGAGGAGCAGAAAGCTACTCCAGCCTCTACTGTTAATCGGAACCAGTAAACACTACCCACTTAGGGTGATGCTTACCAGGTTAATCGGTTGACCTTTCACATCCCTAATCTAAACACCCATTTCTTGGTAACAATAGCTTTTTATCATTATACACCCAGGCTAAATAAATATAGGAATTTTTTGCAAAAGCACCTAAGGCTGACATTTTTCAAAAGACTCAGCGAATTAGGCACTCAGATCTTCTTAAAGATTGGGTTGGGTGCCTAGCTCTCTTGGAAGCCTTTAAAAATCCCAGTCTGAGGCACTTTTTAAAATCCCCACTCTAAACACAGCAATCTAAATGTAAAAGGGATTTGGTAACGGAATACGGCACCTGAGCAACCCATTTGACCCAAATGGTTTTATTAAGTGTGGGCTCAAGGAACAAAATCTCCATGGAACAAAATCTCTCAAAACTTGTTTCCCTCTCAATACAGCAAAATGGTTACAAAATTAAATCAATTTATTTAAAAAGGAAAAAGCGAGACAGGAAGCAGATTTTCACATTAGGCACGTAAATATCCAAAATTAATATCTTCCCAGTAGACAAAAATATCCTTGCCAATGAAACATCTCCTTTTCCCTTACTTCTTATTCCAAAACACACTTTGACTTTTTTGTAACATTCACAATGACACAACATTAGTTACATATGCAGAGACAAAGAGTATTTTGTGCCCTAGAACAAATTGAGGTTAAGCTAAACAAGTTACTCACTGAGTTTGTTACATATTCCAGAATCTAATTCACTCTCCCTGCAATATAACCTCTTTGGAAAGCAGAATTACTGCCCTACTTCAGTCCACTCTGCCCACGAAGTACACATCTACATGCAAGACATCGAAGAAATCACTGAACAAAAACCTGTGTGCTACCTTCGGCAGCAATGACAACTACAAACTTATTTCCAGGAGAGATGGAGCAGGCATGTACAATTTCTGGCAAAACAAGTTAAGTGGCTTAGTGAGTATCTATCTTCTTTAAAGCCAAAAATACCCTCCTTCCAAAGCAGTGATGGGCAGCCTGCAAACCACATGGGTTCTATGGATGGCCCTTTGGGTTCTATGCATGGCCGACTAGACATTTTGTTTACCATTGCCCATGCACAGGTTTGCCAGATTTTGCTGGTTTCTGTCCGTGTAATTTTTTTACTTAACAGTATTACTAAAGTGAAATGCACGTTAAGCGAGTGAATGCTGATTGCACACAACATTGACTATGAGAGCCGTGTGCTCCCTCCGTATCCAGTCAAAGTGCTGCTATAGATCAACAGGTACAGCCACAAATTTTAAGTACGCAAGCACAGATGCAGTTAGTAAAACTAATCTGTCCTGGGAGACAGGTTTGATTACAACAATTGTGCAACTCACTGAGATGAAGAAATGCCACTCATGAGGCCCGCTCATAGCCTAGGTTGACCATCATTGTTCACAAAGGCCACGCCTCCATTTGCCAGAGGAGCGATGCTCTGGAAATCAATCCTCTAGGGTTCGATTTAGCGGGTCTATTCAAGATCCTCTAAAATTTAAACTGAATGCTGAGGGAGCCTCCATCATCTTTGGTACTCTTTGCTATTCGGAAGAATAACTTCCGACTGTGGGGTTGCCTCAGAAAAATCAGTGCAAGGTACACTGACACTAGCTACACAATTCACATGGCTGGGGTTGTGTATCCTGCATCGTTTTTCTCTGCTAGCGTAGACCTGGCCAGAGACTAACAGAACTAGGCAGCCTGGAAATAGAAGTCTAGTCTTTATTGCAATATGAGCCTACAGTAAAGATTGCACAAGTTCTGGAAATAGCAGCAGAAGCTCCCCAGCTTCTCCCAAACAAGAGCAGCACCTCCCAAGGGCACCAACATCAGTTCTGGATACTTTAAAAAGAGGATTTAACCTGCAACACTCTAAAACCTGGCTTCAGTCCCAGCTCCTGCTGGTGTCACCTTTATAAATAGCCCCAGACAAAGGTCCCTCTGACTATTGAGGGCAGAGAGGAATAATTGCTTGAGTTTAATGCACATAGGACAGACTCACAGTGTGGGAGTTGGGGGCCTTTATACTGTCAAATGCTAAAGGAGAGAGCCTCCACTCACAGCTTGAGCTGCTTTCACTGACACACACACCCTTCACAGCCTTCAGACACCTTGGCCCCCAATACTGTCCCAGGATTAATGTTAGGCAAAAACTCTGGGAAAAGAAAGGGATATAGTCCAAAAGACACCCACACCAGTTGGGGTCACACATATGGGAGTCAGATACAAAGGACAACTGGCAAACACACACTAGGGGGCAAGTTATAGAAAGCAACCTGGCATGCACACAAAAACACCTAAGCATACCACTCAAGAAAGCCTAAGAAGTTTGGGTGAACATAACCCCCGGGAGAGTACTAAAGTAAAGGTGGGTGTGCACTCAGGCACACACACACCCTAAAGGCAAAAGGGATACCAAGGCAGGCATACACACATACACCTACACGAATTCTCAGGGAGGACAGAGATACCAAGGGTAAGTGTGTACTAGGGATGTGAAAGTGTAACTGGTTATAATCAGCCTCCACCCCAACTTGCAGCTGTCAGTCTATCAGAGGGGACACAGCCTGCAAGTTTACCTAAATAACTGCATGTTAACATCCTTAGGCTGCGTCTAGACTGGCGCGATCTTGCGCCAGAGCTATGCAAATGAGG
>CM057847.1:23119793-23131061 GCA_030068395.1 Apalone spinifera | reverse complement strand
TTCACATACAGCCTCACCCACCTCCCAGCCCTTTGGCCGAGCGGCCCGGCCCAGCCCCGCTCGCCCTTGCGCCCCGCAGGGAGACGCTGCCTCGGCCAGGCCACAGGACTCACGTGGAGAGTTTCCTGGTCCAGAAGAGCCCCCCAGGCCACAGCTCCTGCAGCTGCACGGCCCGGCCCAGGTTGCCTTTGATCTGGGCCAGCAGGCGGCTGGCCTCGGCCTCCAGCCGGTCCGCGTACGGCAGCAACTTGTTGTAGGCGATCTCCTTCTGCGGCACGAAGCCCAGCGCCTCCCCCGGAGGCCCGCTCCCGGCCTCGGCCATGGCCGCCGGCACCGTCCGCCCCTGCCGCTGCCGCCGCCGCCGCCACCCTCCGCGCCCGGCTCCGTCCTAACGAGTCACACAGCGGCTCCTGGTGACGAAGCAACCAACCACCGAGCGAACAGCCGCCTCCCGCTCGGGCCAGGTCACTTCCTGCGCGGGGGCGGAGGGAGCGGAAAGGGGGAGGCGGAGAAGGGGGGCTGAGGGGAGAGGCTCTCTGGGGACCGGCAGCAGGCGGAGAGGGGCGGCGCTGTGGGAGCCGAGGGAAGCGGGGCGGCTTCAGGGAGAGGCTTGGAGGTGGGGAAGAGGCAGAGCTGAAAGGAGCTCGGGAGGGGGAGGCCGGGGTAGAGGCAGAGTGTGGTGGGGGCTGTGCTGGAACGGGACACGACGGGAGGGGCGGAGTCACTAGCAGCACTGACCTGCCCTGCAGCTCTCAGGTTTGGATTCATTCTGGCAGTATTTAGAGTCTGTCTGTATTAAGGATTTTGCCCGGCATTTCAATGAGACACTTTACACTTTCACTTAAAAAATCTTCATCAAATTGTCCCACTCAGCCCTTGATACAGAGAGTGGGAGAGGAATATACACCCTTGATTCTGTGGCGTCCCCCGACTGTGGTCTTAATGACAACGTAAACCTGGTACCCTCATCTCCCTGGTAAGTGAGGCAAAAGATAGTTTTCCTCATTACAAACTGTGCTGATTTTATGTCAGCTGAAGGGAACAAGGGGGTGGAATTTTGACTGTGAATGATCACACAAAGTATATTTTAAGAGAGTTTAATTCCAACCAGTTTACAGACACAACTAAATATAAGCTACTCTAATTTGAGGACAATCTTGCTATTGAAGAAATCAACACTAGCACTGTAGGACTGCATGATCCATTCACAGTCTATAGTGTGTATATGGAGAAGTAGAGCGGGAGAGAGAGAGAGACAGAGAGTAAAGCTGTGAAGTTGTCCCCGGAAGTTAAATCAAACTGGACACCTAAAATGTGACTGCAGCAGAGAATTAATAGTGGGATTTAACCAGTGTAAGAAACAATGGTGTTATGTGTACACACCAATTGTCCTGTTTTGAGTGCATTTTTACCCCATGCTTACCACATAGCACTTTGATCAACAATTACTGTTTCATGGCCCTCTAGGCATATGTTCTACCTGTTCTCCCTCTGAAGCAATACTTGTGGAGCATTTCAAAAGGTTTCCATGAGCTCAAGGAAATTGTGGGGAAAAAGAGAACCATCCCCACAGGCACTTGGCATTTCTGAATAAGACTTTATTCTGAAAGTCTTATTCAGAAATGCCAAGTGCCTATAACACCCTCTGATGTTCAAAGTCCACTTTTTGTGGTTTAATGGATTACCAAAATGAAGTTTAGCAAATTTACCCTGTTGTGAGAGCCAAAATCACATTTGTCCTGCAACTTCTGTGAAATTATTGGGATTTAAGAGAATTAAATATTGATATTTCCCAGAAAGTATGAATTGTCATAGGAATTAGGCAACCAAATCTTTTAGGCATCTTTGACTATCTCAGCCAGAGTGTCCTCAGGGCACATTCTTTCATAAGCATTAAACACTACTTCCAGAATGCTGTTCACTGACAGTGCAAAAGTCCTGACTAATAGTTTGTGTGGTAATGATTCACAGGAGGTTGCAGATTCAGGCTTTGATCATATCTCTCTAAACAAAAGAGAATGAAATAACTTTGTTGTTTTTTTTTAATTAAGAAAAAGTAAAAAGCAAGTCTGGCATTGGATGAGGCTAAAATGAATTGGATTACACATACTGATCTGCTGTGGTAAGTGTTGTCACAGAGGCTACGTCTACACTGCAGCACTATTTTGGGATACCCGAGATATCCTAAAATAGCTATTCTGCATTTTTTGAGCGCACCCATTATTTCAAAATATAATGGGCTCACTATTCTGACATCCCTGTAAACCTCACTCCATGAGGAGTAAAGGACATTTCAGAATAGTGATTTATTTTGAAATAAGTGCTGTGTAGACTGCGCCAAATTTTGAAATAAGCTATTTCGAAATAGCTTATGCAATTTGTGTAGCTCAAATTGTGTATTTTATTTCAACCTACGGTGCAGTGTAGATGCACCTAGAGTAACTTGGTCCTTTCAAGGGTAGTTGTGCTCAGTCTAACTTCGCTCGAGTGATGGATTTGGGCAGGTGGTTGTGTCAGGTAACTACTAATCATGTGCCACAAGGAATGGGGTGTGTTTCTTATAAGAGGGAGCCTCCTAAGTTGGAAGGATAATAAAAAAAATACCCCTAATTTTAAAATAGTTTCTTTGGGATGCACTGACCTAGTAAAGACCTGGAAGAGGTCTTCCCAAAGTAAGGATTCCTGAGTGGTTCCAGCTGAGATCTCTTGTTGAAAGGGTACTAAGGCAGTGCGGGGGGGGAGAGAGAACTGGAGTTGATCCTTGCAGCGCTGATACAAGGATAGTTGAAAGAGTCCTAATAGAAAGGAAATTAGGAGGCTTTGAGAAAGAATTGATCCAAAAGATGGTAGCCTGAACAGGATAGTATGGACAGCTGAAGGAGTTCACATTCACACTTGCTTAGGGAGTTTGGGCTGGGAGTTCGAGCTAGAGAAAGAGAAGAAAGTCCCATTTCTGTTGTCAAGAGAGCAAATGGACTGTCGAGCCCAGGAGAGATCTAGATAAGGATGTATATAGCTTACAAAGGGCATGTCTACACAGCAGGGCTAAAATCGAATTAAAATACGCAAATTCGGCTACATCAATTGCATAGCTAAAGTCGAAATAGTTTAATTCGGCTTTTGGTACTATCTACACAGCAGGAAGTCGAAGGAAGAACACTCTTCCTTCTACTTCCCTTACTCCTCGTGAAATGAGGATTACCATCAGTCAGGAGTAAGGAGTCCCCCAGCTCGACATTATTTCAGAATAATAGCTTGTAGTGCAGATGTGCACTATGTTATTTTCCAAAATAACACTGCTGTGTAGATGTACCCTAAAGGTCCTGCTTAATTGGTTACAATTCTGATTGTAATTGGACTATAATTTTGACTACATTTTTGTTATTGGCAGGTATTTTCAAGTTAATTTCAAAATTGTATTTTGTTACTTCAAATCAGCAATATTACTCTACGTAGCTAGCTTTGAAACCAGAATTAAACATTACTTTTATCTAGTGTACCTCAACATACAAAACATTGCTAGCCCCAAAAGTGCCTTCTTGGCACTCACAATATTAAACTATGATCAATATTTTTCAGAAAACCTGAAATAGCTAAACAAGCAGTTTTAGAAAACAATAATTCAGTATTATATTTTCAATAATAGTATTGATTAGACAGACTGTTTTGCATGGTCTATCCATTTTAAATATATTTGTTGTAATTGTTTGGTATTTACCTCCTTTCCAAAAAGGAAATAATTTTAACCTTTTTTCCCTTAGGCTACGTCTACACTGCAGAGCTATTTCGAGATACCAGAAGTATCCCAAAGTAGCTATTCCGCATTTTTTGAGCAAGCCTGTTATTTTGAAATATAACGGACATGCTATTCCAACGTTCCTGCAAACCTTGTTCCATGCAGATTAAGGAACGTTTCAGAATAGCGCTCTATTTCAAAATTTGGCACTGTGTAGATGGCACCAAATTTCAAAATAAGCTAAGCAATTTGCATAGCTCAAAGTGAATAGCTTATTTTGAAATTAGGGTGCAGTATAGATGTACCTCTAGTGTGCTGACACTAAACTGTTAAAAAAAAACAAGACAATGCATTCTACAGAAGTGTTTTACAGAGTCAAAAATAAATCCGTGCTTCGGGTTTGTAGTATGTCTTGGCTGCACTTGGCACATAAAATCACATTTGGTTCCTGAGTCATCTGATTCTGAGCTGAGGATCCATCTGCACTGCTTGCATCAACAGCTTTTATTAAGTAGGAGGAATATCAATTGAGAACACATTAAATACAGTGCCACCTGTCATCTTTGTCTTAAAATCTTGAGAATAATGATGAATCCAAGTAAGTGTTTTAGCTGTGAAGGAAATGAAGTCCCTCCATTCATGAGAAATCTCATTGGCTTATATCACATTACCCACTGTTCATACATTTCTTTGCAGAATGGCTTGCTGTCTTAGATTAACTAACACCAGCATTGTCAACACCTTGTATTTAGGAAATTTGTCCATAAGCCTAAAACATAACTGTGATCTCAATCTGAAGCAACCAGTTTTCTCTTCAGAAAAGTGTTGTCCAGTGTTCAATCTCCCTTTCTAGAATAAGGTAAATATGAAAATTGGTGACAGGCAAACTATTAAATATTTGGCAGTTTCAATAAATCACCTAAAATATTTGGGCTTACTGTATATGAACCACTAGGCCTCCTTCAGTTGCTAATCTGACTACCTCAGAAGTACCTCCTCTGAAAAAAAGAGTATTTTGCATTTTGATCCTGTCAAAATAGATGGGCCCTCAGATTCTCCACCATTCTTTTCCCCTCTACCAATGTGAGGGAGGGAAATCACAAATCAAGAGCTCCATCAATCATTTATAACAAGGTGTAGTATTAAGCAAGCATAGTTAAACTGGACACTCATTCCATTAGAAATATCTTTCTTCAATTTATTTAGCTTATATTATTTGGGAAGGGGTGTGAACTAAATCAGCGTTTCTCAAAGCGGTCCATGAAACCACTTTGAGAAACTTGTTAACTGGCTGCTCCAGTTTGTTTACTTACCTATGCTGTGGCCACGGAACCTTGCAGCTCCCATTTGCCTCTGTTTCACCATTTGCAGCCAAGTGGAGCTGCGGGAAGCCAGAGCAGCCAGTTAAAAAGTTTCTCAAAAAGTGCTTTTGTGGACCACTTTGAGAAACACTGAACTAAACCAAAATAGCCACTCACTCTGAAATAAGAATTTCCACTAATGGGTGATTCCTGTACAACTGAAGAATTTTCCTTTGTATACAAGGCTAGACGCATGTGTGTCATATTATCCCCTTTAGCTTCACACTCTTGGTGGTTCTGTTTGTCTGAGTTTGCTGAAAATCAAATTTGATAAGAATGCTGTGAGTATATAAAGTAGATCACATAATTCTCAATTTCAGTCCTTTCCCAGCTAATTCAGTTAACAGGGGAGTGAAGAAATGACACTGACATATTAAGTACACAGCTACATCCACTATATTTATAAACTAGGACCAAAGTCATAACTAGCGTAATGTCACTTAAATCAGTTGTGTCAGGATTGAATTAATTTCCCCAAATTTTAGGCTTTTTATAGACTTCCTGGCTACTAGCAGTGATTTAGAAAGTGAAATTCAATCAGAACATAGATCAGAACTTGTTTCTGATACTGTGCTCTGTCTCTAGCTTGTCATTCATGAACCTCCAAGAGACGTCATTGGGAAACTTTTGTCCCTGCAGAGACAAAATATAGAACCTGAGCTCCTCTAGGTCAACTTTGCTGCTGAACTTTTTTGACAAATTATTGCTGCATTACTGAATTGTGGGGGCTGATTTTAAAAATCACATACATTCCTCTGATATAAAATTAGCCCTCCAAAGTTTAGGGAAAGAGGTGTCATATTTTTTGCTTGTCAGCATTGAGAGATTACCTTTATTTCCCATCCACTTGCCAGACAGAAAGCAGCTGCCGGAAAACATGTGATAGAAAGAACCCTGCCAAGGCCAATTCTTGGGATTATGCTGTGCTAGGAAATCCAGGAAATATAGCAAGCTGAGACGTGATGGTCACTTACATAAGAAGTGATCATTTAATGTTTTGCTGTTTCATGTAATTGCTCTTTTTTGCCAAGAAACTGGTTGTGGACCTGTTGAACCCTTATTGCATGGCTAAATACAGCCCTTCTAGGTCTTTCTTTCTATGTCCACCCCCACAAAAGCAATGGATATATTTGCCAGAGCTTTACAGGCAGTTCTCTCTTCCCTGGTTTATTTATTTGTTCATCTTCCAACTACCTAGAAATAGGACTTAGCTCTTTAGTCAACAAAGCTCCTATTAAGGGCCAAACTGTGAAATCTTTGATATATAGATACTACATATAAAGATACTAATCCATCACATCATCATGTTGCAATGCTGAATTAGAAAGCTGCTGCTTAATGCTATGTATGGTAGGTGCTGTTCGCTTGCTTGTGGAGCTCAGAGAAAGAGGAAGCTAAGTAATTATGTTGATACATCTTTTATTAGTCATTTAATAATATAGGAACTTTGTAAGTCTTTTAACTTTGTATTAAGCCTTTTCTTAATGTCTTATAGAAACTTTGTATTAGCTTTATATTGTAGTCTTCTTATAATGCTTTATATTGTAGGCACTTTGTATTAAGTCCTTTCATAATTCGTATTAAGTATTTTCATAGTGTAGAAACTTTGTATTAAGTCTTATTATAATGTTATAGTCCTTAGGAATAATTAAGGTAAAGAAAATGTCCTTGTATTAGAAGTAGAATAGATCTCTCCCCTTTGACGTGATGTGGGCCCTGTTGAATGAATGAGGTGTGAATGAATGAATGAAGTGTGGAAGGCAAGTACCTCGGAACAGCTGCAATGGTTGGAGAGGGGAATAGGACCAGATCCAAGGACAGTAAGACCTGTCAAGTGGACCCATTGAGAAAGGTCAGACATATTGACAGCCTTGGGAGTCAGAAGCAAGCACCTTTTTGGAAGCAAATTCAAAAACCCTCTTTGAAGATGAATCTGGCAGCATTGAGGACAACACCCAGAAGAAGGCACCACAAATGACTAACACAGTTAGAGTGCATAGATTTGCAAAAGATAACTAATAGGTCTGCATGAGTGGGAAGCTACTATAAATGTAAGGTGTCTTGCAGGGGGCCCCAGGTCTCATCAACAGTGGAGCATCGATCTGGATTGGCAGAAGCTTGGCTCCTCCCTTCTCCCATCTAACTCATCTGGCCAATGAAGTTAAGAGGAGCAACTAGTTGGTAACAACAAGACAGAGTGTGCTTGTGTGTGTGAATGCATATATCATATGCATATGATACAGTGTTGATTGATGTATTACCAATAAATGTGGCATTTTGATTTATCCCCCTGAAAAAGATCCCATGCCGTTCTTAGAGCACAACAATGAGAGATAAGAATGTCTAACATGGTAAGAGCATAGGACTAAGAGTATAAAAAAGAAGTAACCATTCAAGTGCAGAGGAGTTTATTCTCATTTCATAGTCTTATTGAAGGTGGAAAACACACCCTCTTCAGGGAGCTGGCTGACTTTCAGTATCAGTTGCTGTTACCTTTAATTGGCTGAATCTCTTTGATGATGTTGGTAGCAGCTTCAGTTCCTGCTAATGCACAGGCAGAGGATTGTAATTGCTTCTGTCCTTATGGTGGGAAGAGAATTTTTAAAAGTAGAGTTTAATTCTCTCTTTCTCTTATTCAGTCCATTCTGAGTTCCAACAGGGTTCAAGAGAAGCTGGAATTTTGTTTCAAATGAATCCAAACACTCCTATTTTCTGTGATGGTCCTTCAGCTCTCAAAATAGTTTTTAAATTCAAAAGATTTTAAAGTCTTTAAAAATCAAAGAAGATACTGTCTTTTTCTTTTTAGTAAGTTCTGTAAAGGCTCTTCTTGTCTTACTGAGTTTTGTGGGGGATTGCTTAGGCATTGCCTGATAATGAATTTCAATATTTTTACACTCAAATGTCTTCTTACATTAGTAACCAGGTTAGAATCAAATGATCTTGCTATATTTGGATAGCGAACATCTTACTATTCATACAGCAATGAGGCAGGCAATCCTTACATGAAGGTTTTCATTTAGATATAAAATAATTGCAAATATCCATCTCAAAGGAATCAATATCATAAGCATTTGAGGAACAACAAAAGCTTTCATCATTTAGTGGACATATGAATTAATTTAGGAGTATCATCTACAAAATATTCCCTGACCAAAAATATTACCCTTAACATTTGAAGAATGAAGACTTTAGAGGGTTTATAAAATAAATCAGTTTTAATACGAATATTTCTGGAATTCTTTGTGTGGATTTAAATAGTGGTTTTTCTCTTTGGTAAGAGGAAGGGTTATGACTTAGTTTATAGTTCTGATAGCATACCTTAAGCATCATTCCTCTTTGAAGTAGATTAAAATAATGTGAAGCTTTTTTTTTCACAACAAAGATTTTTTCTAAAACATAAATATCGTACAAAGTCTCTTTATTTGAGATAAAAACTATATCTACATCAAACTGGTAACATATAGAAGAGAGATATAGCTTATTCTTTGATAAAACATTTTTGTTGGATCATGTGCCTGTTGATCAAATGATTTCCTGATTCACAATACTTTTTACCATTAAAGAAATAAATAGTATAGAACATTAAAGCAAAATAGAAGTTATAAAGCTGCATTTCAAATCAGGAGAATTTTTAAAGGTGAAAATGTGTGGTTCTGGAGTTTTCAAAACTTCGCCTGCTTTGAGGACTTGGGCTGCCAAGACATTGTCACTTTAACTTCATGCTCAATCACTTGGCTTTTCATAAGCCAGCTTTTCACGTTACATTATGATACCAACACTTTTGCCAAATGCCACAACACCTGTTTTCTATTTGGGACCAGAAGCATTTATTAAGCCAAAAAGGGATTATGTGGTGACCAGTAGGTAATAGGAAAATTCACATAGACACAGCAAATGTGCAGAATATCAAAAATACAAATAATTCTCAAATTGGTCAATATCTCACCTCAGTGTGCCTTCTCAGAGTGAAGGAGAAATCTTGCAAAAAGGAATATACTGCAAATATTGCAGCAAACTTTTGCCCCAAATGATACACACAGTCTCAAACATAAGAACACACTGGGAATATCATTTGCTATCCATACTTCAGACTCATCCCAAAGAACATAGGCCATGATTCAGTCCATTTGCTGAATTTACTGAGGAAGAGTTGACTAGCAAGCCTGAGAGGTAATCATTCCCATGAGGCCCAGGGACACATAGCACACTTTAAGTAGCACAGGGGTAATACAGATATCCTTGTGAAGGGCACCTGGTGCACTTTCTTCCATGACAGTGTTACAAAGCATGACTGTAAAATCTGCAACAACCTCTTAGATAGTTGCAAGGTCAAACACTGCAATACATTCTACTCTTTTTAATTCAACCACCTCTGCTGGTAGACACAGGTACTTGGACTAATGAAGATATTTGCTTCCTTCACCAGTTCCACTCACTTAAAATTGCAGTGGGAATGTGGGTAGAGAGAATGTAATTATTGAACTGGAACTTGGCTAGAACACTAGCATTGTCACCTCATTTAGAAAGTGCAGAATATCACTTTTTTTTTCATCATTGTTGATGGCCACAAGTAGTCTGGACTTCCATTTAACAGCTCATATGAAAGACAACACCTCCAGCAGCACAGTGCATCTGCACATCAAGGTGGGACAGAGAATCCATTCAAATACTGCCCCATTTCACAGAATTCAGTTCCTGAGGTCAGATATGATCACAGGATAAGATGATCTGACTGTAGACTAGGAAAACGTTCTGGGATACACAGTTGTACACCAGGGAATTTGAGGTCTTCAAACCAGGTCAAATGGGGCTGGAAAGTACAAAATCTGTTAGAGAAGGCTTTTTAGATTTATCTTTAGGTATAGTAAGGACACATGCTTTTTTTTTTAATTTTGGGGAGGGATGGATACATTAATAGAACAAAATAGCTCATGTTTTAGAAAAAGTAAGTATGAGAGGCAGTAATCCCATGTTCACCCTTTTACAGGACGATAAATTCTGTACGAAATATGTATTGCGAGGTGTCATTTGAAAACTCAATTTGTTGATCATTATTGTTCTGTTAAAATATGTATGGCAACATTGTGTATTACCAGGGGCGCTGCCTTCAATGGGGTGCCTAGGGCGCCCAATGATGATGTCACCCCATTGACAGCCGTGCAGGTGGGGGCGCCAATCGCGCGTTCCGCCTGGGGCGCCAGCTGCCACAGCTGGCCTCAGGCTGCTCCTGTGTGTAACATTCTAAGCTTCCTCAGTACAGCATTACTAAAACATGTTCCAAGTCGGAACAGCCACAAACCAGTTCCCTGGACACAAAAGCTGATACCTCAGTTGTGTGTCAAAATCAAAATGGACTAGTACCAAATTAAGTGGTCATTCTTTGGCAGGAAGAAAGGCAGCTCTGGAAAACAGCAATGGACCTGGTTAATCAGGGGCAGCTGAGACAAGGCTGCTCTAGAGCAAATAAGAACCAGCTGAGCTGACTTCAGGCGTCATTGGACCTCTTTAAAAGCCTGGGGGATGTGGCGGAAGCAGGGAAGAGTAGCTGAGTTACAACTGATAAGGTTAAGCGGCAGAGATGCTGATATAGAGAATGGCAGCATTGCCAAAGGAGGGGGAAGGTGAGGAGCTCCAAGAGGGAGTGTTTGGCCTCCCTTCCCTCAAGTAACCAGGGAGTCCAGCTGGTAGCTGGGAAGGATTGGTAACCCAGCCCAGGCTGATACCCATTTTTGCCAAGGGGATGACCCCTCACAAAACTCTGAGGCTATGTCTATACTGGCAGCTTCCTGTGGAAGAACAGTTGTTCTTCCGCAAAAACCTGCTTGCTGTCTACACTGCACGAGCGTTCTTCCAGAAGTAAATTTACAGTATAGTGTTGTAAAATGGCTTCTTCTGGAAGCGTTATTCCTCTCCACACGAGGAATAAGCCCTCTTGTGCAAGAGCTCTTCCACCAGAGAGCAGTGTAGACAGGCAACATGAATTTCTTGTGCAAGAAGCCCCAATGGTTAAAATGGCCATCAGAGCTTTCTTGCGCAAGAGAGCGTCTATACTACCATGGATGCTCTTGCGCAAAAGCACGTGGCAGTGTAGATGTTCTCTTGTGGAAGAGTTTTTTTACAAGAACTCTTCTGCAAAAGAGTTCTTGTGCAAGAAGCTGCCAGTGTAGACAT
>CM057847.1:23104422-23119693 GCA_030068395.1 Apalone spinifera | reverse complement strand
GATGCATCACGGCCTGGCCCTGCCCGGTGGTGGGGGGGAAGGTGGAGCTGGGGCTAGGGCAGCCTCGGCCTCGGGCCCTCCTCAGTGGTGGTGGTGGTGGGAGGCGAGAAAGAGCCAGGGTGGGCCGGGGCGAGGAGGGGCAAGAAAGAGACAGGGAGGGGCAAGAAAGAGCTGGGGTTCTGGTGGCTGGGGGAGGGAGAAGAGCTGGGGCAGCCTCCACCCTGGGCCTTCCTTCGTGGCACGGGGGAAGGTGGAAGAAAGAACCAGGGTGATGGAGAAGAAGGAGGAGAAAGAGCCAGAGCCCTGGTGGCCAGGTTGGGGAAGAGCTAGGGTCCGGGTGGTCCTGGCCCCGGGTCCTCCCAGGAAGAGAGGAGTGTTGGTGAGTGTAGTGAGCAAGGGGCACAGCCCTGTAGTTGTCTGTTAATAAAGTGACATTGTATAGGAGCTTGTATTATGTAGGAGAGAGCTGGGCAGTACAAAGTGTACATTTGTGGGGAAAGTCTGGGCCTGGGACCTGGCTGGTGTTGGTTGCAGTGTAATTCATGAGTGATTAAAGCTCATATAACTGGAAACAATTTAAATATTGGAGGCTGTGTCTGAGCAGACCACGAGTGGCAGTTCTCAGAGCAGAGCAGTGTTATAAAAGCCAGTACCCTGGTTGGAGAACTGTGTGACGCAGCTGTTCATTAGTCCAGATCATACCCTTGGTAATGTCACAGTAAGGGAGAAAATGTTTTGCACCTGAACTGGTAAAAAGCCAAGTGTTTGACAATTTCACATGGCCTGCAAATGTTTTGCACAGTTCTAATCTTGCATCTCCTGACAGCATATCTTCAATCCTAGAATTGCTTCAAGTCCACAGCCAATAAATCAATCTTTTCTTATACTGGAAAATTTTACAAACATTCAAGTTTACCTGCTAGCCAGGTAAATTTCTTCACTTCTAGGAGAAGAAATAATACATACATTTTGATTACTTGTTGGCACTCTTCATAAGCTACCTCTATAAAATACTAAAAGCTGGCAACAGTGTTTGGAAGACATTATTCTCTTTCCTTTAAATGATTGGGTAGAAACTAGCAAGAGTGTCAATATGTAGTTCTAAATTTAAGAAACTGTAACCCATATGTTCTCCTGGTTCCCACTGGCTATCAAATGACTCCATTAGAAGAGTTGGATTCTTGGTTTAATAGATTCCATCTGAGGTGAGTTGTACTTTGAACTATTTAAATGTTCTACCAAGAATGTAAACTAATCAAGTCAGTAAGATTTGACTAAAATACATGATGAAATATGCCTCAAATATATTTCAAGATCCTGAAACACTAATGAAGGCTTCTCTTTGTTGCTTTCATGTAGAAATAGTGGGCTAATGTCATTAATAAGAATGAATTAACTAGCTTAACAGTGCTGCAAAATGAAATAACTGCCAGCCCACCTCCATTGTAAATCATTCTTTTGGCAGCCCACACTCTTTTGTGCTTGCTAGCTCTTTTGTGTAGCCTGAGCCTCCACACAATTTGACATCACTGCGCTAGTGGCTGTGGAAAAGGCAACATTTAAACTCATTTTTTCATGAGCCAGTGCGTATAAAGAATAGAGGCCCTAATTGTTTTAAATGACTATACATTCTTGTTCTTAGTGTATTGCATATGAGGAGACAATGCAATCTTTAGGAAAACCTTAGCCAAAGTCTTCCCAAATTTTAATAGTGTTTTGAATGTCTGAACCTGTGTCTATTTAAATTAAGGGTTAAACAAACTTCCCTTTACTTTTCATTCAGCCCTTAGAATGAAATTCTCTTCTTTATGGTTTTAAGCTGAAGAGTAGAAGATTTGGTTCCTATCTCTCTCATCTCCTGCTTGCAGAGCCTTACACCTGTGTATCTCACCTCTTTCAAGAGATGGAAGATGTATTCCAAATCCAACTGATTGATGGCTTCATGCTGCCAACTAAACTTGGCTGTCATCCTACACTCCCAGCATGAATCCACTGGGGGATCCATTTCATTTCTTCTTCTTCCTTGTCCTGATGTTGCAACATGTCTTAACCTTGCCTATACTGACTTCCCGCCTGAGAGAGGGATTCAGATGTGGAAGAAGGCATCACACTTCAGAAAAGCAAGCTAGAACTGAGGATCCTGGCAGGTAAGAGCAATGGCTGATTAGATCTCTAGGGTTGCCAAGTATCTGGTTTTGAACCAGACAGTCCAGTATTTGAGCTTTCAGTTCGGGGGAAAAAATTGAGAAAATATAAATGTCTGGTATTTTCTAAATAAGATATAATGTAAATTGTGATGTAATGTCAAATGTGTCCAGTATTTTTGTTGAAACCATCTGGCAACCGTAGAGATCTCACTGTAGGCAAATGCCCCAATATGGTCTCACTTTCCAGCAGCTAGAAATACTCTCTTCTCCCACCGTGTTCTTTATCTACTCTTCTAAAATCACAGGAAAATAGCCAGGCCCTAAGACAGGGCTACTCAACACACAGCTTCTGGGCTGCATGCAGCCTGCAGCCCGTTTCTTTGTGGTCTGCAGTGTGGTTTGGGTTTATGTGGGGCTCAAGACGTGGCCTGCGGATGGGATCCTTTGAACGTGGCCTCCACTGGGAACAGGATCGACAACGGCGAGGCGTCTCCCAGGCGGGATGAGCATTGAAACACACAAGCGGATGGGTTGGCTGGAACAGACGGTTACAGGGTGTTGGCATTTCTAGCCCTGACGGAGGAGGTGCCAGGAGCGCTGGGGTATTGTGGGAAGTGCTTTGTATTCATGCCCATCAGTGTGAAAGAAGCTATTTGAATATATTTACTTATATATTTGCATGTATATGCAACCACGCTTAAGTAGCGGCCCTCAGCATGTGCTGTGAGTTCATTGTGGCCCCCAGAGCTTCCAAAGTTGAGTAGCCCACCCTAAAACATTATATTCCTAATGATTAATAAGTTTTCTAAGAGTTCAAATTAAAAAAGGGTCACTAATTTGACCCCAAAGGAATAGTGTGATGGCTTGATGAACTCTGGCTTTTTGTTTGCGAGAGGGAAAAAAGATTCTCCTGAATGTATCTTGTAAATGCTATTAGATGGGAATCGGAGCTCATTTTGGGATCTGGATACTAGAAATACACACTTGGACAATGCTACAATAAAGTTAGTTGAGCCTTTGATTCTAGAAAATTAAAATGTTATCCTTGTACAAATTATCCTATTCACAAGATCAATTCTTACAAAGTCAATTATTTTCACCGTTGTAAGGAAGTCATTCACTGTGATTTAAATGTCTTCAGTCACTAAGGCTGGTGGGTTTTATATTTAGGATTAATCATCAATCCAAAACTGCTGCCACCACCACAAATGATGATAAACGCAGAAAGACCTGAATTAGTGACTCACATCTTCTGATTCCTATGATTCAAGGCAAAATAATTTAATTTTTCCATGTGCTTTTTTCTTTCAGGGCAGATCAGTTCATGTTCTCATATATTATTTAACAACACTTTACTACTAGGAGAACTCACTAGGCATGCTCAGAAGCTACCACTTAGATCAGGTCCCATTCAAAATATTTCTAGAGCTGGGTTTCTGAAAGTGTTCCGCAGAATCAGTTTGAGAAACACATTAACTGGCTGCCTCAGTTTGTTTATTTATCAAAGCCGCGGCCACGGAGCCTCACAGCTACCATTGGCTCCATTTTGCTCTTTGCAGCCAAGGGAAGCAGCGGGAAGCACTTGGCTCACATTTGGAGCTGTCAGCCCTTGAGTGAGCTCCAACTGCGAGCCCTTGCATGTCTGTCAGCGTCCCATAATCCATGCTACTGAGTATGTGCACCACTGGGAGAAGAATGTTAGGAATCATTAAGAAAGCAACAGAGAATGAGAATATAAAACCATGGTATGCCCACATCTTGAATACTGCATGCAGATATGGTTACATTGGAAAAAGTTCAGAAAATGGCAACAAAAATGATTAGGGGTATGGAACAGAAAATATAAGGAGTAATTAATGAGACTGGAACTTTTCACCTTGGAAAAGAGATTACTAAGGGGGTATATGTCAGAGGTCTATACAATCATGAAGGGTGTAGAGAAAATGAATAAAAAATAGTTATTTTCCCTTTTCCAAGAACTAGAGGGTCACCACATGAAATTAATAGGCAGCAGGTTTAAAACAAGCAAAAGAAAGTACTTTTTCACACAACACATAGTCAACTTCTGGAACTCTTTGCCAGAAGCTGTTGTGAACGTCAAGACTATAACAGAGTTCAGAAAAGAACTAGATAAATTCACGGAATCATCTATCAATGACTATTAGCCAGGATGAGCAGGAATACTGTCCCTAGCCTCTGTTCATCAGAAACTGGGAATGAGTGACAGGAGATGGATCATTTGATGGTTACTTTTTCAGTTCATTCCCTCTGGGGCACCTGGCATTGGCCATTGTCAGAAGACAGGATACTGGGCTAAATGGACCTTTGATCTGACCCAGTATGCCAATTTTTATGTGGTTACGCAGGATATCCAGGGTAACTCAGGCACTTTTGAAAATCTCAGCAGGTGCCTGTCTGTATCTCCTCAGTTGTATTCAGTGTAGCTGTAGCCATGTTGGTCCCAGGATATTAGAGAGACAAAGGGAATATGCTAATATCTTTGATTGAACCAACTTCTGTTGGTGAGAGTGTGACATTGTCCGGTATGGTTCACAGCTGTGAGTGCCAGTCTCAGGTCAGACTGTCAGAAAACAGGGCAGACACCCCAGATTGGTAGTACATTCTATAATTAAGATTTCACCAAGGCAGTATCAGATATGTGGTCCTGGATTAGTATGTCTAAGTGAACAGGGGAGCTAATGAACAGGGAATTGCAAATGGGAATTTGAGAGAGGTAGGAGATCCTTCTGCTGAATGAACAAGGTGCGGGCACTATCCTTGATTTGAGTGAGTTTGCTTGATTGTATGTGTTTTCCTTTCTCTATCAGTTATTTGAGTTACTGGGTCACTTGAGATTGTGTGTCTGTGGACTGTTTGAGCTTTTGTTCTTTGAATCATCTTTGAACATTTTTGTGATTAATTAGGGGGTAGTGCTGACCCAGGAGAGAAAAACTTAAAATCCAGAGGCTAAATCAACAGGGGGAGCTAGCAAACAGGGGAGTTTGTAGGAAGGAATCATAATATAATCATGATGGTTAAGAAGGACCACATCGCTTGTGTCAGTGCTGCTTCTAACTCCTCCACTGGTGCTTGTAGCCAGACAGATAACCCAACCATGAATGCTTCTATGCAGATCTTAGCATGGATTTGCAGAGACTTTAGCCTGAATTTCCAACTCACAAAAAACCAGGCAGAGAGGACTATGCAGTGTGAAAGATGTAATCTTCAGGAAGCAGGTGGCAGAACTACGGGAGGAGGTGAGTAGGATGAGGAGCATCTATGCCCATAAGGAATTCCTTGAGACACTCAAGCTGGGACAGGAGACTGCTGTCACATCACTTAGGGGTGGAGGAGTTGACTTTGTCATAGGGAAGATACTGGCTATTGGTTACTTTTGGCAGCAGGCTATGCTCCACCCATATTTCCAATCCATACACCATGGAAATGGAGAACCATTATGTTGCTCTGGCAATGACAAATTAGGAATCACCCTGTAAGGTGGAGGAGGAGAAGCAACGTACAGCCGCTCCCCGAGTTGCGAACGGTCGAGTTACGACCGTTCGCACTTACGACCAAAGCTCCCATGGAGCGGTCGTAAAGGCGGTCCCCGAGTTACGAACGCGACCCCTGCTTACGAACAGCGCGGTTGTGTGTAAGTCAATGGGGTTCGAGTTACGAACAGTTCGAGTTACGGACCAAGTGTTGGTCCATAACTTGTTCGTAACTCGGAGAGCGGCTATATTCCCAAAGATGGAAGGTTTGCAGCTATCACTCCCAGGAGGAAATGTAGGGTAATGGTGGTTGGAGACTTCTTTCTGAGGGGGCCAGAGGCATCAATGTGTTGTGACTACATGACTCTAGTAGTAAAGGTGAATGAGTGCAGAGCACAGGTCGTGTTTTCTTCCGTCCTTTGAGACAAGGATAGGGGTGCAGGCAAAGACAGATGCATCCTGGAGGTGAATGCCTGGCTGTAAAGATGGTGTCATCAGGAAGGCTTTGGCTTTCTTGACCTCAGAATGCTCTTCCAGGAAGAACTGCTAAGCAGAGATGTGGTCCACCTATTGAGAAAGAGACTATATTTGAATACAAACTCTCTAACATAGTGAGTGGGGTTTTAAACTAGGTTTGAAGTGGGCAGGTGACCAAAGCCCACAGGTCATTAAAAAACATAGAGACTTGGGAGGAGGATTGGAATTTGGGGGGAGCATGGATTGTAATAGCAGGGGCAAAGGAGAGACAAGACAGAACTGGGGGCAGAAAAATCAAATCAGTATCTTAGATGTCTGTACACTAATGCAAGAAGCACGGGGAATAAGCAGGAAGAACTTGAACTGCTAGCACATAAACATAACTATGATATGGTTGAAACAAAAGACAGAACGATGTAGCACTTTAAAGATGGTTTATTAGGTGATGAGCTTTCGTGGGCCAGACCCACTTCCTCAGATCAATTTGTGGAAGAAAATTGTCACGACCATATATACCAAAGTGATACAATCAAAAAAAGTGAACACATAAAATTGACAAATCAAATTTTAGAACGGGGCGGGGGGAAGGTTAGTGTCTGTGAGGTAATGACGTTAGGGGTGATAATTAGGGAAGCTATCTTTGTAATGGGTGAGATAATTGGCATCTTTGTTGAGACCCATACGTAAAGTGTCAAATTTAAGCATGAATGACAATTCTGAAGCTTCTCTTTGAAGTCTTGAGTTAAAATCTATTCTAAAATCTGTTCTAAAACTAGCTCCAGGTTCCAAGGGTGGGTCCGTGGGCTGCCTGTGGTGTGGGAAAAGGTTAGCCAACCCTTTAATAAATCTTGTAGGGCATGTCTACACTTGCAGCCTTTCGGAATTGCAAATCAAGCCCGGGATTTAAATATCCTGTGCTTGATTTGCATCTTCCTGGCCGGGCGCCTTTTTTTTTTTTTTTTTTTTTTTTTTTTGGAAATTTACAAGCCTGGAATAACTGCCCGCATCTACACGCGGCAGTGAAACGGGCGTTCGAAATAAAGCCCTATTTCGAACTACCTGTTATTCCTCCTGCAATGAGGTGCCTGGCCGGGAAGATGCAAATCAAGCATGGGATATTTAAATCCTGGGCTTGATTTACAATTCCGAATGCCTACATTTGCAGCCCTATTCCGAAATAGGCTGCAAGTGTAGACATACCCTTAGTCATTGGATGGGAAAATACGGAATAGCCATCCACCGAGTGTCAGAAAGCAGTGATAGCCGCTATATGCACTTTGAGAGAGGAGCAGGTGAGGCCATAATTTTTAAGATATAAAAGATAGTCCAAAATGCAATGAATAGGTGCCGAGTATGGATTTAAGGCTGTGTCAGAAAACCATGAAGAGAAGCGTCTCCATTTATGGAAGTAAGTACTCCGTGTATTAGATTTTCTGCTATATAGCAGAATGTGTTTAACAGCTTGAGAAAGAAATTATTTCTGTTTGTTGGAACCAACCATGTATGAGGCCGTCAGAGCAAGGTGGTCAATGCATCAATCGCCTGTGGTTCTGCATCAGCAAGTCGTGGCATCTGGGTAGATGATATGGAGAGTGGATCGACATGCGAGACAGGTAAGGGAACCACGTTTGTCGTGGCCAGAAGGGGGCTATTAGTATTACTATGGCTCCTTCGATTGCTATTTTCTCCAAAACTCTGGGAATTAGGGGAGTAGGTGGGAAGGAGTACAGAAGATGGTGACTCCAATTGTATAGGAAGGTGTCCCCTATGGAGTTCTGTCCGATCCCAGCTCTCGAGCAGTATCGGGGGCACTTCGCGTTGCAATGCGTGGCAAAGAGATCTACTTCTGGGAACCCCCAGCGATGGAATATGGTATGGAGTACCTCTGGGTGCAGCTCCCGTTCGTAGTTCGTGGAGAAATGTCTGCTTAGTGCATCAGCTGTGGAGTTCTGTTCATCAGGGAGGTACTCTGCGATGAGCATAATTTTGTGTTGGTTGCACCAATTCCATAAACATATCGCTTTGGCACAAAGTGATCGATAATGGGCTACTCCTTGTCTGTTTATGTAGTATACTGTGGTCATATTGTCAGTAAGGACTCTGTTGCACCTCGGTGCAGTAATATGACGGGAGTCCCAGGGGTTTAAGGCCGAATACCCAGTGGAAAATATCGCATGATGGTAAGACAACAGATTTTATCAAAATGGAATGATTTATTAAACCAAATAACTTTAAATGAGTAATTGGCCAATGTTTGTTACAAGACAATTGGACCACAACAATTTTTGAAACTCTACCAAAGTTACAACTAAGTCACATACATACACACTTCAAGAACTGTTTCTTTAAACACACTAGCAAACAACACAGGTAAAAGTTACAACTGAGTTATACACTTTTCAAAACCTGTCTCTTTTAAACACACTTGACAAATAGTAAGGGTAAATTAAATACTCACAAATCCAGCAACGACAACAGCACAAAGACACACAAGAAATCAGAGCATGCTCGAGATTTGTGCACCCCTTTCTTGATTCGGCGGGTGGGAGGCAGCCTCAGGTGATCAGTCCTAAGCCAGACTCAGATTCCATCTTCCAATATTTGGGAGTCCTCCCTGAGCTTAAGGCTCAAGGGTTTTTATGCTTTTGGTGTTTTTCTATTACCATATTTGGTGTTGCTTATGCTCTGCGGGTGGTATGGGTGTGGTGTGATGCCCATATATGGTGTTGGGTGTTGGCTTTGATAAGCTCCATTTTACTGGTAGATAGGCTGTTGCTGCCTGTGTGATGTGGTGAGACTGCTGGGTAGATCTCGGCTATGGGCGCGAGGCCTGGCCAAGAGAACCCATACTTGACAGACTCGAATAACTCGACCATGGATCAGAGGGAGGAAGTGCCAACATGCGTTGAAGACCTCCCACAACTCGAGGAGGTTGATGTGTGGTAGTGACTCTTGGGAGGACCATAGTCCTTGGGTTTGTTGGTGCTGTAGATGGGCGCCCCAACCTAGGAGTGAAGCATCGGTGGTAAGTTGCATTGTTGGTTGAGGGTGATGAAAGGGCATCCCGTCCATCAAATTGTTGGGGATGGTCCACCAAAGCAACGATTTTTTTACGTGAGAAGGTATTGTAACTCTCCTGTGGACATCCTGGCCATTCAGATATATATTGTAACCATCCAATGCTGAAGACATTGGAAGTGTAATTTTGCATGTGCTACGACATATGTTGTGGATGCCATATGGCCCGTGAGCTGTAGGCAGGTGAGTACAGGTGTCCTGGGACTGGTAGAGAGAACTTGTCCCAAGTCCTGGATCACCTGGAATCTGTTCATGGGTAAGAACGCATGCGCCTTGGTCGAGTCGAGGTGTGCGCCAATGAACTCTATTGATTGTTGCGGTATCATGGACGACTTCGAGACATTGAGTATAAGCCCAAGCGCCTCGCATACGGAACTCATGGTGTTGGTGGCATGAAGCACTTCGGTGAACGAAGGTGCTCTGATTAGGCAGTCGTCGAGATAGGGGAATATAATGATTCCCAGTCTTTGCAGGTATGCCGTGACTACTGTCAGTGTCTTCGAGAAGACCCTGGGAGACGATGAGAGACCAAAATGTAGGACCTTGTATTGAAAATGATCTGTGCCTATTCGGAAACGTAGGAATCGTCTGTGGGTCGGGTGAATGGCCACATGAAAGTAGGCGTCCTGTAGGTCAAGGGACATGAACCAATCTCTGCTGTGCAGTGCTGAAATGATAGTCATCAAGGTCACCATCTTGAAGTGTTGTTTGCGAAGGTACCGATTTAAACGTCAAAGGTCCAGAATGGGTCTCCAGCCTCCCGACTTTTTCTGGGTCAAGAAATGGTGGGAATAAAAGCCTCTGCCTCTGAACTTGTCTGGAACCTTTTCTATTGCTCTGATGGTCAGGAGACGAAGTGCTTCTTGTTTTAAGAGACTTGTGAGATGGGTCCCTGAAAAGGGACGGGGTGGGAGGAGGCAATGAAATGAAGGGGATGGTGTAACCTAACGCAATCAGCTGTAGGACCCATCTGTCGGTGGTAATATGGGCCCATCAACAGTGGAATGGTCTTAGACAGTGGTGGAACACTGTATTCACAGCGTGAGGATGGTTGTCTAGCGATATGGTCTTCAGTTCCTCGACCGAGGCATCAAATTTGCTGTTTAGTGTTTTGTTTGCCAGATGCTTTGGGTTGAGGTCACCTTCTCTGCTGTCTCTGTCTGTTGCATTGGTGGTTCTGCTGCCTATATTGAGTCATTGGATGCAAGAACAGTCTCTGCCTCTGGTAGGGTATGTACCTCTTGAGGCGGTAAGGTGGGGTATACATGCCTAAAGTTTTCAGTGTGGTTCTTGAGTCCTTGCCCGAATGGGGAACTTGATCTGTCTTTTCCGCAAAAAGACTGCCTGTCAAAGGGGAGATCTTTGACTTCGAACAGGAGGTACCACCGCTTGTTGCAGCCATGGTGTCCTGCACATGACCACCAAGGTGATGCTGGTCCGCACTGCAGTGTCTGCTGTATTAAGGGCTATGTGCAGCTATCCTGGAAGCCTTCTTGTACCAACGCCTTGAGAACGTCGGGTTGTTGTCTGGTAGATGTTCAATGAGTGGAACCAGTTTTGAGTAATTGTCAAAATTATGATTGGCCAGTAATGCGGCGTAGTTGGCCATCCGTAAGGTTAATGTTGCCGAAGAGTAGACTTTTCGGCCGAAGAGATCCAAGTGCTTACTCTCCTTGTTTCCGCTATTGGCTTTGAGCTGAGGAGCTCTCGCCCTCTGTTGTGCTGTGTCCACAACAAGAGAATTTGGTTGTAGATGCATGAAAAGGAATTCCATGCCTTTCGCGGGAATGAAATACTTTTTATCTGCTTTCCTGTTCGTAGTGGGAGTTAATGCTGGCATTTGTCATATGTCATCCGCTATTTCTAAAATTGCGTTGTCAATTGGTAGTGCTATTTTGGATTCTTGTGATGGTTGGAGGTTTCTGAGAAGATGGTGCTGTTTTTGTTGTACCTCAAAGTTGAACCCATTGACTGTCAGCTACCCTCTTGAACAACTCCTGAAATTGGCGGAGGTCGTTGGTTGGTGATGCATCACCCGGAAAAACTGCGTCATCCGGTGACAATGAAGACTGTTCAGTGGGAGAGTGCCCCTGTGGTTCTTCATGTTGGGACGACTGCTGTTGTTGCGGATCTGTATGATGTGGCGTGGATGGGTCAATTCCCGTCGGGGTAAGTGGTCTTGTTGTGGACAGAACAGGTGAGTGAGCCCTGGTACATGAGGGTTGAGACTGATGATGGGACGGTGATGGTTATGTGTTCCGGTGAGATGAGTGTGAGCAACGTCTATCGCAATGGTAGTGCCTGGGAGAGCGGTCATAATAGCGCATGCTGTATGGGGACTGGAGTAGTATCTGCTCCTATGTGTCCCATGGTGTCCTGAATAGCTGGAGAGTGTAGGGGATCTAGATGATCATGACCTTCCCTTTGAGTGTGTGGGCGATGCTGGCGAGCGTCGGTGCCGATGGGATAATAAGGTGAGGCATAAGGAGAATAATGACTTCGCCTTGTGGTGTGATGTCTTGGTGAGTGCCTTGACAAAAATGAACGAGCCAGAGATGGTGAAGGCGGTTCCGGAGAGAAGCGCATTTGCTCTGGGCTTGGAGAAGGTGTTGGTAACTTGCAGGGCTTTTGGCGAGTTTTAATCTGCGCCGGATATTGCTCAGCTGAAGATGAACCTGGGGTTGAAATGTTCCTGGGTGGAGGCTGTGCCACAGCGTGAAGAGGCAGTGCCACTAGTGAGCAGTACTGTGGTGCCGAGTGTGTTGGCGGTGCCAGCTGTGCTGGCAGTGCCGATGTCAGATGTCGCACCGGTGCCAGTTGTATGGCCAATGCTGCCGCAGTCGGTGCTGCCGCCGAGGTGGTTGTCAGCACCGAGATGGCTGTCGGTGCCAAGATGCATGCCAGTGCCGGTGCTTCTATCGGTGCCGGTGCCAGCTCAGTGCCGGCCGAGCTACCACTGACAATTTCGGTGCCGCATGCCTTGATGATGGCGGATTTGTGGCCAATGTGCTGCATCCCTGCTTAGTTTTATCAGGTCCATGTGGGGGAAACATACCGGAGGTGCCTGGCTTATGCCCCCTGCTAACGTGCGTTGGGGGTAAGGCGCATAAAGGAGAAGGCCTCCTCTTTGCATGGGTATGCTTAGGTGATGAGGGCCGGTGTCTACTGGTTTCAGTGGTTTCTGTTGGGCGGGAGGAGTCTGTCTCTTGTGGCTGTAATGCCTTGTCAAACGAGCATTTTAAGCCGCATCTCCCTGTCCCATCTAGCTCACGCCATGAGCTTAGAACAATGGGGACATTTCTGAGGGATGTGTCCCTCACCAAGGCACCGTATGCATAGAGCATGCCCGTCTGAGGCAGGCATCGGCTCGCGGCATGCTTCACACTTTTTAAATCCGGGTGATTCCAGCATGACTTGTCGGCATCTCTTATAGTCTATGGAGGACTAGGTGGGTTTTTTTGGGGTTTTTTTAGTTTCAATGACTAATGTGTTGCCTCAGAAAAACACTAACTATAACAATTTTTTTTAAAGTAACTATATCAAGGAGAACTGTAAAACTAATAAGAACTACGACTATGTAAACAATGATTATAACTAACTAACAACTATTTTTTTGTCTCTCAATCCTGACAGGATTGTCGAAGAGAGAGCGTTCACTCTGTCTGCAGCCGAGGACGGGTCAGGAGGAACTGGCAGGAGCCGGACCACGCACACACAAATGGCGCGAAAGGCAAGAGCCGCGTATCGCACATGCACGGTCCGGTGGCCTATGGCTGGAAAAGATCTCCGATCTGTGGTGCCGGGACAAGCCCGACAACTAAGTGGAGCACCCACGGGACACTGTTTGAAGAAGAACAGAGCTATTCTGGGTCATTGGATAACTTTGGGGATCTCTGTTTTTGCATCTGGAATGTTCCCTGTTAATGTCCAATGCAGCTCAGAGATAAAGAATCCATCCCTAGATTTATTATTATAGCTTCTTCCACAGAAGGCAGTTTGGCCAGTGTTTTTATTCACAGCAGGGCTCTTCTTTTGTTGATTAAATGCAAACTCAGCTTTTGTGAGCTTTCATTATTGCAAGGGGCCATTCAAGGTAGAGTGGTTCCTTACATGTGCTAGCTACTTACACTAAACAGTCTGTTCCACCTTGCATTTTGTTTTGATACTGGCAGTATCTTTCCCAGACTTTAAAAGGGCTAATGCAGGGGTCAGCAATCTTTCAGAGGTAGAGTGCCGAGATTTGACTTATTTACCTCTTTGTACAGGTCTGAGTGCCAGTGATACTTTTTAAAGTCAATAATAGTTCTACTTATAGCAGCTTCATTAATAAAAACATTAAGATGCAGATCTTATCTTTTAGTACAGGGGTCAGCAACCTTTAGTACAGAAGTGGCATGCCAAGATTTAACTTATTCATGGATCTGTGTGCAGGGGAAGGAGGAGGGAGCGAAGGCCAGGGCAGGCTCAGTATGGTGACCTGGGTATGGTGACCTCTGAACCAGCTGCAGCTAGGGAGAATGGTTTAATTTAAATTATGAAACAGATTAAGTGTTTTAACTTTCTCATGTTAATTTATGAAACTCCATTTTCAATAAAGTAAAATATTATGTCCAACACAAAAGGTTTCAATGTTGTCTTTATTTATGGCGGGGTGGGGAACCCTTTTTGGGTTGGGGGTCACTGACCCACAGAAAAATCAGCTGGGGACCACACAAGTGAGAAGCAAAAAACTCCTCAAAAAACCCCCAGTGTTCACTGATGTGGCCCCAACTGAGACACCTCACTCCTCTGGTGCCCCAGCTTCACAGGGTGTGAGGAAGGGAAGGGGGAGGACTGAAGTTCAGGGTTTCCCATAGACCAGATTTACTTTTCTGGGGTTCCAGAGTTAGTGGATTTTATGGACCTCCTTAGGCTCTGGGGTAGGGACAAAAATTAGGGATACAGTGTGTGAGACAGGGCTGCCAGCAAGTAGGATAGGGATGCAGGAACTGAGAGGGAAGTGGGGTGCAGAAGGGGAAAAAGTTGCAAGGTCTGAGTGGGAGGTGGGGTGCAGAAGCAGGCTGGGAGTAGGGTGTCTGGCCACATGGAGGGAGCAGGAGCAAGGGAGGGTGGGGTGTTTGGCCAGAAGAGAGGGTGTAGGAACAAGGGAGGGTGTCGGAGCAAGCTGGGAGTGCCAGCTCTGGGGAAAGGGGGAAGGGAGGGTATTGGGGTGGAGAGGTCTGGACATGCTGGGGGACCTTACTTAGCTTTGTACACCCTTGCAGCAATGGCCACAGCCATACTGTCCTGACCACCCTGGAGGGAGGCTCTGCTGTCGGGGCCCACGTGGTTTGGGTCCAACCCCAGAGGGCCTGCTGCTGCTGTGACACAGTCCAGGGCTATCCCAGAGGTCCCACTACCACTGTGGTCTGGGACTGGCCCTGGAGGCTGGAGGTGCCACTGCCACTGCCCTGCAGTCCCGGGTCAGCCCTGGAGCATGTAGTTGTGGCAGCAGCACCTCTGGGGCCGGCCCCAGAACATGTGTCTGTGGCAGCGGTACCTCCAGGGCCAGCTGCAGACTGCGTGTCCACGGCAGTGGCACCTCCGGTCCCAACTGAGGCACCACTGAGGAGCCTCAGCCCCAGCGCTGCCTCCTCTCACCACAGTCTAACCTGCTGCAACGGAGGAAGGGAGAGCTCTCCAGTGGCTGCACGGGGGAAGTGGGGTAGGGCTGACCTCCCTTCCGCGTGCCGCTGAAAATCAGCTTGTGTGCCATAAGTGGCACATGTGCTGTAGATTGCTGACCCCTGGGCTAATGTATGATTTGCAAGTTTGTCTCTCTCACTAACAGAAGTTGGTCCAATAAAAGATCGCACACTCATTTTGCATCTCTTAGGCATCTACATCCTTTTGAAAAGCTGGTTGTCAGCACTTAAAGTGTAATCCATAGATGACAACTCCAGCTAGGCAGTTAGTAAAACATTTAAAAGTGACTCAGAGGCGAGAAAAAGGGGAGGAGTTGTACCCTCTCTTACTTCATAAGTGTTGTGGCAGGGTCAGTCCCACTCCTGGGCCCCTGACCCTTGTTCAGCCCACTGT
>CM057847.1:23086250-23096697 GCA_030068395.1 Apalone spinifera | reverse complement strand
CTCCCTCTGGGACACCTGGCATTGGCCACTGTTGGCAGACAGGGTACTGGGCTGTTTGGACCTTTGGTCTGACCCAGTATGGCCATTCTTATGTTCTTAAGGAGAGCATGACTAATACAATATTTACTGACACTGGAAAGTAAAATAAAAGGCATTCACTAAGGCTTATACAGTTTCTCTGGGGAATGTTTAAGGTTAGGGTGAAACAGAATCCTGTAAAAAAAAGATAAAACTCCTAATTTGAAATTTTCACCTTGTGTATTTTGCCAACTCAAAGAGTTAAAGCTTCAGAACAAACTTTACCAGATAGCAAAGATCTGGCCTTAATGCAATACGATTTACCATATATTAATTAGTAACACAAGATTAAGATCAGAGATTTAGATGTCTACAACACACCAAAAAATTCTATTAAAAGAATCTTTTTCTTTTTTATTTTAAGCCATTAACACCCAGGTAAACTTTCATTGGACCTAACCACATATGCTCATACAACCTCACATCCTCTAATACAGGGGTGGGGAACCTCAGGCCTGGGGTCCATATCTGGCCTCTGTCTTACCTGGATCCGGTTCCTGGCTTACCTGGATCTGGCTCCTGAGGCTCAGGGCTCCCCCTTTAGCTGGAGCACACAAAATGTACTAGCCAGGGCCCTAGCTAGGCTCTACTCCTCCAAACCTACTTAGGTCTGGTCTACACTAGGTAATTAAGTCAGTATAACCCCAGGAACCAACTTCCACCAGGCCCAAGTGGGTTCTCAAACCTCTCTTCTGTTCCCATCCCTCACTGGACCTCTTCCCTCAAGCCCCCACCCCCTCTTTCTCCAAGCCCCCACCCTCCATTTTCTTGTTCCCTCCCAAGTTCCAGAAGTCCTGGCTTCTCCCCCTCTACCCCAAGGCACCCTGCATTCTGCAAAACAGCTGGCTGCAGCAAGCACTAGGAGAGAGGTGGAAGCTGATTGTCAATAAGTACTAAACAACCATTAATTTTTTCCAAGGGTACTCCAGCCCCAGAACACCAATGGAGCTGATGACTATTCATATAACTATGTTGCCCAGGTGTGTGAAAAATCCACATACCTGAGCAATGCAGTTAGACTGACCAAATCTCCATCATAAAGAGTACTTAGTCTATGGGACAATTATTCTATCACCCTACCTATTGCTTCTCAGGTTGGTGGATTACCTACACCAGTCATTATAAGACTTCATTGCACTGTGACCCTTCTCTGACAACAAAATTACTATACAACTCCAAGACAAGTACTGAAGCCTGAGCCCACCCAAAGCCTGTCACCCTGGCTGAGGTAGCCAAAGCCTGAGATCCACTACCCCAAGGAGCTTTGCTGAAATCCTTAGGCTTTGCATTTGGCCCTGCACAGTGGGGCTCTGTACAGTGGGGCCCTGCACAGTCAGCCCTGTGCCCCAGTAAGTTAAAGCCACCCCTAGAAACCCTACTAATATGGGATTGCAACCCACATAGGGATCCTGACCCACAGTTTGAGAACCACAGATCTACACCAATGGCAGAACCTCTCTCGTCAGTGTAGGTCCCATTTTTACTGAAGCATTGTAAGTGTAGATTGGTCCTTAGATAACACATTGATCTCTTGCTAATTACCCCAGACATTACTGCTTGCTTTCAAAGCTAATCTCCTCTCTCACTCTCTGTTCATCTCTCTCCTTGACCTTATCCTTCCTTAGTTACCAGTCTGACTTCATACCTCATTTTTAGTGAGAAGACCAGCTATAGAAAAGAGGTGGTGTGAATTTTAGTGTCCCTGTTAAATACTTTAAAATCAGAATTTAAGGTGTAAAAAATCTCATAGTAACAGAAACTAATAATGTTTTCATGATATCTAAAAATATATTTAAATGAAAGTAGTTCCTTTAAATACAGGATAACATTTTCAAAAATGCCTTCAATGGGAATTACGTGCCTACTTTCTTGTTTCCCTCCACAAGTGTTAGGCAGCACAGGAGGAGAAGCAGAACAATAAGGGCATGATTCAGAGTCTGTGAAAGTCAATGGTAACACACACATTGACATTGATGGAGTGAGGATTGGACTCTTGTTTAGAGCACGTAGTGTGATGGAACAGAGATCTATTAAGAATTAAGGAAAAGGTATAAGTTAAAGGAAGAAACATCAGGAATATTGACAGTTCACAGGGCATGGAAGGAGAGCTGAGGAGCAAAATGGAGTGAAAGATATGATACTGCAGAAATTCGGTGATGGAAAGGTCTATGAAATAGCAATGTTGAATCATAGAAAACTCTGGTTGGAAGAGACCTCAAGAGGTCATCTAGAGTAGACCAACCCACTGCTTGAAGCAGTACCACCCCCAACTAAATTATCCCATCAACTTAGGTTCATCATCTGATGAAGTGGATTTTGCCCACGAAATCTCATGATAGCATATATTTTTGATAGTCTCTAAGGTGCCACAGAACTACTCAATTTTAAAGTTACAGTCTAACACAGCTACCCCTCTGAGACTTTTTAAATCATCCCTGTCAGGGCTTACTTAAGTCTGGTCTTAAAAATCTCTAAGGATGGAGATTCCACCACCTCCCTAGGTTACCAGTTCCAGTGCTTTACTACTCTCATGATTCTATATATGTGTGTTAGTCTCTAAGGCTGTGTGTAGACTACATTAGACTTTTGAAAGAGGATATGCAAATTCCACAGGAATTTGCATATCTTCTTTCAAGCTCACTTTTGAAAGCGGCACTTTCAAAAGTGAAAGTAATCTAGACGCGGTTTTGTTGGTGAACCCCCCCCATTTGTCGACAAGCCGCGTAAACCTAATTTTTTAAGGAAAAGTGGCTTGTCGGGAGGGTTCGCCGACAAAACTGCATCTAGATTACTTTCACTTTTGAAAGTGCTGCTTTTGAGAGTGAGCTCAAAAGAAGATATGCAAATTCCTCTTTCGAAAGTCTAGAGTAGTCTAGACGTACCATAAGGGTGCCACAGGACTACTTGTTTTTATTGTTCTAAAATTATCTATATCCTGTCTTGCAGTGAATTGCGGGTAGATGGCAGCAAATGGCAAGGGATTTTCAAACTGCTGTATCAGGTTCTCTTTTTACATGACTGCAGAATCTTTGGGTCTCAAAACAAAATGGTGCTGCTTTGCATTAGCAAGAGATCAGAAGCAGGAGGAACTCAAACTACAGGCAGATAGATACAACTATGACATAGCTGGCATTACAGAGGCTGTGTCTAGACTACAAAGTTCTTCCGGAAAAAACCCCACAATTTGTGAACTGCAATTTGCGTAGCTTTTTCAGCTTCTTTTTTTGGAAGAGGCTTTTCTGACATTTGGCCTGTCTACACTGGGCCAAATGTGGGGAAAAAAACCCTTTTTCAGAACATCCCTTCTTCCTTGTAAAACTAGGTTCACAACTATGCCGAAAAAAACGTGCCTGCTCTGAAAAAAATGTCCGTAGAGAAGACGCGTTCCTTGGACGCAGCAGAGTGACCATATGCATGACTGTACTATTTTGTTATGAAGTCACCCAGGTTTGTGTGATCCCTTTGCTACTCTTTGCAATCTGTTTTGGCTTCCACTATCTTGAGCAATTTCATATAATCTACACCTCACATTTTTCTGGGAGTGCTTTGAGTCACAAAGTAACCATGGAGTTGGTGCCTATGCAGTGAGGCAACATCTGTTATTGTGCCACTTTCTGTTGGTGAATGAGACAAGCTTTTAAGTTTATACAGCCCAGTGTAAACTCAAAAGTTTGCCTCAGTCACCAGCAGTTGGTCAAATAAAAGATGTTACACCTCATCCACCTTCTCTCTCTACTATCCTCGGGCTAACCTAGTAATGTTAACTCCTATACAATGAATATTAATAGACAGGTGATGAATATATTATACCCTCACCTGTTTACAGGATTTTCAATTAGATCTACACTTTTTCTACATTACATACTTTCAGAATCAGCAGGTTACAGAGATTACAAAAGATGTGACACAAAGTATTTTTACAGAGCAAGTGAGAATGAGCAAAAGACAAAAGGAAGATGACACTGTTCAGTGCAACTATCTTTCTGCAAGAACGAAGAGAAAGAGCATGTTTATACATCAGAAAGGACAGTAGCTGCTCTGGCCAGACGCTTTATCTATCTTTCCTGGCTTCAAGGATGAATGGGAAAAAAACATGTTCAAAAGACAATGCCTACTCTGGCCAGACCCCTACCACTATTGTATTGCCTTCCTGGACACCAAATAATTCTTACATATCCCAACACTCCTCCACCCTCTTTCAAAGAAGGGCCCAGGAGCCCTTCCTTCCTGCACAATGGCCTGCAGGGTACCCAGGCAAGACACTCTGACTCCAATTGCCCACTACCTTAAGCCACCAGTCATGGTATGGGGAGATAGGAAAGACAGGTCACACACAGGATGGGTTACTGGCTAACAAATATGGTTTCTGGGGAGAGGCCAGGGCAGTGAATGGCCTTAAACTTGCCATAGTGTTTGACAGGTCTGTCTGAAGGGCACAGGCTATATCAGTCCAAGCACAATCTGCAAGCTGTTCAATTGCCAGTTGGAATGTATTAGTCCTTTGTATGGCCTGCGCTTCCAGGATTCATGCCTGACACTGTTCAGCCTGAAGCTGCTTTAAAAGGTGGGTCAAAGTATCCCTATTTATCCAGGTAGGTTCAGCTACTGCTTTAGTTCAGTTAGTTGTCTCCATCAGATGTCCAGTCAGGTTAAGCTGTTGCACGAGTGGTATAAAAATCCAACAGGTGGAGTTTCCTAGTTGCAGGAAGAAATTACTCAAACCAAATCCCACCCTCCAGAGCCTGATCATTAACAAATTCCTTCTGATCCCTCATAACAAATTCTATTTCCCTGTTCCATCCAGTGCTGAGGAGAGACTGGCTCTGTGGACTGCAGTGGCAGTGGTTCTTGTAGCTATTTCTCCCAGATATTCCAGATCCTACCCATATGAACCCCCTGTGCAGATAGTATACGTCTGAACCTGCTAAAAATGAGTATTGTTTTCCCTAACCTGCTATACTGGTTTTTGGGACCATTTCTATCTTCACCCGCCCCCAAACCCTGACTGTGGGAGGGTGGTTAAGCTCCAATCCCCCTTGATGGTGAGAATACATCTAGTTTGCATTCCCCCAGGGTTGTGTGTCAGGTGGCTCTAAAGGACAATACTCCTTTAATTGCTTGGCCACACACTTCCCCCCAAAGAGTGGTCTTTACACTAGTTACAAGGTTATTGAAGGAGGACTTGATGATGTTTCCCAAGATTAAAAAAACATCCCCCAATAAATGATCAGTGGAGATAAGGGCTGATCTCTGCAACAGTCTCCCCATTCAATTACCCCAGAGCATGTTCCAGGCGCTGGAGCTGGGTATAGAAATTAGCTTCTTGCAAGGAGTTCCATCCCTTCCATACATAGCTGACAATATCTCACTATCTCTGGGTACTTCCATCAACCAAATTCTTAAAGGCCCATAGCAACATCTTTTCTCCTACTTTGGTAAACTGGGACTAGATACCAAACAGTGGGGAACAGAGTGATAGATATTTTGCAAACCAGATATACTGAAAGCCACAGGCCTTTGGGTGAGGGTGGACCACCATGGAGATAGGTGTGTAACTGACAATTTGACTTGAGGTGGATGGGTAGGGAGAGGAAAAGGTTTAATTAGAGTGCATTTCTTTTTATTCCAAAAGGGAGTGTCATAACATAGCCTATAAAAAGGGGATACCATGCCTGTAAAGTTCAGGGGAATCTAGAGGGTGAAATTCCCCTTCTGCAATATTGGTTTCTATAAATATAGTTAAAATGCTTATTTACTTTTTCTCTGCCTAATGCAGTATTCCCTCTTTTTTTCAAACAAAATATACAACAATGCTAGCAACAAGACAAACACCACAAAACAAACATAAAACACAAAACACAATCTTTGTCGCGACAATAGATCTGTTATTTTCAGTTGCTCTTCAGCTAGTACCAGTTCTTTCTGATGTTCTGAAAGACAAAAAACATTTTTCTACCCTCTTGGGGGTGGCACATTATATCTTAAAATACTCCTTTCTTTTACAAATATTATTTGCCTGCAGTTACCCCAATAATTACCTATATTTTTGTTCTATAAGCAGGCAAGGTTACAATGGCTTCTTCCTTTTAAGGGTTTAGGGTGAATTATCCACTGTTTAATCATTAAATTAATGAGGTGGTGTACCTCAGATTCCTTCTTATACAGCAGACAAGATGTTTTTCCAGCTATCATTCCAGCATGCTTAAAAGTTTTTCCTTTTTCAAAAGAAAATCATATGTATTATACACTGTTATAAGGTTACTTATGAACATTAAATTTATCCCAGAGTTAAACAGTAATATTAGCATAAAATCTCTTACAAGTGGATGTTTACCATACCTTTTATTAGGCAATTTATCTTTGAGACCAGTGTGTTCAATACCTTCCTGAAATGTTTGCATAGTTTAAATGAAAATGTTTGCATAATTATCCTGGTTTGGGTGAATTCAAAAGTAAGGGCATTATGCATGTAAGCATATTATCTTTGTTTTCAGATGTTAGTATTATGCATACACATTTTTGCCATACTTAAGGTTAACTTGCCCCCTTCTTCTTAGATTTGATTCTTCTTTCCTCCTTCCCCTCCGGATGGTTACACTATGCTATAAGCCTAGCTAGTTTTCTTGCTTACCAGATGCATTAACCATCCACAACCCCTTTGTGCTGCCACTTATGGGCAGTTCTAATCCTTCCCTACCAGCCAGGCTATCTGCAGTCACACGGACACTTGCTTGCTTGCTTTTAGATCCAAAATTATCAGCAACTGAGACTCTGCCTTAGAAGGAACACAATGAACTTCCAGAGTTCTGATTACTTTAAAGTCCTATTCTCACAACACACCACAATCTGAAAAAGAAAACAACTTCTGTGGCTCTTTTTTGGAGCCCTTATAAGATGTTATGTATGCATTTCTTTTATCTCTTCTACATGTTGCATATATTATAGGAAAATGCACATTTCTTTCAGAGTTTAACTTCTATAACATTACATTAGCCATATATATATTTTACATAACTATTTCTTTTGTGCTCACAGAGGTTTCATATACTGTTATCAAAGTGATAATCTGGTTATTCAGAGCCACCTTAAGGCTCAGTGCTTCTAACATTGCTGCTTTTCCTTAATTCTTTTACTATGGCTCTTATTTGCTATTTTACCAAGAAAAAAGATATCCAGAATCTCTCCTGGTTCTGGGTGCCTCTTATAACAGCCACAACTTAGTTTATAAAAAGATATTGAGCTTTATACATTGAGGTACCTTAAAGATTAAATGCTAAATACAAAAAGCCAAGCAACACTGGTTACGTGTGTGTGGAAAAAAGTGTCATGTCTGTTTTACAACTTGAAATGAAATGGCATTATTAAAAGCCAAACAAAAAACAATTCATTTCAAGCCTTCAGAACAGAATTTTACAAATCATGATTGTTGGTTAAATTCTAAAACCCTTAAGTAGCAGCCAGCAGCTCGGCTCCTACTACAATGCAGAGCGGCAGTGGGGATAGCTCCGTCCCGGCTCACACCAGGTCCAGCAGCCCCAGTTCACAGGGAGCTGCTACTGGAGAACACATGATGGCTGTGAACACAGGCTGCTCTGGCAGCAGCCCCTATCCATGGCAGGCGGGGCAGGCTGCATACAGAGGCTGCTATGGCAGTGGCTCCTGTCCGTAGAGAGCCTGGGCCCGCCATGGGCAGAGGCTGCTTTGCGGCAGCCTCCCCTGCCTTCCCCCGCCCTGAGTGCACTGCAGAACACTGCTGGGAGGAAACCAGCTTTTAAACTAGCTCCCTCCAGCACTAGCTTCTGCTCCCTGCCCCCCTTGCTGCCTCTGATACAGAGGCAGCAAGGGGTGGGGGAAGTGAGAAGTCAATTTGACTAGTTGCTTACATCCCTAACATACACAAATTAGACTGTCTCTGCCTGGATTATTTACGGACATTTAATTGGAAAAGGGCCCATTTTTCCATCAGAATGGCTGCAAAGGAAACCAAGAATTATTTTCCTATAACAATTTTCCTCACTAGCATTTACACAATATTCAACTGCTCAATTCGCCCCCACCCCCCGACTCTCCAGAGTTAATTCGTCACTCACTATTTTTCCTTAAATCACTTGCTTAATCTCCTAAAATGATACTTCCAAGAGCTCGCACTATCACCATACCAAGTTACCACCATTCACAGGGATCTGAATTGGCTATGCTGGTACTCTTTTCCTTATTCCTCTCACTATGCCTTTCCCCAGCCAGTTTTTACAATTCATCTGATGCATGCCAGCTTCTCTGGGCCTGATCTTTTTTCTTGCTGAATGGTCCCCTTCCATGGACACAGGCTTGTTTCACTACCAATGTAGCAAGGAGAGCAGTCTTCTGAACTAACCCCAATGCCTCCTGGTCCTTTTCTTAAAAATTTGCAAATGTCCTATGTTTGTGTATCTCTCTTTAAAGAGAGAGGGTGAGGGGAAAAGTAATTTTGCTTTTAGGCATCTGCTTGGCCTTTCAGGGCCATGTTCTCTGACTTAAGGCGATTAAGAATCGTCCATACAGTTCTCAGCCATTCTGGCTGCCAGCACACTCTGATGGTTAACAGCGTTCTTCTCTTCAGCAATTTGCTGAAGTTTCTACTTTAGTTCTAAGGTTAGTAACTTCCTCCCACAAGCCAGACAGACCCTTGTTAATAAAATCCCTAACAGTTGTTGCAGTACAGCGTCCGTCAGACTTACCCATGCGATGCATCGAGCATGACTCTCCCCTCGAATTCTGTTAGTGACACCAGATGTTAGAGAAGACACAGGGGTCTTGGGAATGGATGGAGTAAATAGACCTCTTTATTGTAGAAATCTGTTCCCCTCAAAACTCCAACACAACTCTCTGAGTGAGCAATGATTTGGCACCAGTTATACTCCTTTATCCTCTTTATATGTTAATTCACACATCTATCACCATTTCCCATAATCCTTATTCAGTAATGTTAACTCCTACACAATTAATATTAATAGACAAGTGGTGAATATTATTATATTCGCCCCTGGTTACAGGATTTTCAATTAGATCAACACTTTTCTACATTACATACTTTCAGAATCAGCAGGTTACAGAGATTACAAAGAATGTGACCCCGAAAATGTTTTTACAGAGCAAGTGAGAACAAGCAAAAAACAAAACAAAGAAGACACTGTTTAGTGCAATTATCTTTCTAGGCTGCAAGAACAAAGGGAAAGAGCATGTTTATACATTTGAAAGGACAATACCTGCTCTGGCCAGACCCCTTATCTATCTTCCCTGGCTTCAAAGTTGAATGGGAAAAAACATGTTCAAAGAACAATACCTGCTCTGGCCAGATCCCTACTACTACTGTGTTGCCTTCCCGGACCCCTATTAATTCTTACATATTCCAACACATACAAATTGCATATAAATCTAGATATAAATACAGTAGAATATCAGAATTATGAATGACTTGAGAATGGAGGTTGTTCATCACTCTGAAATGGTGATAATTTGGAACATTACAGTTCTTTCAAGTTTACAACTGAATAATGACTTAATTCAGCTTTAAAACTTTATTAGGCAGAAGAAAAATGCTGTTTTTAACCATCTTAATTAAATCAAATACAAAAAGTTTCCTTACCATAACACACGGTTTAAAGTTTTCCTTTTTTTAAAGTAGTGTGCATTTAACACAACACTGTACTGTTTTTGACTTTTTTTTCTCTGCTGCTGCCTGATTGCATACTTCTTATTCCTAATCAAAGAATCATAGATTATTAGAACTGCAAAGGACCTTAAGAGATCATCAAGTCCAGTCCCCTGCCCTCACGGCAGGACCAATCACTGTCTACATCAACCATAAAGGTTTTATTCTAGTGTTTCACCATCCTGACAGTTGGGAAATTTTTCCTAAAGTCCAACCTAAACCTCCCTTGCTGCAATTTAAGCCCATTGCTTCTTGTCCTATCATCAGAAGTCAAGGAGAACAATTTTTCTCCCTCTTCCTTGTAGCACATTTTTAGATACTTGAAAACTGCTATCATATCCCCTCTCACTCTTCTCTAAACTATATCAACCCAGTTCTTCTAGTCTTCCCTCATAAGTAATGCTTTCTAGACTTTTAATCATTTTTGTTGGAGTTCTCTGGACTTTCTCCAATTTTTCCACATCTTTCTTGAAATGTGGTGCCCACAATACTCCAAGGCCTAATCAGCGCAGAGTGGAGCGGAAGAATGACTCCTTGTGTCTTGCTCACAACATGCCTGTTAATGCATCCCAGAATTATATTTTGTTTTTTTGCAAGTGTCAAACTCAATGTTTAAGACTCATGTTTAACTTGTGATTTACTATGATACTATGACCCCTAAATACCTTTCAGCATTGC
>CM057847.1:23069396-23086150 GCA_030068395.1 Apalone spinifera | reverse complement strand
AGGGGCCCGCGGGGTTGTTTCTGGGTTCAGGGGAGCCCCTCGGGCTGGTTTGGGAGAGGGCTCCGCATACTCGGGGAGCTCTGCCCCGCCTGAGGCTCTCAGGCGCCTCTGCCGCCCTGTCAGCTCCGCTCTCGGGGTCTCTCTCAAGGCGCGCGGGGGAGGAGAGACGCGTTCCCGCGGCTCCCAGCGGCCTCAGCAGGGACAGGCTCAGAGTGACAGGCGGCCGCTTTTACAAGAAGCTTGAGCCCCGCGCGCTGCCGTCCACGCCCCTCTCACGGAGCTCGGGGGTGTCGCGCGGCGCGCCCGCAGCAGAACCGAGCAACCTCGCGCCATGTCCGGCCTCGTTAAGGCTTCCGGTGGCCTTAAGTCAGTGGACTACGAAGTGTTCGGCCGCGTGCAGGGTAAGAGCGGGGCGCTGGGGCCCTCAGGCTGGGTTAAACGCGGCGCGGTTGAGCGCGCATGCGCGAAGCTCCGAGTTGGCTGCCGGCACGAGGCTGCGGGGAGCCAGGGCTGGGAGCGAGCGGCCCGGCCCCGCCCTTTCCCAACGACGTGCAGGAGTGGCCGCCTCTGGGCAGCGCGCGCCCAAGTGGCTTGTACAACCAAGGGCTGGCGAAGGCCCTGCTGGTGGCCGTGGGTGGGGCCGGCGGGTTGGATGCAATCCTGGGTGTGACCCGGCCCCTCCCAGCCAGCGAGTTAGTCCAGCCGCTTTTCTCCCCCTTGAGCGTCACAGCCAGAGGCTGCAGAAGGAGAAGCCTCCGGGTGTGTCTAGGCTATAGGGGTTTTCCGAAAAAAGTGGCCTTTTTTCGAAAAAACGTCCCGTGTCTAGAGTGCCGCTGCATTCTTTTGAAAGTCACTCGAAAGAACGCGGCAGTTTTTTCGATTGCGGAAAACCTCATTTTATGAGGAATAACGCCTTTTGAAAAAAGGCTCGTTTGAAAAAAGGCGTTATTGAACGCGAAGTGTGCTTTTTTGAAAGAGAGCATCCAGACTGCCTGGGTGCTGTCTTTCGAAAAAGCCTCTCGCTTTTTCAAAAGTACTGGCTGTAGTGTAGATATACCCCCAGGGCCAGCATCCAGGAGCCCAGGGTCAGCAACCGGGACCCTCAGGCATGGGCTGGCATACAATGTACTGTTAAAAACGGATATACCAACACTTTCAGTGGTAAAGTTGGCCTGACACTTCATGCTTAAGTAGATGGTGCAAAAGAACACTAAATGAGACTAAAAATACAAACCTCATAAACTGAATGACAGAGACTCATAGTTCATAGTAAATCTAGCTCAATGAGAGCCTGATGTTGGCAGGGGGCCACTAAACATTGCAGCAATTCAAATAAATAATGAAATTGTTTGCTTGCTAGTTTAATGCTATGGTATCCAACACTAGCCACGTGTGTCTATTTGGCCAATTGAGTGTGGCTAGTTGGCTTGAAGAATGTGGCTGTTGGGCCAGTCGAGTGTGGCTTGTTCATGCTTTAGAACTGGTTGGGCACCACTGGTTTAATGCGTGCTATAAGTCTTATGTATCTTTCATAATTAAGGGCTTAGTGTTACACCAAACTATCTCTTTTTAGACAGGGTTCTGTAGTTTTCTAGCAATAAATGCATAGAAGGTTTTATATGTGTGTGTGTGTGTGTGTGTGTGTGTATGTATATATATATATATATATATATATATAATTTAATCAATAAATTTAGCAACCTTAATTTTTGGTGGGCTAGCTAAAAGCTTGACAATATGTTTTTATAGCATAGCATTTATTTTGTACTTGGAGATTGTTGACATTCTCTAAAGATACTATTTATGCAGGATTTTGGCTGAAGGTCTTATCTCCTTAGCAGAAGATGTTGGAACTCCCCTAGTTTGAGAGTCTCGAGGGCAGCAGTAGTGGCTTAGAGTGCAAGTCATGTCCCCTACTTGTTTTTTTGAGCTTTCTGAACATTCCAATCTATTTCTTCAGTTGCATGGTAGGCAGAGTTCCCTGAAAGAAAATGCTAATTCAAGATGTCCAACATAAGGTGGCTAATAAAAAAATTAAGGGGTGTAGGGCTTCTGGGATGCCTAGAGAAAAATTAAGTACATGATGCAAGAATCAAGGGGACTTGGCTTCTCTCTTACCTTCCTGTGGTTGTCCTTGAGGATTAAAACCTGAAGCTCTAGAAGTGTTCTTTTACTGTATTGCTAAGAAGTTAAGGTTAGGGATAGAGAATCCTTTAAAAGAATATCTTCAGTGAAGCAGAATTATGGGTAAGACATTTTCTCTTTCATTATTTCTCCTAAGGAAGACCATCATAAGTAGCCATGAAAAACAAATCAAAAAGCATAAAAACTGGTCTTTTGTGTGCTTTTACTCTGTATGCTACAGATTTCATGGGGAAGACTAGTGTTTCTCAAATTGGGGATCCTGACCCAAAAGGGAGAGTTGCAAGGTTATTATAGGAGGGTTACAGTATTGCCGTCCATATTTCTATGCTGCCTTCAGAGCTGGGTGGCTGGCGAGCAGTCATTGTTGGCTAGTCACCCAGCTCTGAAGCCATGCTATGCCAGCGGCAGCACAGAAATAAGGGTGGCAATACTAGAAAGCAGCTTTTGTTGTCTAGGTGCCCAGCTCTGAAGTAGGGATGTTAGCATATAGTCATTTAAACAGTTAACCAATAAGTCTGGTTTTACTGGTTAATCCAAACGACTACACACAAACACGCCCGTGCCCCTGGCTGCTTCAGTATCTGAGGCAGCAAGAGGTGGGAGAGGCAGGAGCTGGTGCCTGTGGCAAGCTGTCTTTTAAGCTGGCTCCCCACATGTTCCGGTTCCCACTGAGACACCTTCCCTCCTGAACTCCTGCTGCCTTCCAGCTCCACGGGAGCTAATAAGCATGAGGAGACATCTTAAAAGCCATCTCCTTGCAAGCACCAGATCCCGCTGAGCCACCTGTTCCCCCCCCCCCCACACACACACACACTCTTCTGTCTATCAGAGGCAGCAGCACTGGGTGGGGGTCAGGTGGGATGAGGGAGCAGCTTCTGTCTGCGGGGTGGTACAGAGGCAGCAGTGCGAGATGTCAGGGGGCTCCCCAGAAGTAGCTGGGAATGCACTGGCTGCCAGCCCTGTCCTCCCTGGGGGGTGGGGTGGGGAGAGAGCATTTTAGTGACCATGTGAACGCTAAAAATTTTTGTGGCTATGTGATTACTAAAATAAACTACATCTAACATCCTTACTCTGAAGGTGGCACTTCAGCAGCAGCGCAAAAGTAAGGGTGTCTGTACAATACCATTCTATCTGCTGGCAACGGCTCTGCCATCAGAGCTAAGCTTCTAGCCAGCAACTGCTGCTTTTCAGCTACCCGCTTCTGGAGGTAGTGTCGCCATCAGCAGCAATGAAGAAGGGTATCTATACTGCAGCTCCCCCACCCCAATAAACTTGCAACTCATACATAACTCTTTTTTGGGTCAGGAACCTTAGAATTACATACCATGACATTTCAGATTTAAATAGCTTGAATCATGAAATTTAAAATTTTTTAAATTCCATTACTGTGAAATTGATTAAAATGGACCATGAATTTGGTGGAGCCCTAATAATAAGATCAAAACAAATATGTACGTATGTATAAACCTGACTCCTAAGTAGCTATCCATATTTTAGAGGTGTGATAAACATATATGACCAATTTCTTAAAGTTTCACAGAAAATTAGATCCAGCTTCTAATACTCAACTGAGTTTACAGACACACACATTAGGTGAAGCTGTTACCTATTAAAGCAATAGCATTAATTCTGTCAAATTAATCTGTCTTATCTTTTTTTTTTTTTTTTTAGGTGTCTGCTTCAGAATGGTAAGGCAGCATGTACGGTGCCAATTTTACATTTCAACAGTGTGGTATTTCCAGTGCTAAAAATATTGTAGGAGGCCTATATTAAAGTACAAAGGCATCATGTTGGCATTTTCAGTTCTGAGCTGGACAGTTAAATATTTTGTGTTTTTTGTTGCTGTTTTTTAAATCATAGGTTCTTTTTATAGTAGATATATGATATAAAATAATCCTACTGTTAAAATAGTTTTTTTACAAAAATATTCATATTGATGTTATTCAATTTGTTTGTATCACAGTAATACCTAGAGGCCTTGATCGGGATGGTGATTGTGTGTATGCACCCTGAATTTAAACGTCTTAAGAGCCTGACAATATGTTGACTTTCAGAAAATGCCAGTTTTGAGCTATTGAAGCAATGGATGTTCTTTTATTTTTTCATGAAAATAAGTGTACTATTTTAATTGTTCAGAAAATTAAAGAAATTAATCTATCATGGTTATGATTTTTTTTTCTGAGAGATGATGTCTAGTAAACACACAATGTGAAAGTTTGGTCTTTGCAGCTCAAAACTCATCAAGCTTCTCCACCTGTTCTGAATCTGCAGCAGGAGCATTACAATAAAAAAAAAAAAAGGGGGGGGGGGGAGAAATTCAGAAAACAAGAGAAAACTTGTTTTACAGAGTGGAAATAGCTAGAATACGGTATTTTCTGAAAATATTGACCTATATTTAGTATTAAAGATAAGGCTTTTTCAGTATATGATTATACTTGTGAAACAGCTGAAAGTTGAAATGACTGAAGGACTTAGGATATATAATGTTTTTAATTAGTGACATCATTCATTCCACCCAGTCAACTCTGGTCTATCCCAGCTACTTTGGGCTCCTTTGCTGAGTTGCCACTGTATGAGAGATATGGTCCATTGCTTTGTGTTAAGTATTGTTAACTTGGAAGTGTCAATCTGTGTAATTGAAAGTTGTGACATCATCCTGGACCTGCTTTATATTTATTTAAGTGAAGAGAAGTGAATATTGAGTGTGTTGTGTGAGAAAACAAACAAGTCTGTGCCTCTCTCATATTTTGGTGCCTTATCTACAAACAAATGTGACCGAATAGATATATTTAAAATTCTCTTTATTACTTTTTAACAGATATGACAAAAGATAATAAAATAGTTGTTTAATTGTTAAGAAATTAGAAATTGTTGTTTAGAAATTGTTCTGATAGTGTCTAAGCAGGAACAGTTTTCCAGTGAACTTTTAACAGATAATGACTATTCATTAATAATAGCCTAAATCAGCCCAGTTGAGTGCATATGGAATAAGTCCCCAGAGGCTAATAATAAAATCTGAGTGTGATATATGCAACTGGATAAAGATGATTGATTTAGAAAAGCAGTAGATAGTTAAAATACCTGTGACATCTATATATATGCAACTAATATATGAAGAAGTAGAAGACCATTTGTTGGCTAATAATGGTTGACATTTTCTTTGGGTGGAATAATTCTTTGCTAGATTTCTGAGCGCGAGTCTGTACAGTTTGTGGGTTTAAAATATATTTTTATAACAAGGTATATGTTACCTAAGTATGAGAGAGAGAAAATACAGAATGGCAAAACTTTAAAAAAGGAGATAAATTGAAGTGGCTGAAGCCAGCATAGGAAGTGAATAGGTGACAAGCAATCACAATAATAATAATTTATTGTAAACAAAGCCATATTAACATAAGAACGGCCGTACTCGGTCAGACCAAAGGTCCATCTAGCCCAGTATTCTGTCTGCCGACAGTGGCCAGCACCAGGTGCACCAGAGAGGGTGGACCGAAGACAATGATCAAGCGATTTGTCTCCTGCCATCCCTCTCCAGCCTCTGACAAACAGAGGCCAAGGACACCATTTTATCCCCTGGCTAATAGCCTTTTATGGACCTAACCTCCATGAAATTATCTAGCTTCTCTTTAAACTCTTTAAACACCTCAAACAATTTACTAAACTTCAATATTTATTGCTACCACAATTCCCTCTTCTTCTAGTGTTTTGCTCTTCTTCATTTACTTCCCAAGGAAACTTGCTAATTATTTTGACAGTTTGCTTGAAGATGAGGTGTCATAGCTCTTGTAAGGGAGTGTAGTGAATTCAGAAGTGCTTTAACAAAAGATGAAGTTTTTACAGCCCTTTGTTTTTGCTGCCAGTGTTATTTTTTGAAGTTGCAGCTATAAGGGTGATGTGAAAGACCCTTAACCTCTGCACAAGAAGGTAACATATGTTGAAATTTCTTACATGGAGATTGTAGATTTTTATCCCTCCCCCCGCCAGTGAACCATCAATAGGTTCTGATATATCATGGGAAAACCAAACCAAAGAAGCTATATTGCTACTTCCTTTATTGCCAGTAGTGTAACTTGGAAGTAGAGCCAAGAGATGATGTTATGATAAAACTGATAAGTACAGCGGAATAATCTCACTTTCTTGTAGAAAAAGTAGCTGCTTCTGTTGCAAGACCAGAACTGGCAGGAAAATCACGGTGTCTGAGTAGATGCATTAATATCTACAGATACTTTTTAGGAGTGTAGGTTTTAAGAAAGCTGTGGAAATTGAACTGGGACTTTAAGACTACTCATGCACAATGTGTGTGCATCATAACTGCTGGTACTGAGTATACTGTGTGTATATTTTGTTTTATTTTCCAAATCAGTACACAGAAGATGAAGCTAGGAAAATGGGAATAGTTGGCTGGGTTAAAAATACCAGACAAGGGACTGTTACTGGCCAAATTCAGGGCCCAGAAGATAAAGTAAATGCAATGTAAGTACTTCTGTGTCAATGTGTGTTAGCTTCACTAACCTGTCAAATTTGTTAAAATGATTCTGAATAGAATGCAAAATTAGATTTAGAGATCAGTGTCTTACTGTAACAATAATAAATCAGGTTTGATAGAAACATACCATCTTGACTCCTGAGCAATTGTTAGCCTTCTGTTGTGTGGGAGAACTGGGAAGAGGAACAAAAAGCAATATTGGAAAGGAGAACAAAAAAGAGACCGACATGGAAAAACACAAAATTAGCAGGAGGAAAACAGAATAAAAAATTAATCGGTTTAGAAAGAAGGAAATGGACAATGTAAAGAAAAGAACTCTAATTGTGCTGGGACATAGGATGAGGGAATATGATGGTGGTGATGGGGAAGAATATGTCAGCCCATCTGTTCATTGAAAGTAGGGGCTTCCCTTTCAATAATAAAATGGCTTGGAATCCCCTGCTGCGATTTAATAGTATTTTCCATTGATCTTCAGTGAGTTAGTACCCTAAATGATATCATTTTTACCAAGATGTCTACTTCCAGCACTACGCTGTGAGATTTTTTTAATTTAAAACTTTTTACAAATTAAAACTATTCTTGGTGACAAGTGTTAAACCTGTCAGTTTTCATACTGCTTGGCTAAGTAAAATAGACTAATTTTTCCTCAGATTCTTAAATCATAGATTATTATGAACAGAGTAGTAGATACCCTTACATGGAGGTTGCCTAATGCTTCTGAGTATAAAAGCTTCTCTGGTCTGCTTTTCAAGGGCTCTTGTAGCTTGATAAGTTATAGCATAATTTACAAATTTTGCAAAAAGGATAGACCTCATGTCAGAGAGGCACCTTTTGTTGTCCATTTGGAAATCCATTCAGAGCTGTTTGAATTATAAAATGTCAGAATTGTCATTTGCAATCTGTATTATGCTCAGCAGAGATTGCAAGAGGCTTTCTGCAAATACTTTTCAAGATACTGCATGTACTGGGCATGCTCTTGAGTGTCTCTTTTTAGTATGGCATATATAACTGTAATTCAAGATGGGAATCAGACAAAATAGATCCTCCTTCCTGTCCTAATTGCCCTATCAAAATAAACATTGGGCTTGGGGCATTTGCACTTACGTGACCTTACACTTATATTTTCTAACTTGTTGGTAATTCAGTTCCTTCCCTTCATAATACTTGTTATCGAGCAAGGCCTCATACTACACTGAGAAGCAATATGGCAGACAAAAATCTGATTTCACTAGCCATACTGCCTCTTAATAAGACCCTCTCAAATGTATGTGCCTGATTATGCTGTAGGTAAAATGAGGCTACTCGTACATATGTAACCATTGTTTCAGCATGTTGTGCATTCTCAAATGATTACAGCCTACTCCTGCTGCCAGTTATTGAAGTTACTTCTTTCACTGTAGTGACTGCTGACTATTCTGCAGTGCTGAAGGTCCAGAAATCAAACTCTGATGATACGTTGTGGGTGGATGTGTTACAGTTGCGTATAATAGAATTTGCTTACCTCACACAGTTCAGTGACACTCACATTTTAGTATTACAGCAGTGCTCGCCACCTCCAACTGTGATTGGGTACCTATTGTGATAGGCAAAAACATAGCTTTCCTATCCAACAGCATTTACAATCAAAATAAGACAGACAGATGAAATAACTTGTAGAGCAGATCAGAGACAAAATCCAGATGATCTGAGTACTGCACCCAATTTTCTTAAGTCACACTAACATCACTACTGTTCTGCGGAGATTTGGAGTGTTTTTACTTTTATAAACTTATCAAATGTGTGAAATGAGACAGAGGATACTGGTGTTGATTTACTGACTGAGGACAAACCAAACGAAGTGAGGTATGTGTAGGAGATGACAGTTGCTTGATATAAAGGAAGTTGTGCTAGGCAAGGAGGATGATTTAACAAAAGGTACTGTCATGAAAAAAAGACTGAAGGTGGTGTTCAGGAACTTGCACATTGTTGATGTTCCAAATTTTCTCAGCATGTTCTGGCATTTTAAAATGAAGAACACGTGATTGCTGTAGCCCAACAAAAAGATAGTTTCTGTGGCAAAAACAACAAAAATCATCACTTCTGTCACATGTTCCCTTTGTTAAAGTTAAACATTAAAACATTTATTAAACAGAACAGCATTGCAATAACATTAATAGTGTTATTAATGTTAACACTATTAATTGATTAACATCAATTATTGATATTATTAAGGCACGACATATTATCAAGGCATGACACTGATAGCACACCATTCCAAGCCTTGTACCTTATGCTGAGGTTAACTCCAATTGGACTTGAAGCCCACATTTCAGATAATCAAATATGGGCCTGTAATAAGTTGTGCTCACCACTCTGGCACCTCCTTTTGGTTGTCTTGGGAATTATCTGAGTCCAGCCAGTTTTTACTCCCTCTTCCGGTGGTGTCTCACCCACCATCACCTCCACTTGGGACCCTTGTTCTCTCCAGGATCACGGCATCCTCTTCAGGACACATGCCTCACTCCAGTCTCCCTCCATCCAGGAGCATAGCAGTCCACTCTCCAACCACTTGCCTCAGTGGCCAACTGCAGTCCTGTGTCTAGCCATATCCCTCAATGGTAAACTGCAGCCCATGGCTACTCCCCCTCAGTGGTAAATTGGGGCTTGGGGAAAGCCAGGCCTACATGCTAATCCAGGTCCCAGCCTACCCAGGGACCCTATAGCTGACAGCCATGTACTGCTCCTCTTCCAACTGTGCCATCTCAATCCCCGGGCCACTTCCTGACAGCCCTACCACTTCATCTGTCCTTGTGTCAGGGCTTCAGTCTGGAAACCATCTATCTGGAGTTTCCTCTCGCTCCAGCATCCTCTGTCCAGGGTGCTGGTAGTTTCTTCAGTCCTTTAGGGGCCCAGTACTTCTTTCCTGGGCTCCCAAAAGAAAACTGACTCCTCTGTCTTGCAACTCTCTTTATACATGGGCCTGCTATGCCCTGATTGGCTGCTTTTCTCAGTAATTCTCTGATTGGTTGTCTACTGTGTAGCTTCTGTAAGGCTGCTTTTAATCTCTTTTTCTGCCAATGTGGGTCAGATACCCCATCACAGGGCCACTACATCTTAACAATAAAAAAGATTTCTTGCACCTTATAATCTGTGCAGGAACAGGATCAGCAGCCATAAACAAGAACCAGGACTGGACCTTTTCACTCAGGAACCACAAACCAGGAACAGTAACAGGGATACTCACAGGAGCTGGAGAACTGAACCAGGCAGTTTGTCTCTTCTTGATCCGAAGCAAAAGATCAATACAAACACTAGCTGCCTCTAAAATGGATAGCACAGAGCAATGTGTGCTGAGTCCTTGTACACTTTTTCTTGTTACTACACAGACTGTATGCTTGGTCCTGTAGAGTTTCCCATTCTTTCCAGGTTACTAGGCAGATTTCTAACTGAAATAAAGCTGACCAATCAATGCACATGAAAAGGCGCTGAAACAGAGCATATACTAAGGACAAACAGAAGGCAAGAAGAAAGAGGCCCAATATGGAGGACAGATGGACTGCAGCCATACAACATGGCTAAGCCTGAAAATAAATGGCAAGAAGAGGCTACAGGAAGAAAAAAGGGACTAATTTAAATCCATTATGACCAAAGTTCATCTTGAAGCTAGAAACACTCTACAGGTGTCTTTAGATGTGGTAAACCTGGTGGCACAACCCACAGCTACTGCTGTGGTCATACTAAGCATACTGGTTCCAATCTTCTTGCTTGCCCAGAGAAATACAGTCCATGGTGGAGGTGCTTCTTTTTGATGGTTGGAAGCTTATTTGCCTTGAAGACAAATGAATTCTCCACATTTTGAAGAACTTCTGAGCAACTATCTGTACATTGAGACATACACACCTGCAACCAGGAAAACAAAAAACATATCCCTGTCAGCACTCCAGGTTCGCCCAATATGTCCAGCAACACTATGAGACAAAGACCCCAGAGACATCAGCCACCTCCATCGCAATCATCTTATGCAAAACATCTTATGCAAAACTCGGTCAAGGGTCTTAGTGACTTCCCCCCCCATCTACCCGTGCTGACAACATTTGACTCCCTTCTATGTGGCATGGGCTTCCATCACCACAGACAAATGGGCCCTATAAACAGTACACACAGACTACTTGGTGCCATTTACCTCCATTCCCCAACCTAACCTCCCTATCATCCCTCTTACGAGCATGTTCTGTGGCATGAAATAAACCGCCTTCTGTATCTCAAAAACTCTGCTCTTGGATGTGTACCAAGGCTCCAACTGAAAGGACAGATCCAATGAGGATTCTAAGGAGATGCCAATATCTCTGAATCATTGTGTTTCTGAAGAACACATGCTGGTTGCTTAGGAAATTTATTTTTATACATTTGAATTCACCCACTGAAATATCAGGAATTTTTCTATGGCATAGTTTGCTGTTTGTTTGATGCAGATATGCAAAGTCCATTAAAATTAGTTATGAAAAAGTATCCACCCTACCAGTGAAAAGGAATTTTTCTTTACTTTTTTTCCTTCTCTCTCGCTATATAAAAAAAATGTCCTGTGGGACGTCAGCCCAACCCCCAAGTCCAGGCCATGATCTCCAACCCCCTCCTGGGGCTCAGATACCCTGGGCCCCGCTGGCCCCACATGGGCAGCAGCCTTAGTCGTGACAAGGCTCCCCTCCCCAGCAGCATGCCTGGGGTTGTCCAGGGCCAACAAAGCAGGCCTGGGGCTCAGCCTTCCCCGGCTGGTGGGGAGCAGAGGATTAGGGATAGGCCTCAGCGAGTGTGGAAGGGCTGGGACTGGGCTGAGGATGAGGGGAACTGGAGCTGGCATGGCCTGGGTCGGGGTGGTGGTGGTGAAAGAGCCGGGGCTAGGGCTGGTGTGGCCAGGTGGTTGGGGTGGGGGAAGAGCCGGGGCTGGTGGAGCATCAGCCTGGCCCACCCTGGTGGCCGGGCAGAGAGCTGGGATTGAATACCCCCAGAGAGAGGGAGGCTGGCAAGCATAGTGAGCAGGGGGTGAAGTCTCCTAGTTTTTTTATTAAATTTTAAAATGATGACATACAAAACAGTAAAGTTCATGTAAAGAAACAACGTTGAGGCGTAGGTGGCTAATGGTTGCTCCTGCATTATGGCTCTTCTCATGAATGTAACTGCTTGCAGGGTCAGGCCACTTAATAGAACTAAGTGAAAATAATTAACTGTTTTTGCTTAAAGTTTAATATCTGTGTAAATCTTAATAGGATTAGAGCTTTAGAACTGATTTCCTCCCTGCTTTACACCCCGTGGGTGAAATCCTGGCCTTATTGAAATCAATGGTGAAATTCTCAGGATTTTGCTCTGCATATCTTCACTTAAATCTGTGGAAATTGCAGGATGTGAATGAGGGCAGAATTTTACCTCCAAGTGTTATTGTAGTTTGATAATCAGTGTTTGATTTCTGATAATTAACTTTTTTGTAAATTCTCAGAAGAAAAGGATTAAATAATTTCTATATTGCAGGGTAGTCTTTAAAAATGCATGAATTTTAAACATCTATTTTAATTTAATTGGAAAATCTTGTGAACCATTTCCAGAGGGCAATATACCAAAAAGTTTTATCATTGGATTAAATATTTTTGGAAATTATCCTTGGGAAAAATTTTTTATTTATTTGTATTGTTAGATAACAGTATTTTGAATGCTATAAAAGGCATCTCTGTTTAAGACTAGCATTTACTGTAGTTCTATGTACATTAGCAAGTCTTGTACATAAGACCCTACTAACGATACTTGGTGCTTTTATTTAATAACATCTATTTTTAAACTATAGGTGGAGCTCTTTGTTTTGTAGATGTGTATTTTTCATCTGTTCATGCCTTATTTGAAATAGGCTATTTTTAGACTATTCTGTAGAATCCCTCCTTTCAGTTAGAGGCTTTTTCCCCCCACTGTATTTTATAGTCCTGCTCCCCTTGTTGTTACACGTCCATGTGCACAGCATATAATTAATCTCAGTACAAAAAACTTCATTTCAGTTTTCACCTGTCATTGAGCCTGTGAATCAAGAATAGTAGGGTCACTCTCAAAACCAAGTTACACCTATTGATGTTCATTACCGAGACACAATGTTATGGAGTTTAAAGATAGATTGAAGGGTTTCCTACCAGTCCAAAATATATTATTTTAAACAATGAAATAAAATAACTATCATTCCATTTGCATAAAAGAGAACCATATAAACACAATATTTTTTCTTTACAGTATCTTGTGATAGTATTCATATAATGAAGTTAAAGTCCTTATAGACATTGTAGTTGTTGCCATAGCAACTTTCAGTGACAAAATAGGCATTCTTCTTTTAGTGAATTTTCAAGTTTAAACTATCTATAAACATTAGTCATTTGCAATTATTAACTTACAAAAAAGGTAAAGATTAGTATATGTGGATGGCTAAATTTAGTATTTATTAAAAATTATGATGCCTTGGTATAGCAGATTAAAGGAACTGACATGCTCCTAAGAAACAATACCCGCTGGAAGTTTTTAAATAGCAATTATCATTGGTAACAGCAACAGTATTTAAATATTTTTCCTTCATTTTAGAGGAGAACGTGTTGTGTTAAGTATAATATTCTCTGTCCTGGAAGTGATGGATTTATTTTAATAGACAAAAATGTTGTAAACTGAATTCACAATTATTTTTAATAATTGAAGTTTTCAATAAAAATACTAATAACTATTAAGTCTCAAAGGGTAGCCGTGTTAGTCTGTAACTGAAAAAACTTAAACAACAAATGGTCCTGCAGCACTTTAGAGACTAAGATACAACCGGATTTGCTCCAGTCCCACAGACAGACACAAACATCTACAGGATCTATATCAGTCATTCTTAAAAATTAAATACCCACCCAGGGAAGTGAAAAAACAGATTGATAGAGCCAGACAGATACCCAGGCATCAGCTTCTTCAATATAAGCCCAATAAACAAAATAACAGAACACCGCTGGTCATCACCTACAGCCCCCAAATTACACCCCTCCAGTGCATCATTAACAATCCACAACTGCTCCTGGAAAATGATCCTTTTCTCTCACAAGCCTTGGCGGACAGGCCAATTCTTGCCTATAGACAACCCCCTAACCTGAAACAAATTATTTCCAGCAACCATGCAGCACACCTCCATCATACTCACACATGAACTCGCTCCTGCAATCAGCTCCGGTGCCAACTCTGTCCACACATCTATACAAGTGACATCATCACAGGATCTAAGCACATAAGCCACCACATCAGAGGCTCATACAACTGCACATCCACTAATGTGATATATGCCATCAAGTGCGAGCAATGCCCCTCTGCCATGTATATTGGCCAAACTGAACAGTCTCTACAGCAAAGGATTAATATACACAAATCAGACCTTTGAAATGGTAACACACAAGAAACTTGTTTGGAAACATTTTAACTTGCCTGGGCACTCATTAATGGATCTAAAGGTGATGATACTATTACAAAGCAATTTCAAAAACCAGCTGGAGAGAGAAGCTGCAGAACTTGCCTTCATTTACAAATTTGACACCTTCAGTCAAGGTCTGAACAAAGACATGAAGTGATTAGGCTGCTACATTCAACACCCTCACGACATCAAAAGCTAAGTGCCGGGCACCTACAGCCCACTCTGTTAGCCTCATTTAGCAGGGACGCTCTAATTGACAAGATTTTTTTTCCTTTTCTTTCCCACAAAAGTTCATGATACCATCTACATTTTTGTTAGTTTTTAAGATGCTACAGGACCATTCGTTGTTTATGTTTTTTCAATGATTATTAAGAAGAGAGAATAACAGATAAATACACGTATAAACAAGACAAGAGCTACTTAAGTCAAATTTCAATATGTGCTTTTACCAAGAGAGTTGAAATTTTTTCTTTATAGCACCAAATATGAGGAGGAAGGAATCAGGAGAAGATAAGTATGTTAGTTTCCATTCTGTCTTTATTTAGCTAAATATGAGTTAATCAGTTTAGATGTCTGGTGTTTGGAGTTCAGGGAAGTATCGGAATGTTGACCGTGTTCCATAGATGCAGTCCACAGATGCCAGGTAACAAAGTGGAATTTATCTTTTTGTCATTTAGAGTAAAAAACAATTTTTTTAATACCAACTTTGAAAAGTAGGTACGTTTTTAGTGTATTAACATTTTGAATACACTTGCAAATAATAGCCAGAGTAGTCTGAAATAGATTTGAGTGTTGATCGAAAGTCATTGGTTATGGTTGTTACGAAAGCGTCATGCTTAAGCCATGAATGAGTTCCATTACCATGTGTGAAATATTGGGTAAATAGTTGAAATCTAATTTTCATATTTACATAATAATTTTCCTAAATAAGGCATCATCTCCCACATAAATTCAGAGTTGTATTTCTCATTTGTTTTAATTGGAGCTGTAACATAAAGTGAATGGAAATTCCAATCTATGTGTTGAAATTTAGACATTTTTCTTAGTTTTTAGAAGGGCTATTTTTATCTTGAGCTCAGTCTAAGAACAGATAGACAGATTATGGGAACACATCAGTTAAGTTTGCTATGGGACTTTAAGAGGAATTTATGAGGGCAGGAAAGAGATTAATTTGTGTGGACAGGGAGGGATTATGAGGTAAGTATAAGAAGGTTGTATCTTACATACAAGGGCACATGGAAGAAGGCTCAGATGTGATTATTGAGAAGCTGACAAATGAGTGAATAAGGGTGGGAACGTAGCTAGAATAGAGCAGTGGTGGGCAACCTGCATCCCGAAGGCCACATATGGTCCATCAGGGTTCTATGTGTGGCCTACAATACATTTTATTTACTGTTGCATGCACACAGGGTTGCCAGATTCCACTGGTTTCTGTGTGTGTCTGATTTTTTCCTACCGGTGTTACTAAAGTGACATGCACGTAAAGCAAGGGCATGTGAAGTGAAGTGCATGCTGATTGGACACAAAATTGAATGTAAGAGTGTGGTCCTCCCTCTGCATCCAATCAAAGTGCTGCCATGGTTCACCCCACACATTCTAAGTATGCAGCCCACTCACTAGCCCATTGCTAGAATAAAGGGAGAATGGGAGGGAGGAATTTTGAGCTTGACCAGGGAGGATAAATAGGATAATGTGACTGTCTGTGAAACTACTGGATTCAAAGAGGGAAGTGAGTGACACAATCAAAACAACAGGCAAGGAAGAGGATTTTAGTGGCTATAATTTGCGGGGACTGAAGAGGAGCAAATACGTGAGTCTAGGAGGTCAGAAAGGAAGGTATTTCAGTGATAGCAAGGAACAGAATGATAGATTTGGTTCTGAGTATGGGAAGAAAAGAGTGGATTTTGAAGATGTCGAGGAAGAGAATCGGGGTCTGGAAATAGCTGGATGTGTGGGCAAAGAAGAGGGAAGGAGTAAAAATAATTTTGCAACTGTGAGCTTGAATGACAAGGAAGACAGCAGTGGTATCAACAGAATGGAATGAAGGAAATTATATTTTTGAAGGAAAAGGAAGGTAGAGGTAGTATGCATGGTCTTTAAGCTTTCTTCCTTCTGGCCTACACCTGTTTTATGCAGAAAATATGGGGGTCCACACAGAAATACCAGAACCTGGGTAAAAATGGGGAGCACTATCATTAGAGCTGTAGCCCAGCTCTTCCTCTTCCTCTTGGGGCCCTGCCCCCTGGTGAGGCCAGAAGCCAGAGTGGTAAGAGCTACCCAGGGAGCCCAGGCTGCTGTGGGGAGCTCCAGACCTTCCACCTGCCCTGAGCAGCGATCAGGGTGTCTGAGAGCAGCTCCCAGACCATGTCCCCCACTCCTTGGGGCATGCCACTGTCAGTGGGACCCAGGGACGGAGGCTTTGGTTTGGCCTTCTGTGCTTTCCCTGGGGTGTGCAGGCAAGTTCTATAGGGAGAGGAAGCCTTGCTCAAACCTGAGAGAAATTGAGAAGCTCCGGGAAGGCCACAGACAACAAGGAGCCAGTCAGGGAGGGCTCTACTAGCACAGCTGCGGCTGTTACTGGCCCAAACTCAATGGCTGCTGCACACCACCCAGGCACGCTCAGTGCATATAGGGTTGCTAGGTGTCCGGTTTTGAACTGGACAGTCCGGTATTTGAGCTTTCTGT
>CM057847.1:23034409-23054670 GCA_030068395.1 Apalone spinifera | reverse complement strand
TCCCGGCTTCATTTGCACTTTTGATACGTCTAATTTACATCCCTCTGCCGACAGGGGTTTAGTTTAGACGTACCTAAAGATACACAACTCCAGATATGTTAATTATGAGGCTGGAGTCGAAGTATCTTAAATAAAATTTTGGCACTGTGCACGCAGTGGGAAGTGGACAGGAGCACACTCTCCCTTTGACTTTTCTTATTCCTTGTGAGGAACAGGACTACCGGCGCTGACAGAGCGCCCTCTTGGTTCGAATTAGCATGTTTTCATTAGACCCGCTAAATCAAACCCTGGAAGATTGACTGCAGCAGCTTTGATCTTCTGTATTGTGTGGACAAGTCCTTAGAGAGAGAGTCTGTGCAAAATATATCAGATTCTTAAAAAAAAAAAAAGGGGGGGAGAGACACAAATACAGTTGATCTACAACTGCATAATTATTAAATCTAGTATCTTGAATTTTGTCTTAATTTTACAGATGTGAAAAGTTTTTTTTAAACATTTTTAGCACATAAGTACTGTGTCAACATAATTCAGTAAGCATAACAGTGTGGTGGCACATGTGAAGATATGTTGAACAACATAATGATATGTGGCAGAATCAGGCATAACATGGCAGAAATCTAGTAAAAGTTCTGAGAGGACTACTTGATGATAATATATTAATTAGGATAGTTATGAATTTGGTGGAATTGTGAGCATGTGAACAATTCTGTGCAGCTGGAATAATTTTGATTTCTACAGTCATTATAGTTATGAAGTCTTTAATATTTCACTAGCTATTCCCTAAATATCTCTTCCATATCCCACTTATCAGACTAAATGGTTTGTGTCCAGGTGAGAGAGCCATTTGCCCGGCTTAAGTAACATGTGGCATATAAGATTCTGAATCGGGGCAATGAGTAATATGGGCCCATGGTGCCTGGGCTCCAGGAATATTCCTGGCCTGGGGGCCCTGCTTCATTAAAGTTTGGGGCTTAGGTGCCATTACTGCCACAACTGGCAGTGTAGTAGGGATAGAACAGCTTCCTGCCCATTTGCCCTGTGTGCCTGCTGGAATATCCCTGTAGCCCCTGGGTTGGGTGTGTGTGTGTGTCTCCACTTGCTGTCCACACCCCAAGTTCTAATGCAGCCAATGGGAGCTGCGGTGTCAGTGCCTATCGGTAAAAGCACACGGAGATCCCCTGGCCCCTTCTGCCTAGGTGCTGCTGTCAGAGGGGTTACCCCAGGAAAGTGTTGCACTCTCCAGCCCCAATCCTGCACCTCCTCCTGCCCCCCAAACTCACTCCCAGAGCCTGCACCCTGCCCCAGACCAGAGCCTGTACCCAGCATTCAAACTTTCTCGCAGAGCCCTCACCCCTCTCCCATCCAAATCCCTCCCAAGGGCAGTGGAGGGACTTGCACCCCTTCTGGGCACCACCAACATTTCTTCAAACTTACCACCTCTGCTTTGAATCATCTCTGCTGCATGGGGACTTATGTAAGAATCTTCTTGGCCATAATATTTAAGCTTTCTTGTAACCATTTCTAAAAATACATGGAGCTGAAACATGAAGAAATATGCTTCTTTATGTTTTAAAGGGCTATAATTTAAACTAATGTTGTAATCATCCTGCTTTATTTGCTGTAGAATTTGTAGTTCTCTGTTTTCACACTAGATGTCAATCTACTTGCATATCTAGCAAGTAGTGTGTATATTTTTTTGCATTCTAGATTTTTCTTTCATCCAGTGGACTGTCTGCTATTTTCCCCTAATTTGGAAAAGGATTCAAATCATTATGCAGAGCAGGGGCTGAATCAGAGTTTCAAATACATAATTCTGCTGGCTAATATTGAATATGATATCACTTTTTGACTCAGAACTGCCAAATTTAATTATTTTCAATAAAGTTGGTTGCAGAATATTAATTGAAAATTAAATTTCAGCATCAATGGAAATTAAATGTTAAAATTTCTAGTGAATTTGTTTTTGCATTTTGACAAACTGTAATTTTCAATTTCATGTTGAAATCTATTCTTGATAACTTTTTTTTCTGTGTGAACATAAGAATACTATGTTGAGCAAAATGGACAAATCTCTATTAACAGTTTCCTGTTGGCCTCAGAAAATCTTGAATTTTCAAGAACAAATTCTGGATTCTCATATAACATAGGACTAGCCCTGCAGTCCATCTAACCCAGAATCCATCTTCCAGTAGTGACCAGTAGAGCCCTGTGCAGATACAAAATTTGTACCCACATTTGTACCCTCATCCTGTGGATGAGGATACCCGTGGATATAAAGTGGGTATCTGTGGATTTGTGGGGCTCTAGTGACTATTGCCAGTTGCTTCAGAGGAAATGAACAAAAAGGGCAATTATCGAGTGTTTCATTCCCTTATCCAGTCTCAGCTTCTGCAGTCAGAGGTCTAGGGACACCCAGAGCATGGGGTTGTGGTCCTTTCCGTCTTGGCTAATACCACTGATAGATTTATCATCCATGAAATTATCTAATTTTTCTTTGAACCCACTTGTACTTTTGGTTCTTTGCAACATAATCTGGTAACGAGTTCGACAGCTTGACTGTGCATTGTATAAAATAAGTACTTTAGACCTGTTATCTATTAATTTCATTTGTGACTTCGGGTTCTTGTGTTATGTGAAGGGGTAAATAACACTTCCTTATTCACAGCTCCAATTTTTTTTAATCTCTTCTCAGATAGAAGCTCTTCCATAATCCTAACAATTCTTGTTACCCATCTCTGTACTTTTTTCCAATTCTGTTTTATCTTTTTTGAAATGTTGGGTGATATTTCAAAAGCACGAAAGTCTGGTTAGCTGGTATTTTTATGATTATAGACGTGTTACCTCAGGTCTCTGTTCTGCCTGTCTGCTCTGTCCCTATGAGCAAATGGCCTGCTCAAGGCATGGGCACAGCAGGGGATATAGAGAGAGTGAGAGCACAGCCATTACTGCATTAAGCATACAGGAATGAACATGACAGGATATCTGGGGTGCAAAACATCAGAGCAGTTACCATAGTGGGCTGCATATGCAGCCATCCACAAAGCTGTACTTTCAGTGGCGATGTGTTCGGGAGGGGCAAGAAGGCTCACGTGCCTCCCAAGCACCAGGATACAGAGAGGAGTCCTGTGAGGGAGTAGTCAAGTGGCCAGTGCCCCCCTTGTCCTCCTCCCCAGCAGTTGCCACTGTGCACATCTACAAAAAAGGGGTTTAGTATTTGTTATGACAGCAATGCAATTCAAATCAATGTAGTGCATTGGTCCTCCAACTTTGCAGGGTCATGCCCCCACTTATCCTTGTCCACACCTACTCCACATCCCTGAACCTGGCACTAGGAGCAGGGCCATGGCTCAAGGGGGCAAATGCTAATGGGTAAGGAGGCCACAGGCAGGAATGGGGCAGAGGACGAGAGTGTGACCAAGACTGGGGGAAAGGTGGGTGAAAGGAGCTGCAGCCAGGCTCATAGACAGATGCAGCTCTGCACTTGGACCTGCCCCCAGCCCTGGGTCTGGAATGGAGCTGCAGCCAGTATCTGAGGCTGGGGGCTGGCATGGAGCTGAATGGAGCTGTGCTGAGGTTGGGGACAGGACCTGGCTCAGGGCTTGGAGCAAGGGACATTGCTGGGGGTGAGACAGGAGCAGCTCTGGGAATGAAGAGGAGCTTGGTGATGCTTTCTCTACCCTCTGATGGCTAGATCAGGTCTCACCAGACTCCCTAGATGCACCCCACACTTTGAGGACCTCTGATATGGTGCCTTTCATTTTATCAGAGGCAAATACCTTCCAAGCGCATTTTAAATTAGCAAAATAAATCAAAGCATTAATGGCTAAAGTTAGTTAATGTTTCTGTAAGGGTGGCATAGCAGAGTGCAGGGGTGGTGAGCCAACAGCCACAGGCCAGATTTGGTTCCTGGATTAATTTGATTCAGCCTTCGGCAAGACTCCACACCACAGGCTGGAAGCTCTGAGCCTTGGAATCCCTCTGTGGGGTAGGAGCACAAGTGCTGGCTTATCATACTGCGGGGGGGGGGGGGGGGGGGGGGGGGGGGGGGGGGGGCGGAAGCCCAGAGTGAAATCACCGAGCACACGCCCCCTCCTAAAATGCAGGGGAGTGGGGCCAGCAGCCAGAACTAGCAGGGAAGAGGCAAGGCAAGAGCCTCTTCTCTTCCAGCCTTACTGCCTGCAACACTCAGTGCAGCGGATGCACGCTCCCAGGCAGCTGCTATGCTGTACTGAGCAATGTCCAAGGCTGGCAGCCTGGCCTAGGAGAGCACATTACTGGCTGCACATGCCAGGAGGACTGGAGCTGGCACAGCAGGAGATCAGAGAGTCCCCCCCCCCCCCCCCCCCCCCGCCCTCGGTCAGACAATGTGGGATGGGGAGAGGATGGGGACCAGGATGGGCATGGGGCAGGGACAAGTCTTGTAGTGGAGTTGTGTGTGGGGGTTACATTTCCCCCCCTTTAGGTGGTGTCCTAGCCCTTTGTGTCTGTCCCCAGGAATTGTCCCAGTCTGACACCTGTAGCCTTGTCCCCTCAGTGCCCTCTACACCATAATGAATATGAAAACATGCAAATAAAATGTTGCCAGTCTGGCAAAAGTTTGTGAATGGGTTTGCCAATCCACGGTGTAAAAAAGGATGGGAGCCACTGATCTAGAGGCATCTCAGAGGTATGTGTAGGTTCTAATCCGTAGAAGGGGAGAAAAGGAGAATGTAAAGGTCATTTAAGCATTATCATTTTTTTCTCTTCTCTTAGAGTGACAGATTAGTCCTTCCTAGTAAATTCAACATGTATTCTCTTAACAGGATGGTATATTGCACACTTTCTAAAGAGGACTGAACTATTCTCAGAGCTTTTCATCTATTACCTCCAGCAGAGAGTGTATGTGCTTATGAGAAGAGAGGCAAGGGTCAGAATTCATTAAAGAAAGATGATACTGCTCAAAATCCTGCCTACAAGTTCATTTTTTTCACCAGAAATGTTAGCCCCCCACCCCACCCCTTATTATAATGCTGATTGTAGTAAGTTAGCTTTTGTCAAAAGTATAAGAAACATGACATTTGAGAATATCTTTGGGAGGGAACAAAACAACTGTTTTGTGGCAAGGTTTTATTAAAATTTTATTTTTGCAGTGTATTTTGTTTAAATGAAGCAGATAGTATTAGACACCTATTGTGAAGGCAAATGTCTAGTACTATCAGTCAGATACCTTCTATACTTCTATTTTTAGTGCGCTACTCAATCAGACATAGCACAAGTATGTCAACTCAAGCTGGAAATTACATCATCAACTTGAAGTATAGCTATATCCTTGGGCTCTTAACATTTACAATACTAGGGGTGTTTCTAGACTTTTGTAGACAAAACTATACCTGCGTCTACACTGCCGCTGAGTTCTGTCGACAGAACTCGGCAGTTTTGTCTACGGCTGTAAATCTCATTCTGCGAGGAATAACACCTTTTGTTGACTGAGTTCTGTCGACAGATGACGTTATTGCATCTACACTGTCCTTTGCGTCTACACTGTCATGTCGACAAAGCGGCTTGCTTTGTCGACAGAAGTGGATGTAGTCTAGATGTTCTTTGTCAACAGAAGCTTTGTTGACAGTATCTGTCGACAAAAGCCTGTAGTCTAGACATACTCCCTGAAAGCTGACCCAGCATGAGTAATAAGCAGAAATTTTAAGAAAATGTTCCTAGTGTGGACAGGGCCAAACGGAAGAGAGTAAAAAATAAGCTAAAATGGGATGGAACGAGGAAGGACAAAGCGCTCTCTCTCGCTCTCTCTCTGTAAAACATTTTAGCTAGTTCATTTCCTGGCAGAAGTTCCATAACTTCATGGCTTTTATGAGGTCATATTCATAATAGTAACCACTATGCTCAGTCATAAGTTTTACAGAGTTGTGCCCTAAAGTACACCAACAAAAGAGGTCCAAGATCTAATACATCTCATTGCCGGATGATGGTCAACTATCAAAGCTATGCAATTTTATTATTTAAATAATATTTCTTGTGTTTTATTTTACCTGTGGGGTTTAAATTTCTACCTAGGTTATCTCTGTAGAATGTATTATCTTACCCTAGCTGCCTCTTGGAATATCTTTATGTAATATCTTTACATGACTAGTTCAGGGACCAATAACTGTCAAAATGATGCCTTCTGATTACTTAACAGGTTTAAACTACAAAGCTGAACACTCAAAATACTCCTGAGGTATTGTTCTAGTGGTGTTATAAGTGCCCTGAACTGACCTCACAGAGATATAAAAGAAACAGATGTAAATATAAAATGTTTGGAAAGAGAACTGAAACTTTCATCTTGATAGTTTAAGGCTAAAAAATAGTTGTTGTGGATTTTTATTTTTATTTTTTGTTTCGCAGCAATTCCTGGTACCTACAAATACAATCCAGAATACCAACAGATTGAAACTTTTGCTCCTTTTCAGAAATGGGCTCTTTTAGGAACTCAGTCACTTATAATGCTAGCTCATCAGTGTTTCTGGAACTACTATCACATTGCCAGAGGTACCTGAACATTTCAGAAAAGCTTCTGTTCACCGCCTAGCACAGTCTGTCCTGCATACTTGCTCATGGTGTGTTGAAGGTTTATGTAATCTTCTGTTATGATAAGGTTTGGCTTTGAGCAGAGATCCCTGTTAAAACAATAAATAAATAAATTGGGAGAAAAATCCTACCACTGTTGAATTCACTGGCAAAAATGAGCATTGATTTCAGTGCGCCCAGAATTTTACCCATCTGATTAGTAAATGTGGGGAGAAGACCGTGTAATTAAAAGTAGTTTCCATATCAAACATTTGTCATTTGATCCTTGGTTGTGAGATTCCTAACAAAACTGTATGCAAACAGTTGCAAGGGATATAATTAAAAAATGAAAAACTTTAGCAATTTTGGGCCCAATGCTGCAAACACTCAGTAACATTTTATTAATATTATTAGACCTGTTGAGCTTATTGAGCTTATATGCATGAGTATGTGGAAGACTAAGCTTATAGGCCCTGATTCATCAAGTTTAAGGATTTTCATAATTTTCTAAGCATGTTAGTGATCTCATTTGGTACATATACTAGATATGCACCGAGCTCTTTCTCATTCACTTCTTCCCTTACAAGAGATGCCAGGTAAGGTTTTAAAAAAGAAGTGATGATATTTATTGTATTAGGTGATAAATAATATGAATACTGTATTGTGTGATAAATAATGTGATTTTATACTTAAAAGGCTTGATCCAAATCTTTTGAGAGTTTTTCCATTGACTTCAGTAGGCTTTGAATCTGGTCTAAAAACTGCATTGTAATATAGATGCAATAAGTGGTAAACTGAAGGTTACATATGCACTGGCATTTTCTATCCTTTGAGTGCTGAATGGTACCTTTAATGTTCTCTCAAAATAGAATTCTTCATTTTTTTATAAAGAAGTTCCACCTCTGTAACTATTTGACTAGCCACCCATAAAATGACTGGTTCTGTAGAAGAAGCTCCTGTACAGCTCTGCTTCATTCATTATTAAAGTTACTCTCTTTGGCACTCCACATCCCTTGATATCAGCCCTCCAGCTATGGAGTATACAGGCTCACAGGTGTTTCTTTTTGATTGACCAAAGGGAAATGAGTGGTCTGTGGTGATGCCTCTGCTGTTCTGTCACCTCCTTCTGGGCCAGAGAGTGATTGTAAAAATCATGTTGGCCACATTCCATAGATGCCTACCACAAAAATCTCTTTTGAACATACGATTCATCTACTATATATTTGAGAGAGGTGGTCTGTCTATCTATGTCTGTCTGACTATTTGTTCAAGAACTCCTCCTAAATGGTAAGAGCCAGGACCACCAAATTTGGTATGCACCTTCCTCTTATCATAACTGTAAGCAAAGTCAGGGTTTGGTTGTGCCAGGAAAATGGGATATACCTGGAATGGGATTGCTTTTCTTAAAACCATACAGAAAAGAGTAAGAATCACAAGGCAGGTAAGAGGAGCTTACTGGGAGTACCCCCTCCATCCAGGATTGCCCTAGCCCCAAATAAGCACCCTTTAGGGAGGGTAAGGAAGGTTAAATCCCCCCTCCCCCCCATCCGCATGGGAACATTGCTGGCTGTTTTCTTCATCAGGGAGCAAGGGGAAAGTGTGCTGTTTGCTGTATTCCTCATTCTGGCTGGGGAGTACAGGGGGCAGATGACCCTGGACCTGCCCCATCTAGGGGACATGCTCCCTCCCCAGGCTGGGCCTGCTGGAACTGCAGTGGCCATTAAGAAGCGCTTCTCACCTGGCCTCAAGCTGCTGTGATAAGAGATACTAAACCTGTCATTCCCAGGCCCACTCTAGAGCAATGATTTAAATGAACATGTAAATTTTCATTTTATTTAAAGCAAAATTACTTGAGTTAAGAACCACTGGGTAAATCTTCTAGTCTAAAATAAATTTGTCAAAAAAGACTAAATACTAGAAAATCCAAGTAGCAGATGTGCATAAAGCACATTACATTTCCACTTTCAAAAACTAAAATTGTTTTACTCCATAGCAAACAGGCAGCACAGTGCAGTTCCATAATCACTTGAAAACATTGTTAGGTGTTAAGAATTTAATATTTGCAAGCAAACAGGTGCTTTTGAAATTCTCTGAGATGTCTGTTAATAATATGTAATTTCTCTGCACTTAGAATCCTTTAATTTACGAATTGCTTACAATGTTTAATATACATTTTGAACTCTTTAAACATCAGAGTGCTGCTAGATATTTCTTCATCAAGAATTACATCTGTGGCTCCACACTCTTTAGAGCATATAACTTGCTATAAACTTGGAACCATCTAGAAATCAGTAGCTATTGGAGCTACATGAATGCTAGTCTGGATTAACCATTAAGATAATAAAACTATAGCCCTGCTGGTCAGGCAGGGGGTGCAGCAGGAGCCAGGTGAAGGAGGGACCTTGCTCATGTATCTCTGCTGGAGCGCTCCTGCCAGCAGGAAAAGCGCAGCAGTCCCCTGTGGCTTGGAAGGAGCCCAGCTATTGTTTCTGTTCCCTCCTGTCTGTATTTGCCTGCACTGCAGGAACACACTACCAGGTGTCCAGTTAACACTGGTGACTGGACACTAGTTACCACAAGAAACCTGAATCAGCCATGGGTATGATTTGAGCAGGCAGCCTGCTCCACCCTGCCATGCCACCCTCCCAGCCCTCTGCGCTCCGCTTCTTTGCAGTATTGGGAAGTGGAGCTCTCTGGAGATGGGGTGCTTTGCTTCCTGCTGCCATGGAGAGGCTGAGCACAGCAGGCTGGGAGAGGTCAGTGGATGGAGCAGAGCAAGCTGTTGGGCCGCTCCACCTGCCGCTGCAGTCATGGTGAGTGTGGAAGGACCCCTGTTGCTGTCCCATGCCAGGCCCATCCATAGTATGATAGAGGCCGCTGCCATGAGTCCCCCAAAGCACGGGGCCTCTGGTGGCCACCCGAGACTATCCTATGGATGGGAGGGCTCTGACTGAACTGTACTAAAAATCACAAAAATCCAATTTTTAATGTATTTATATTGGGATGCACAGGCAACCAAGTTCTTTCCTCATGTTCAGCCTAGTACCGCACACCAATGCATCTTTGCATTTTTAAGGGGATGCAAAAGCACTGGAGGAAGCGCCACACACGCTGTTGTAGGTTTCTCCCTCCCTTTTCCCTCAGGAATTTTAAATACACTTCTTGGCAGACTGTGATAGAAAGACTGACTGTATTTGCTAAAGTCATGTTCTGTCCATTTGCTGCTTCTCTAGCAGTTCAATGAATCATAACAGTACCTCACATTTGATTTTCTTTTGAGATTCATCCCATAAGAACGGCCGTACTGGGTCAGACCAAAGGTCCAGTTTGTCAGAGGCTGGAGAGGGATGGCAGAAGATAAATCGCTTGATCATTGTCTTCGGTCCACCACCTCTGGGGCACCTGGTGCTGGCCACTGTCGGCAGACAGGATACTGGGCTAGATGGACCTTTGGTCTGACCCGGTACGGCCGTTCTTATGTTCTTATGTTATGTTCTTATGACCTTCCCTCTTATCCCATGGCCATGTATTTACACAAGAGCCTTTGGTGAGGGACCTTGTCAAAGGCTTTCTGAAAATCTAAGTATACTATATCTACTGGATCCCCCTTGTCCGCATGTTTGTTAACCCCTGGAAGGGGTTACCTAAAGAGGAGGTGGAATCCCCATCCTCTTAGAGGTTTTTAAGGTCAGGTTTGACAAAGCTCTGGCTGGGATGATTTAATTAGAGTTGGTCCTGCTTTGACTGCATGAGATCTCTTCCAAAGCTAATCTTCTATGATTCTATGAAAAAATAAGCAAGGTCTGCTTGATTTACACATGCAAATGAAACAGGAAGTTTTTTCGTTCTACACCAGCCTTAAACACCATAGCTTATGTAACAAGGATGTCACAACTTTCTTGGTTGGACTGTTCCTTTGAAAGATCCTTAAGGGTGCTTTTAAGATGCTTATTTTCAGTGAAGTATTTTTGTTTAGAGGGAGCAGAGAACACAGCAGGAAATAGATGTTTTGTTAACTCCTAGATATTCAAAATCAGAAAGGCTTTAGATTGTTTGTTTAATGTTTGTGTAGTGATTTTGAGGTGCTAACATAGTACAGAAGTGCTAAATATGATTGGGCAACAATCTAAAGATCTATGTCGCTTCTACCAGTTACTCTTTCTTTCTTTCTTTCTTTCTTTCTTTCTTTCTTTTTACAGAAAGCTTAAAATAAATATATGCAAACCATGGGGGCTGGTGTACCCAGAACACATGCTTTAAAAACCCTCATGTCAGAGCTGCTGATTGCACATTGTAGAACAGATCAAGTGTATTGCCTTAGCTTAGTCCTGCAGCTGCCATGTGTGCAGGGGACTGGATGACTTCTCAAGGACCCTTCCAGTCTTATGATTCTATTCTAAGATTATAATTGTGGAAGAATTTGGTGACAGAATGGCTTGGTCTGGGAAATCACTGTAAATTAACTACACAAACTGAGTATCATCCAACAAGTAATATCTGGGTTCAAAGTGTGAAAACAGTAATTCATTGTCCTCAGCCACTTCAGCACTGCGAGGCAGCTTTCAAAGCAACACAGCCTAAAACATAATGCCAATCAATGTCATTTTCCCACTGTTACTTCCTCTCCCTCAATGGATTTTACACCTGAATGGTTTTCTTTTACATAATAGAAGCTAGCTGCCTCCCAGACTACAGTCAGAGCAAGACAGGGTATGTAGTGTAAAATCCATAGCTTGGGAAAAATGCCTGCAGACTTGGCTTTGCACTGTGCCATCCAGTGAGCTGAGGGTAGGTATGACAGGACGGAGATCATGCCTGATTTTTTGGTTTGTGAGGTACTTCACAAACTTTTGGATGCTGTTCACATAATGAACAACAATAATAATACTAAAGGTGCCAGTTGAAGCTCCGTAGTTGAGTTCCACTTTAAAGTACAGATTAAACCTCTGTTATGTATGAAAAATATAACACATCCTTCCAAAATTTACAGCACTTCCTCTTTGTGCATAGAATGAATTTTCTGAGAGTTTACAAGCAAATCCATTAATTAGTTGATAAGTTAAAGTTATTTAAAGGTATATTTTTATAAAATGTAGTACCCATGCTGCTCTCTCTTTAATTTAAAATTATTTTAATAACTGATTAAAACAGACTCTTTTTAATTCTTTTAAACCTTATGCACAGGTTGAAAAATGTAAGTGTGATGGGGTGGACTAGGCCCCGATGCTCCCTACAGGAGACCGGAGGCCTTGCCTCACCCCATCTCAGTGAGAGGAGCAGAAGAGAGGTCCTTCAGGCAGGATAAAGTGGCTGTCTCCACAGCTCCCGATCAGGGCCCAGCAGACCAGTATAAAAGAAATTGCCGGGCTAGGGCCTGGCAGTTCCTCACAGGAACTCCACTCAAGCAGTTTTATATACTGACTGGAAGAACAGCAGCACTACGGACAGCTTTGAGTGTAAACTGAACTCTTGACCTGGGTGAGGCCCAGGTCCAGTGGCCGAAGACTGGCCACTAGCTGAATACAAGAACTGATAGCACCGCAGAAAGGGCTAGTGAGATCCTAGCCTCAGAACCTTGTGATGACCAGATAGAGCAACATCTGGGAGATGTGACCCAGGGAGCTACAAAGTACCAAATGGCCAGGCAAAGAACTTACCTGATGCCCCTCAGCTGCAGAGGGGTGCCCACAAATGGGTGGACCCAGTTACAGTAAGTTATAATCAAGCTAAGTTTTTACCTGTTGCATCCAAATTTTACAATTACTGTATATAGACTACAGATAGAATCAGACCAGTAGCTCAGGTAATTAGGATCATTAGTCTTAATCTCTGAAATTACAATCACCAGCCTTTTTCTACAGTTTATTTGCATTTATTTATCCCATTCAATGTAATGAGCCAGTGTTATGAGGGAGACTGTATACATTTGTCAGAAGTTCTTACCAATAGATTATTTGGTTTATGGCACTGTACTTTAAATATTCTGTGACTGCACATTAATTTGGACATCAGTGGCTGGAGGAAATCCAGGGTCACAGTGCCTTGGCACTGCTGTGAACTGAAGCAGCATTGCCAGGGAAGTTGAGGTGGGAGCATAGTTAAAGGGAGCCCTTAAAGTGCAGAGACAGAAGCCTTTATATAGTGCCAATTTCTATTACACAACCCGCTAAACCAATAAGTGAATTTCAGATTAAGAACCAAATTCACCAGTACACTCTGCATGCTTTAAACTGCTCTTTTGTACCAGCAAGTTAGCTTGTAAAAATCTATTTACATCATTTAAGATTGATACAACATACCTTAAATCATTAGACATATATGATATTTTAATAACTATGAAAAAGCCAAGGAAATTCTTAAACAAAAAGTTATATTAAGATACAGATAAGGCTGAGGGTAAATATCAGTAATTTAAGAATAAGTATATTATAGGGATGTTGTAATTAAACCCAAGTCAATCATTGTAAGCCCAGGAAATTAAGAGTTAATATTACATTTAAAAGAAATTCAAATAAGTTACGGAAAGGCACAAAAAAAAATCCCCATTCCAAATCTATTGTGTCTTCAAAATTAGTTTTATCTATCTTGGAACAACAGCAGTAGAATGCCTTAATCATCTTATGGTTATAATATGGCCTCACTAGAGAGCAGAATTAAGGTTGTTTGTGTATCTTAAGTGTATATAATCACAGCATAATTGTAAAGTACTAACAATGCAATACAATTCTAAAATTCTGATTGTGAGAACACAGAAATGAGCAAACTTCAAAAGGCTTGAAATGGTCTGGTAGCACTTTATAGACTAACAAAACATGTAGATGGTATTGTGAGCTTTCGTGGGCACAGCCCACTTCTTCAGATGACTGGAGTTATGAGTAGGGGGTATGAAAACTTGAAATAAATAGGAGAAGGGAAGGGGGGGGGAGAATGATGCTCTGTCTCTTGGTGATTCAAGTCAGACAGGCATGCACAGATTATTTAAGTTATGTCTGAATCTCCAAACTTGCACAAGAAATCTCATGGCTTTTTTAAAAAAGATTTTTGTCCATCTGAGATACCCCAGGGACAGCATTTTTTGCAGTAGGTGAGCAGGATAGGGAATGTTATAGTGTTCATCTTCACACAGCTAAGCACTCCACTACCTAGAAGAAAGGAGGCCTAAGAGAAGGACAGCATAGCATTCCTCTTGCTACTTCTTACTCAGAAGTATCAGTTTGAATATGATCTCTGTGACATAGAGAGTAAAGAGCAAAGAGATGGTGAGGGAAGATGCTGATGAATGTCAGAGCGCCCCTATAACTTTATTCCCTCTTTCTTCAGTTTTGCTCTTTCTAGGTTTATCAGTCCCATTAGTCCTTTCTTATTTATTCTAATTTCTCTGGCTACTCTTTGCCACATTTGATTCTGTTTTGAAACACTCCCTCATGTTACCTTCTTTCTCTCTGCTCAGGATCCTTCTTCTGTCCTCTAGAATTCTGGACAGGCCTGGGGAAAAAGGGGTGGCTGATGCATTTTTATACCATAGTGGTTCCTGACTGCCAAAATTGTGTCCTTGGGTTCATTGGCACTTAATCTAAACTAGATCAACCTTCATGCAGTTGTAAATTGTGTACTATATAGAATAGGGCCAAGACAGCTCTAAGATTAGTGAAAGGCCGCTTTTGTACACCTAGTTCTGACTTGTACCAAATGCTTCTTGGATGCAGCTCAGTATGTAGGCTAGTATGTGCATCTGTTTACCCTACCAAGCTCCTATGAGAACAGCCATTATTTTTCACTTTAAACCTTGTGACTTTGTTCATTGTATATGGCTTTTATTAAGGCAAGATAATGATTCACACCTCACAAAACCTGTGTGCTTATAGCAGAAGTAATTTGTGCTGAGATGGTGCATAGCATCCAGTGCTAGGGTTAGCAAGTTACATATTTGTATGCATGAGTTCTACTCCCCTTGTCCCCCAATTACCTTTCTCCACCATGCTTGTTTCTGAATCTGCATGTGAGATTTAAGACAGAATTAAGTTGGCTGTCTTCCACTAACCACCCTGCTGCTGCATGGCTTTGTCTACACATTTCTTATTTGGCAGTGCATGCACTACCACTGCCATCAATAACTCAGTTCTTTATTTAGTAGAATTGCAAAACATGCTTTTTCTGATAAAAGTATGTGCTTTTGAATTCAGTGAGAGGAGAGAGAACCTGTGGTTCCCATATTCAATTAACAAGTAACATTGACCTTTTGGTACATGTTGGACATATTTGCTACTATTGCAGTCAAACAGAATCAGCCTTAGCATTTTTTGGGCTGTCTTTCCCTCCACAAACATAGATCTGCTCTGTACAGGTTAAGGATCAGCAACATGATAAACCAAAGACTAAATTAGGTGTTTTACAATTTATGTTCAAAAGCTTCAGAGGGGTAGCTGAGTTAGTCTGTAACAGGAAAAACTTAAACAACAAATAGACTAGTAGCACCTTAAAGTAACAAAACATGTAGATGGTATCATGAGCTTTTGTGGGTACAACCCACTTCATCAGATGACTGGAGTGTTAAAAGTCCAGATCCAAGAATAAATAAGGGAAGGGGGAGAGGAAAAAGAGAACAAAGGAGGGGGAAAGAAAAAAGAGACCGTGAGTAGATGGTTCATCATATAGACCCACGGGAAAGACACCTTGAAGAATTTCACAGAGATTTCAATAACTTCCCCCCACCATCAACCTCAGCCTTGATCAGTCCACACGAGAGATCCACTTCCTTGACACTACAGTACAATTAAATGATGGGCGAATTTCCACCATCCTATACTGGAAACCTGCTGACCACTACACTTACCTTTATGCCTCTACCTTCCATCCCAGACATATTTCCCAATTTATTGTACACAGCCAAGCCCTAAGATACAACTGGATTTGCTCCAATCCCACAGATAGAGACAAACACCTACAGGATCTATACAAAGCATTCATAAAACTGAAATACCCATCTGGAGAAGTGGAGAAAAAAACAGATCAACAGAGCCAAGAGAATACCTAAACATGAACTACTTCAAGACAGGTCCAAAAGAGAAAACAACAGAATTCCACTTGTCATCACCTACAGTCCACAACTTGAACCCCTCCAACGCATTTTCAACAGTCTACAACCTATCCTGGAAAATGACCCCTCACTTTGAGGCCTTGGGGGAAAGGCCAGTCCTTGCCTACAGACAACTCCCTCAAACAAACTCTTTCCAGTAACCACACAACACACCTCCATCATAATCCTCTAGGAACCCACCCCTGCAATCAGCCCTGGTGCCAACTCTGCCCACACTTCTACACTAGCGATTTCATCACTGAACCCAACCACATCAGTCACCAAATAGAGGCTTATTTAACTGCACATCCACTAATGTGATCTATGCCAGCAATGCCCCACTGCCATGTATATTGGCCAAACTGGACAGTCTCTATGAGAAATCTGTTAGAGAATACTTTAATCTGCCTGGACACTCATTAATGGCTCTCCAAGTCACCGTATTGTTTCAGGTCAAATCTACAAGCCAAATAACAAGGAAGGATTGCAACTTAACTTCATTTACAAGTTTAATTCTTATGCAAATGGTATGAATAGGAACATAGACTAGCTTACATGCTACCTTCCACATCCTGATGACTTAACCAACCAACCAAACAATGGAGGTGCTAATTGTTCTTATCAGCCTCTTGTAACTGTTTGAACCATCTGCTCGCTGTCTTTTTTTTTCTTTCCCCCTCCTTTTTTCTTTTTTTTCCCCCCTGTTCACCCACCCCTCCTTATTTATTCTTGGATCTGAACTTCTAACACTCCAGTCATCTGAATAAGTGGGTTGTGCCCACGATATCATCTACATGTTTTGTTAGTCTTTAAGGTGCTACTAGTCTATTCATTGTTTTTTAAGTTTCACAATTTGTGTTAGTGGGGGTATCTTTAGGTTCCCCTCATCTTCCTGCTGCGTTTTGGTCATTTAAAAAAATGTTCTACTGCTGCTGAAGCAAAGTAGTAGCTATTAATATTTAATTGAATTAGGCCCTGCCAAGTCCCAGCTGTGATCATGTAATTTGCCTTTGTCTGGATTTAAAAGGGTGTTTCCTCCTCATGTCCCTTTTTGGTTTCTTTGTCTAAGAAGTTAAATCCAAACCTTGCAACACAAGTATGCCATAGATATTCTGCCAGTAACATAGATACTTTAAAATACTTTTGTAATGAATAAGGCTTTATAATTATGAAGTCCATAAATTAACACTTGAAGAGGACACTAGTTAAGTAGATTCTAACCCCACATAACTATTTTCTGTATATGTTCCTTGAACTCCTCATCCTTGAAAAGTTTTTGCAGATGATACACCGCTAACAGCAATCACTTGTATGGAAATGGGAATTTGCAGTGCTGGCTGGGGAAGGCACAGAGCTGCTGCCCTCGTCCCACTCCTTCCACTAGATATCCCACCACTTCCAAGGGGCCTGGAGTCAAGCCTCCACCATTGCCCAGGATAAACTCTTCTCTTCACAGCAACGTGTTGATGTGTTTGTTAAAAATAAAATAAATTAACAAAAGGACATATGGAAAGAGATACCACATAGAAGGAATAAAGTTGGAAAGGATTACAAACAAAAGTAAAAATATGCTTTCTCAAGCCTAAGACCTTACTTAAGCAGCAGTCCTTGCTCAAGGTAGTTCTCTTACCAATCTTTCATTCCCAGAGACTTCAGTCCTTAGATAGAAGGATAACATTTCTGTTCTCCTGGGACATAGACCTCATTTTGCGCTCTCTGCTACTTGTTATCTCGATAGCTTTGTTTACCTTATATGTAAATGCACTTTAATTGTTTATTCTGAAAACCAGGGTGGTCAGAAAAAACAAATACACATTCTTTTGTCTAAGACAAGCTGTGCTTATGCATTGTTTGCCAAGCACACGTTAAGATTATAATTCTAGTATATATTTGCAGGGCAGCTCTAAATTGCATCAGCTGGCTACATATTCATAACACTCCTGTACATACAGCATACAAAAATATTAAGGATCAATGAGTTTTCAGTTTTCCAATATCATCTTACAGACCACTTTCTGAATACAGATTGTGACAACATTGTGCTATGCATAATAAGTATGTCAGGCCTGATGACACAGACTAGTGAACCACAAATGGGCCTCTGTCATAACAAGGAAAACAAATGTATGGGAATAAACACCTTCAAGATAAAATGGAAATCTCTAAAAAAAAAATTCCTTCTCTGCTTTGCAAAAAGAAAAAAGTAAGAGAGTTTAAGCAGTAATGGACTCAGGACAGAGTTAGAATATATCTGCATGAAGAGGCAACATTACATAAATAAATAAAGGGCTGTTCTTCCAGTAGGAATACAAAGGGAAATGCTGTAATCAGAGCAGAACACTAGTAAAGCACTTGCATTATAAACTCAATTTTAGAGGTTTATAACTTAATGTACTAGGTTTTAAGACAGAAAAGATTTATTTTTTAAATTAAGTAAGATTTCTGTTTGTAATTTTGGATTGGGGGAATGTTATGATCTCTTAACACAAAAATGGATTGAAATTTTTAAAGTTATAATATTTTTCAGGCAACATATTCATAGTATGGATTGCTCTTTTACTGTAGATGTGTTGCAAAACAAGGGAACAATAGGACTAAATTAAGAATGTCATGGCAACCAGTTTCAAATATCATTGCTTTTATTAGTTTATAATTCAGCTTTATTATTTTAAGATTGTTGTGCAGTGCACATGGTTGGTTTTTTACAGTAGTGAAGGGTTGTCGTCATCGTCATCATCAACAACCACGGGCTCAATGCCTGTTGGTGTCCAATGCCTCCCTCACTATTTCCTTCCATCTTTCCCTGTCCAGTGCGGAGTGGTTTAGTTTCTGTAGACTAGCTCCGCACCAATCTACTATATCATCTACCCATTCACTGTGGGGTCTGCCTCTCCTATTCGGACCATCCATTATGACAAATACCAGGGTCTTAACTTTTCGCTTGTTCGTTCAGCAGATATGCCCCAAAACCTGTAACTTCCATTGTATAACCTTTTGCAGTTAGTCATATATTTTATTTAATTTTAATGGAAGATGTGTAGCTAAATCCCCTGCTTTATACAAATATGAATATAGTACACAGTTGTATACTGAAAAGTTAATAGCATTATGTAGGTATAGAATTATTCCTATTAACAGAATCTGTATTATTAAAACCCATTATCTAATGAACTGCCAGCACAAGTTCTTGTTGATGGGTCTATTGCCTATCGACTTCTGATTATCAGGCCTTCCAGATTTCCTGCAACATGTGGTATGGCCCACACAGTTCAAATACTTGGGTACACAATACTCTGTGGGTTGGTAAAAAAGGATGGTCATATGATAAGACAATGGACTATGACTCAAGATCTGGTTTCATTTGTTGGTGTCACATAAAAGTCATATGTGGGTCGTGCAGCGTAGCAGGCTGTGGATGGAAATTTCCATCTCTGCTGTACCCAGCTTAGCATAGCCTGGGACCCTGCAAGTCCAAACAGCAGCTGGGCTTTATCAGCTTTAACCCATGCCTTGAGCTGGAAAACTACTAAACGGTAAAAAAGTTTGACCTTGGTCTCGGCTCAAAAGAGTGATAAGAATGGCGTTGAGCCAGGTACATGCACATCCAGTAAACAACTGTAGTATAACTAGTGTAGGGAGTCCCATGCTCACTGAGTCTCACCAGGGACCTAGACCTCAAAGGGTGCCCTGAATCCCACTAGTTGGAGCCACATCCACTGCAGCTGGGTGCAAGGTGACCGGAATGGGACTCCCTGCAGATTGAAAGGGGAGTAAGCATTTCCAAGTGCCTATTACTCTTTTATGCATTGCTCTGCCTATGCTTATTGGCGTATTACTTTGCAGTAGCTGTGTAACCATCTGGCAGTATTAAGCCTGTAATAGTAGTGATGTAGTGAGATTAATAAAAGCAGCTATCCCTAATCGACTCTGTCTTGAAGTGAATCCACAACCCTGTTGGGCCCTGCCCCTGTGAGTTGACAGTTGGCTTTGCCACAGACCTCCTGTGTGAGCTTAGCAAGTCACTTAATCACTGTGCCTTGTTTTCCCATCTGTAAATTGAGTTTAGTAACCCTTCCTTTTTGTCACTATCTGTCTGTCTTGTAAGACTTTCAGAGCAGTTACTGTTTTCTTATGTCCATATATATCACCTTATACAGTGGGGTCTTATCTTAGTTGGGGTTTCTGCGTGTAGCAGTCTCCCAGCTGGGCTCCTGGGGCTCTTGCTGCAGGCTGGCGTTGATGCCTTTGCACATGCAGCCAGGTAAGGAAGGCAGATGTGGTAGGGGAGGTGGGCATAGAATCAGAATCATAGAATACTAGAACTGGAAGGGACCTCAAGAGATCAAGTCCAGGCCCTCGCTCTCATAGCAGGACCAAGCACTGTCTATATTGTCCCTGACAGGTGTCTGTCTAACCTGCTCTTAAATATCTCCAGTAATGGAGGTTCCACAACCTCCCAGCTGGGCTCCTGGTGTGTCTGTGCCTGTCTGCTGCCCTTCTCTTGCTAGACTCCATATTGCACATCAGTGTTCCCTCTAAGCTGCGTGGCAGTACAGCTTCACAGGTGATTAATTAGCCTGGCCAGGTCAGTCAGCTCCATGCATGAAGCCCTGAGCCTCTGACTGGGTGGGGCTGGTTAATCACC
>CM057847.1:23020051-23034399 GCA_030068395.1 Apalone spinifera | reverse complement strand
GGCAAGGTGTCTCTCCCATTACTGCCAATTTCACTGCAGCAGTGCCCCCACCCACAGCTTCCTTGTGGCAGAACAGCAAAGAGGAGCAGCAAGGCAGGGACCCATCCACCAGCAAGATAAAGATAGCCTGTCAACAACTGGGACTTCTTAGTCTTCCCACCTCCTGCCAGCCTCCTGCCCTGACTCCTGCACCCCACACACACCCCAACCCCTTACCTTGACTTCTGCACCCATCCTTTGCCCTGAGCCTCCCAGACTCCACCCTTATTTACATTTGTATGAGTTTTATCTTATTGCAACCTCCTCACCCCCTGCCCTGAGCTGTCCCTCCCACACACACAAAGGGGGTGGGTTGTAATAGGACAGTGCCTGTAAGAAATTTGTTTCCTTCATCCTAAAGATCAGTGGTTCTCAAAGGGCAATCCACACCCCACTAGTCCACCGATCAGTGCTGTCTTCTCACTGCAGCTGGGGGGAAATCCCAAGCCTCGCGGGCCAGATCCAGTTCTCAGGCGGAGCAAGCAGCTTCATGTACTGCGGTTTCTTCCCCCCACTCCAGCTAGGGGAACAGCAGTTCAGGGATGTGCTGCCTGGAGGCTTTCCCCGCTGCTTCCATTGACCAGAATTGTGACCGGTAGGAGCGGTGAGAGGCAGTAAGCGCATTCCCTCATCCCCCTCATGCCCAGACCACACACCCGCATCCTCTTCACACATATTTCCTGCTGAGAGCCCACTCCCCTACCCTGCTCCTGTACCCTCCTTCACTCCTGAACCCTCTCTCCTGGCTAGACTCCCCACCCTCAGCCTGCTCCTGCATCCAGTGGGGCAGACAGTCACCATGGGCCCCAGGCAAGGTGGGGGACCTCTCACCTTAGTGCCGCCTGGACCCTAGTACTGGGTCCCTCCCGAGCCTCAAAGCCATGCAGAGTGGCCCTCTGGCCTTCTTTCGGCAGTTCAAAGGAGCTCAGGGCCCCTTTGAATGGCAAGCCTCAGGGCAATTGCCCACTTTGCCCCACTTGTTGGTGGGTCTGCTTGCACCCTACTTCTTGCCCGAATCCTGCACCACCACGCCCTCTTTCACTCAGTTTGTCATCATGGGTGATTGGCTGGTGGTCTGCATAAAGGTTTGCATTGAGCAGGATAGCCATGGGCCAAAAAGTTTGAGAACCACTGTTATAGAGCATAGGCTTCATGTCTGACCCTTCTGCCATTCAGGAGTGGAGAGTGCAAAGGACACTTTAAGCCACTTTTGCACATCCTCTGCAGTGGCACTGCCAAGATCTCTGGACAGCTCTAAATTGCACCATCTAGCTACAGCTCTCTAGGGACTATTATAACAGCCTGGGATTAACTGGCAACAGCTAACTTCTCCTCAGACTCACCCCCTATATTGGAAACTTGGCTTTGAGATGCTTTGCACCAGCAGTATGGGTGCCAGGATTTAGCTATATGTGTGTATGTATACCCCTGTGGATGACACTGATATATATATACACACACAAAGTGTATCCACTTCAGTGGAGTCCAGCAGAGAACTATGGCTAGGCCTAAATTAACAGTACTGAGATGAAAAGGTAAACTAGTATTGAAACAGTGGGGATGCAGCTGGCATCACAACGAGGTCTAAATTAATTGTATTGAGGGGGGCAGGTGGGCAACCTGATTAATTGTGGTAGGAGCAGACTCTGAAGGGATTGCCCCTTCTCTCTCAAATCTTTTTATACTTGCTGTCTCATAAGTAGCTTAAGCAGGGATACTCTCTTGAAACCCCCAGTCCTGCTGATCCTGGTAGAATATCCTCCTCCCCCTTCTTGTACCGTCTTAGAACTGGTGTATTTTATTCAGACAGGGTGGAAACATCTTTAAAAACAGGTTGTATAATAAAAACACTATGATTATCTGTAAATTAATGCATATTACCAAACAAGACAAGGATTTCATGCATTGTCACTCTCCTTTCATTGAAGATTCAGAGGCATGAGTCCTGAAGCTTGAGAAAAGGCCACAAAGCAGCCTATAGGGGACAGGATTCTGGCCCATCAATCTCTGTGAGTCTCCCAAGTTATTTAAGGCATACATTGTACCCAGGCTTTGGAATATTTTCTTCAGCATGGCAAACTGGAATTTTGTGGCAGGTTGAGGAGGAAAGCAAATAGTTTACTCAGTAGAATATTTCTTGTTTTATTTATTTTGATATTCAAACTAATTCTTGCAGCCTCCAAACTTTTTGGTGGTAGGCAGTGCAGATAAAGGTGCCTGTACTTAAAGATGCACAGCATTTGATATTACAAGAGCAAATTTTCAGTTGCTTATACCTTTACCAATCTGTAACTGCTTGAACTGAAATTTTCTGTTCCTCAATGTGATTTTTTTTTTAATTCCAGAGAAATTAGATAAGGTAAAATGTGTTGTCTATGTTAAAAAATGTAACAGCTGTTTCAATGGGAAGCTTTAGTACATGTGTGTTTTGGAATAATGACTTGGAATTTAGCAGAGGGGTCAACTTGGGGTCAGGAAAAAAATCAGTTTGCACATGAGCACACTCCATCCTGTCACAGCTCCTATGTGCCAACTGGATTGTGCATGCACCATCCCCACAGGGCAACCAGAGATGCTATATTTCATGGCTACAGGGTCTCCTGCAGTTTTTTTTTCTCAGCAGTCAGGGGCTAGTGTGGTTCAAGCCTCAGGAACAGAGCAGAGTGACTGTCCTTTCTGTGCTCTCAGTGGTCCCACAGCAGGATCCAGGCTGCATATTAGAAGGAAGAAGTAAAGAAGAAATTACTATACTACCTCTCCAGTGCATACACAACCCCCAATATTCCTTATTTCATCACTCTATCAAATTAACTGCACTGGAACACAACCAAAAAAGTGTCCAACTGAGTGAAAAAACATAAAGACATCATAAGCCCTAAAATGTACCATACAACATGGCTGTGTCTATACTGGCGCGATCTTGCGCCAGAGCTATGCAAATGAGGCTCAGCGTGGAATATCGCCGAGCCTCATTTGCATAACTAATGAGCCGCCATTTTTGCGGAAGAGGCTCTTGCGCAAGACGGAGCTGTCTACACTGCCCCTTCTTGTGCAAGAAAAACCCTCTTGCACAAAGCCGTTATGCTGTTAGAGGATGAAGCATGGTGAAAACAAAATAAAAACAAAACAAAAACATTCCATAGAAATACCTAAATATTCAATGGAGGACTGACAGGAAAACTTATCAAAAAGGAATAGTTTTATAAATAAAAGTAATTTTATTTATTTATTTATTTTAAAGCATGTTCTCCTTTTGTTCCAAGGTCTCTGCCCATGCAAACTTTCATAAAAAATAAGATTAATTTTACTGTATTTTTAAATATTTTTTGTTGGAAAAAGTAAGTTGAACAATGAGAATTTACCTATATTTTTCTTATAAAATTCTCCAGATATAAAGCTTTTGTAAAAATAATTTTGGCCTGGGATGTTAACGTGACAGCACTGTATGAAAGCAAAAGAACAAAGTTCCGATGCTCCATATTATCATGGATAATAATCAGATTCACCATTAAGTGCAGTCCTGCATAGGTAGTAAAGGGCATTTTTTTTTTCTGATTTGGTGATTCTTAATACACAACTTAGAGGCAAGGAGAACTAAAAGAGAATTATTTGGTGGTGTCTTTTGGTTCTTTCTTTTATTAAGAATATTTGTTTTAAAATAAAGTATGATTGACTGAAAAACAACAAAAATATTGTTAATACAGGATTTCTATACCTTCCGCAGAAAATCATATAAATAAAATCTTTGGGTTATATTTTCCTTTCAGCATATAAATATTTGTGAAATTCCCAAAGGCATCAAGATGAAAATATTACTCTTTCACAATATTTGCTGGGCTTTTAGTAAGATATTTTAGTGTTGTCTTTTGTACAGAACAGTATTATTGACCAACTGACCTCAATCATAAATTTAGCAGCAGTATCCCTTTAGGAATTTGTTCTCATTATCTGCTTATGACTAGAGGAACAGATTTAGGACACTTATGAAAGGGAAAGCAACACAGTGAACATTTAAGAGATACATTTCCTACATTTGCCCAGGAGACAGTAGGTTTTATTTTCACTTATTTATCTGTACACGGAGGCGGATGCTGACTGTGGAGCCATTTTTTCAAAACAGTGTTTGATCTAATATCTGGAAAGTTGCTTATATACATACACAGTAATTAAAGGCAGTTTAAAACAAGTAATCAAAAATCTGAAATATAGGGAAGACTATACATCAGAGGGACTTAACCTTGTGCTGTAGTGAGAATTACTCCCACATTTAAAAGTTTCAAAGGGGTAGCCGTGTTAGTCTGTAACTGAAAAAACTTAAAAAACAGTGAATAGTCCTGCAGCACCTTAGGGTACATCTACACTATGGCACTATTTTGGGATACTCCTGGTATCCCAAAATAGCTATTCCACGTCTTGACAGCATACCTGTTATTTCAAAATATCTTTCGAAATAACAGGTACGCTACTCCAGTGTCCTTGTAAACGTCGTTCAATGGGGATTAAGGGACATTTCAGAATAGCGGTTTATTTTGAAATTTGGCACTGTGTAGACAGCACCAAATTATGAAATAAGTTACATCGATATACACAAAATAAGCTACGCAATTTGCATAGCTCAAATTGCATAGCTTATTTCGAGCTAAGGGTGCAGTATAGATGCACCCCTGGAGACTAACAAAAAATGTACATGATAACATTAGCTTTTGTAGGAAGAAGTGGGTTGTGCCCACTGTGTATGGTTATTTTGAAATAACATAGTCGAAATAACATATTTCGAAATAACTACACTACAAGCAGTTATTTCAACATAATGTCAAAATAATATCGAACTGGAGGACTTCTTACTCTGATTCCTGTAACCCTCATTTTACGAGGAGTAAGGGAAGTTAGAGGAAGAGTGCTCTTTCTTGGACTTCCTGTTGTGTAGACAGTGCCAAAAGCCGAATTAAGCTATTTCAACTTAAGCTAAACAAATGACATAGCTCAAGTTGAGTAACTTATTTTGGCTTTAGCCCAGCTATGTAGATGCGCCTTTACTGATAAAAATCTAACCCATTTATGCCTAAGCATAAAATCATTCAAAAATGTCATAATACATGTGATATGCTACCGCTTGAGTGATCTGGTGTTTTACTTCAGGATTAACTAGATCATCTGCTCTGCAGGTTACATATAAGAAAATCAGTTGGCCAGGTACATAACTGCATTTAAAAAATTTGTATGCAAGGACAGTAGTGTAGCCTATTATTAAGAGTTGCTCATCACTTCCCTTTATAAAATACTGTGTTCAGTTGCTTATAACTTTGCAAATACAAATGGTTTGGGTAGAAATCCATATTAGTTAGCTATCTCATGCTGAACTATTTTAGAAAATGTCAGTAGAAATGGTCCAACCATTTTCAAGAACAAAGGTAGGGAAAATGTCATTGTTTTACCTTTTGTCATAAGGTTTTGATACCACTGCAGTCTTTAGGTTGAAAGCAGAACAGCCCAAAGGCCAGAGACTATATGGCTGTCCTTGCGGTTAGGGCAGTGCAGCAAAATTGCCACAATCAAGAATAGCAGTCTTTGCATTCAGGGCAGTATGGTCTAGCATCTGGAATCAATGACAGTAGGCCTTGGATTCAGGGCCACTTGGCCTACTGCCCAGAGTCAGTTTAACTGTCCTTAGTGTGATCCAATGGCTAGAGTCAATACAGTAGCCCCTAGATGCAGGACAGTGCAGTCCATGGGCCAATACTTAGGAGGGATGAAGAGGCCACCTCCACACTACTCCAACTCTACTAGGCCCTGATCCAGGCTCCCAACAATGGGGGAGTGGTTCACCACTGGATCAGTGGGGAATCCCATCAAAACATGCTAACCTCACTCAGGTGGGAGATACCACCCACACACTATTGCTGGATTACTCCCTGTCACACTTCCAGGGGTCTTTTGGCTCCTTGTTGCAGCTGATTCTTCTGTGGGGCTCTGCTGACTGCAGACCTGCAGTCCAGCTCTCAGGGTCTTCAGCTCCCACAGGCAAAGGTTGTAACAACTCTTCAAAGGTTCCTCCCCTCCAGTAGTCAGCCTAGAATAAACTGAGCTATTCCCTTTTATATTGAGGCAGCATTTGGAGCATGGCCAGGATGGTCTATGGGGTGGAACTTCCGGTGCCCATAGTGTGGGTTCATCCTCTCCTGTCCCGTGTGGGCTATGCACACCCCATTATGTTTCTGTTAAAATAAATCTGGCAACCTTTTCTCAAAATGCTCTAGTGCCCTCCACTTTTTGAAGCAAGGATTTGAAATTGCACAAGAAGGTGAATATTGTGTCAGGGATTTACCTTTGCCATGCCAATGAAATTTGGCCACATTATAAGACTTTGGGGGGAAACACATTTTGCATGTTCTCAGTCGAGTCTTCTTTGATGTTAGCAGCTAAAATCTCTGGCAAGTCCGTCCTCACGGAGCATCCTTGAGCCACTCCTCGCTCCTTGTGCTGACTGGAGTGGACATGTACCAATCCCATAGAATGACTGAGCATGCTATTTGGGCAAAGAGTAAGTGAGAGACAGCTGGAACGAATTAGGTAAGGAGACTGGGACTGGGAGATAGTGGGGATAGAGAGGGACTGGAAGCCAGTTGACTGAGGGTGGGACTGAAATTGAAAAAAGGTTGGTGGGAGTGGGACTAGATGAAAAAGGAGACAAATTAGAAATCAGTGAGGAGATAACAATAGTGGTGGGAAGATAAAACCAATATAACAACAAACTGAGGTATGTTTGGAGAACTTGGGACAGATTAAGCTTAAACCTCTTTAGCGCATCATTGACAATCTACAACCTGTCCTGGAAAATGACACACACACACCCAACCTATCCTGGAAAACAATCCCTCATTCACACACTTTGGGAGACAGGGCAATCCTTGCCTACAGACAGTCCCCCATCCTGAAGCAAATACTTACCAGCAGCCACACACCACACCTCAGATACACTCACCCAGGAACCTACCCTTGCAACAAACCCCATTGCCAACTCTGTCCACACATCTATACAAACAGCACCATTCCAGGACCTAACCACATAAGCCACCACATCAGAGGCTCATACAACTGCACATCCTCTAATGTGATCTATGCCATCAAGTCCCAGCAATGCCCCTCTGCCATGTATATTGGCCAAACCGGGCAGACTCTGCAACAAAGGATAAATGGACACAAATCAGACATCATGAATGGTAATACACATAAAACTGGAGGGGAACATTTTAACTAATTTAAAATTCACATTTAATTGACTGGGTTGATGTAAATATTGTTTGTAATCACATGCATTTAATTTTTCCCTCATTGAAAAGGCACAGGCCACAGCATACTTTAGGTTCTATATAATGTGTCATAGAATTGCCTTGACTAAGCACATCAGGTTAGTTACTCTGGAACAATTCTCAGCAAAACATATTCTTCTGATGGTTATGAGGTGTCATAACTTTTCTCCAAAATGATTGATTTTACTTTATTCTCCTGATTTTTATATTTTGGAAAAAAATTATGCTGTCTCTATTTATACTCTAGAAAGCAGCCAAGCAGAATCTTTCCACCAGTGCATCCTGAGAGGTTTTATTCCATAAAATCCTGTCAATCTTAAATACTTGCATTTAGAATAATAATAATGGAACTGTTGGTGGTGCACTAAGTCACTGAAAACTTATTTTGAAATAAGCTATTCCAGAATTAGCTATTCCTTGAGCAACTGGTAATTCTGTGGATTTCTCTCAAATTTCATCTCATGAATACCAGTAGAGCTGAAAATCAGGAAAGTTGTTACAAATGCTAACAACAAAGAGCCAAATCCTGCATATAGCCACATTCCAACCTGTACAAAAACAACATTGCATTCATGGAAGGCTCTAAATACAGCAGAGCTGATGTGATTTAGCCATAAAGGAAGGGCATGCCGCACAAAGGGCATTGATAGGCCAGAGCTGTTACTCCATGTCAGCACAAAAGTAGGGGAGTGTAGCTCTGGGGATGTGACCAATTGCTCCATGGCTATGCAAATTTGCTAGCCAAAAAACCCAAAATGGAAGGGGTCCAGCTCTTCCAGGAGACTAGCTTGGTTGGTGCTCTGTGGTATGGGCAGATGGTGACGAAAAACTCAAGTTTTCTGAAAGAATCCTAAATTGAGCTCAAAATGCCAAGCTGACCAAGAGCTCCACAACTTGTAATCCTCAGGAGTTCATGAACTCTCACAGCAAGCCACAATACTGGTACAATTTTGTATGTATTAATGATGTGTTGGTAGATTAGGCCAATACAATGTAGGTTTTTAAAGCATTTTATTACAAACTTTTATTCACACCTTTTTTTAAAAAATCAGTGAAAACAACTTTTAAAAACGAACTAGTTCTAGCATTGTTTACAAATCAGGTTGCCCACTTTCAAATCACACAAAACTGAACACCCCTACCCTGCCTCACCCATTCCCTCAAGCCCCACTCAGGACCCACCCCATTTAAGACCCCAACCCCTGCTCATTCCATCCCCTCTGTCGCTTGCTCTTCCCGCCTGCATGTACTTTCACAGGGGTGGGGTAGGGGCTTGGGTGGCAGGAGGGGGTATGGTCTCTAGGCTGAGGGTGCAAACTATAAGTGGGGCCAGAAATAAGGGACTTAGAGTTAAGGAGAGGAGGGCAGAGGGTTGGGGTATGGGTGAGGTGAGGACTCCAGATGGGAGGGGCGGGCTCTGGGATTGGGCTAGGCTGAGGGATTTTGAGTATAGAAGGGGGCTCTGTGCTTGGTCGGGGGGTTGGAGTGTGCAAGAATGAGGGCTCCATTTGGGGATATGGGATCTAGGATGGGGAGGAGGATGAGAGGTTTGGGATGAGAGGTTTGGGACTCCAGGAAGACAGTTGGGGTGCAGTTCCCAGCAGCGTTTACCTCAACTTCCAGAAAGTGGCCACCAGGTCCTTGTGGCCCATAGGCACTTGGATGGCCAGGGAAGCTCTATGCAACTGCCCTAATGCCCATAAGTGCCTCCCCCTGTAGCTCCTATTTCTGTGGTTCCCTGGCCAGTGGGAGCTGCAGAGCTGGCACTTGGCACCAGGCCAGCACGCGGAGCCTCCCAGTCCTTGGCACTCCACATGCCTAGGAGCGGCAGTGATCTGGCAGCCACTTCCAGGAGCAGCGCAGAGCCAGAGCAGGTAGAGAGCCTGCCTCATCCCTGAGGTTCCACTATGCCTCCAACTGGACTTTTAATGGCCCATTTAGTGGTGCTAAATGGGATGCCACAAAGGTGCCACTCCTGGGATGCCACAAAGGTGCTGAAGATACCACTCAATCTGCCTTTATCACCAGCCTGGGCCCCCTTGAACTCTGTCCTGCTGAGCCAGACTCTTAGGTCTCCTCCAGCAAAGCATACCGGCAAGGGCACACCCAGATGCAGTAGATATAGACACTGAGAACAGTTCTCAGAAGACTCACCTTAAGGAATTTACTACAGCACCTAGATGTTCACCCCCTTTTTGGGGTACAAACCCAAAGTAATATGAAGTTTGCCTCCTTCCTCTATGTGAAGGAAAGTATGCACAGCATCTCACCCCCTCCCACTTATAAATTATATGCACTGGGGTCTGTTATAATCCAAAAATAAGCTTATTAACTATAAAGGATGTATTTTAAGTGATCAAAGAGGTAACAAACAGAACAAAGCAGATTACCTAGAAAATAGTATATAGCATGCAAATTCACTAAAGAAAGTGGTTACAAATAATAATTTCTCACCCTAGTTGTTGTTTCAGGTAGAGTCCTTCACAGGCCAAATAACTCTCAGCCTGGGTCCAGGAGATCTCTCCCCCAACCCAGTTACAATCCTTTTGTTTCCAGGTGTTTTCAGGAATCTCTTTGGGGAAGGGAGGCAGAGGTGAAACAAACTAAAGACAATCATTGTTTTCCTCTCCTGCCTTATATAGAATTCCCCCCACCCTCTTGTGTAACAGATCAACAGTACAAACTGCAAGTCACCTGACTCTACAGCACCCATGAGTGGTAGCAGTGTGGAGTGTCCATTTGAAAGCCAAGTTGATTCACAGTCCATTGTACTACCTGTTGGGCCATCAGCTCTATCTAGTTTTTCCACTGTAATCCCTGAAGTTAGCGGTGGGAATGACCGAAAACAGCAAATATGAAATACAGATACACAGGTCAACATTCCCAACTTCAGATACAAAAATGGCATATGCACAAAATAGAATAATTATATTCAGTGAATCATAGCCTGTCCAATGATACCTTACATGAATTATTTTGCATAAAGTATATCTCAGTTATGGTGTATTCATATAATAGGCATATTATCATAAAGAATATGGAATATTATGTCACAGCCAAGATTTGTGTAAAATGTGTGGGTATTGGTATTTAATTCAATAATAATTGTACTTTTAAAAAACTAAGGATTTACTACTGATTAGCTGTCTAAAACTAGAAACCTGTACAGTAAGAAAATATAGTTATGCATTGCATTTACTGTAGTTGTATTATCCATCATCACTGTAATACTTAACTTATACTTGGCAAGTTGCTAATGCTTGAGCAATTTTCCTTAAGAAACTAACAGTTTAATTATATCCATAAGCAAAGAGGAAAGCTGATTTCACCTGATTTTTACTGCTCATTTTAAATATTTGTCACTAAATAATATTTTACTACAGCTTGGACCTTCCTGGTCCAGCATCCGCAGGACCTAACTGGTCCCAGATGAGGATTTTGCTGGACCAGGGGAGATCATTTCTGTCCCCCGTTGCCGACCCCCCTGCCCTGCCCTGCCACCTCACTGGGCTTCCTGGCTCCCCCAACAGCTGAGTTGGGTCGTCCACACCAGGCTTCCCACCCCCCTTCCTCCCTGCCTAGTTGGGGTGTGCACCGGACTCCCTCCCTGCACTGCCGCATTGCGCCAGCCTCCCAGGCTCTCCCACCACCCTGCAGCATGCTGGGGTTCTCTGATCCTGGAACATCCATGGTCCTGCCAGACCACAGTTGTTGCCAGACTAGGGAGTCCCAGTTAATAGAGTTGGAACCCGTAGAAGATTGGAGCATGTATTGTTAGGACCTTCATGTTAAACTCTAAAACAAAGTGGAAACCAACCAAACGAAATTATTTAGATTAGCAAAGCTTGTGAGAATTTCAGGTTCTCTTACCCAAAGTTTACACCCACTTTAAATGGATATGTAATTCAAGCCAAGACACCTTGGAACAACAAATTCAAATTCCAGTACAATGATCTGAGTCCTCTTCCCTAGTAACATGGATTAATTGAATATCATGCATTTAATATGTGGGCTCTGGGCTGGGGCAGAGGGCGGAAGTGTTTGTGGAGGGTGCAGTTCTAGTGAGGGGAGGGTGCTCAGGGCAGGGGCAGAGAACTAGGGTATGGGAAGGGTGCAGATTCTGGCTTGGCAGTGCTTACCTCAGGTGGATCCTGGTCGGTGGTGCAGTAGGGCTATGGCAGGCTCCCTGCCTGCCCTGTCTCCATGCTACTCCTGGAAACGGCTAGCATGTCCCTGCAGCCCCTAGGGGTGGGAGATCAGGTGGCTCTGAACCAGTGCAAGATTAAGGCATAAATTTACTAAATTACATCTTAGGGCCTTGCAATCTGAGGAGCCTCTAAAAAAAGAGAAAAACTGACTCCATTTCAAATTTTATCAAAGCCAGTTGATAAATAAAGGAGATCTGGGAAAAAGAAGATTCTCTGTAAAAACAGACATTTTCATTCAAATATGACAAAAATGTACGCATCTGGCTACACAAATACCCTTATGCTCTCCTTACCCTTCACTAACTGTTCCTTATTGACAGATGGGAGGCTGGGCGGTAAAATTAGTGTTTCTACAAGTCAGCTATCAGTCTTCTAAGGCAGCATTTTCTTGGCCAGCTGAACAGGTAAAAGTCTAACTGCCTACACAACTTATTAAATTAAACACATAAATAAAAAATAAATAATCTGACTGCTGAAAAAATCAGGAAAAATGTGAGAGCAGCCCTGCCAAGCTCATTTTCATATGGGACTCTTCCTAGAAGTGATGTCATGTGTAGTATCCTCCTTGTCTGGCAATAGCTGAAAGGCCACCATATTTGTTTATAATCCAGCACACTCAGGGTGTGTCTAGACCAGTGGTCCCCAACCTTTTGGGGCTGCTGGGTACCCGGGGACGGGGCCACTCATGCGCCGGGGGCCCAGGACGCAAGAATGGCTTGGGCCGGCCCTGGTCATTAGGCGGGCTCACATAAATGTCCCGGCAGGCGCCATGGCGCCCGCGGGCACCACGTTGGGGACCACTGGTCTAGACTATGCAGTTTTTTCAAAAAAAACTTCACCTGTGTCTAGACTACCACCGCTTTCTTTCGACAGTAAATCGAAAGAACACAGCGGTTTTGTCGACCGTGGTAAACCTAGTTTTACGAGGAAGAACGCCTTTTTTGACAGAGATCTGTCAAAAAAAGGCATGTGTGGACGCGGGTTTTTTTGTTGGTTTTTGTTGTTGGTTTTTAAAAACAGACCTCCAGGGAAAAGCCCTGGTGGACAATCCATCAGCAGGAAAAACCTCTATTGTTCCTGTCTGTAGCCGTGTCTTAAAGGCAGAGACACCCTAGGCAGGCATTGTGGCAGGAAAGCAGCCAGAGGAAACCACTGATCACATGGCTCTCCCTGCTTCTCTGTGACAAGTCAGCATAGCACAAGCCCAAGACCCCTGAGGCTCCCAGGACCTTCCAGGAAGCCATCCCATGACCAATCCAGGGGCACAAAGAGGCGAGCTCCAGCCTGGTCAGGCCAGAGGTCCTGATACTTTTGGAACTATGGGGAGAGGAGGAATCGCTGCAGGCTCTGCAGTCCCAATGCCACAGTGCAGACATTTACGGCCGCATGGCCGAGGGGCTGGCAAAAAAAGTCCATCACCTCAGAACCTTGGACCAGATGCGGGCCAAGGTAAAAGAACTAAGGCAGGGCTATTCCAGGGCCCGTGAGCACAGCTCCACCTCTGGGGAAGCGCCTCACCACTGTGCATACTTCCAGGAGCTGAACAGAGTCCTGAGTGGTGGGGAACCCCTCTCTGCACTGGTTCTAGTTCAGTCCCAGTCCAGCAATGCCAGGAGGTGGCTGAGGACAACCCAGAGCAGCAGCTGCAGGAGAAAGAGGAGGAGGAGGACCCCAACCAGAGTCTGGTCACTCTGACCCTGCAGCCAGTCCCCCAGACCCAGGAGATCTCGCAGTCATCCTCTGACGCTGGTCAGGGAGCATCAGGTGAGTGCGGTCAGGGTCACACACACAGAACAGGGGATGTGGGAGCACAGGGGATACAGGCCAATCTTCACATGTCATGCTCTTTCTGGACAGCTTGCACTTCTCTGTACATGTGCAAGCATGTTCAGTCCAAGGACACGTGGGCAGCTGCTCACAGCTCGGGGAGGGCTCCATACATGTTTGACCCCTGGGAGGGCTGTCCTCCCCCCGCCAGGAACGGCAGAAAGCAGGCTGGTCACAAGGGCACGCGCACGACAACGCACAGACCACCGCAAGTGTCACACATAGCACTCGGGCATGTATGCACAAGCGACACAACAATCACTCCCGCAGACAGTGCTGCCACGGGTAGGCGGTGGGTGGGGGCACTGGGAGACCCAAGCTGCTGTAGGCCCTTGTTCTACGTCTTGTGACCCACTGTGACTGGACACTTCCCTGGGCTGTATGGCCATGGGGCTGTGGGGGGGGAGGGAGGCGGGACGTTGCCCTAGCCACCTTAGGGCCCCTATGAGACCGGGGCTGCTGACCAGGCCAGACGTGGGCTTGCAGTGAGAACATTGGCATCCCTTGTTCCAAGGACTTACTCACTTATCACAAGCAAGGACAGTGTGTGCATGCATAAAAGTGACCACTTCTCCCTCTTCTCCACAGCCGGACCTGTCAGATCAGACCAGCGTGTGACACCCATGCCACCACCCACCCGGGGGCATGGAAGCCGCAGGCACTGGCAGGTCTACAATGACCTCATGCGGAGGCACGTTGAGGCCCTTGAACGGATGGAGGAGATCATGGCAGAAAAGATGCAGGAAGAGGCATGGTGGCATGACTGCTTGCTGGAGGAGCTCCTCCAGCAGCGGACAGCAATATGTGGGACTATCCGGGAGGCCATTGGTGTCCCAGCTCCTGCTCCTTTTGCCGCTCCTCCCGCTCAGTCTGCTCCGGCCCTCTCTGCCTTCCCTTCCTCCCCCTGCCCCTCTGCCCCCCCTCACCCCTGCCATCACAGACCCAGCTGCAGCCCCCCCTACTG
>CM057847.1:22971447-23000210 GCA_030068395.1 Apalone spinifera | reverse complement strand
ATTCCTCGTAGAATGAGGTTTACCAAATTTGAAATAAGTGCTCTGCTATTTCGATTTAATTTTGAAATAGCAGTTGGCTTGTGTAGACGCTAGGAACGTTATTTCGAAATAACTTTGCTGTGTAGACAAACCCTTACAGACTAACACTGCTACTCCTGAGATAATTTAAATAGGTGTAACTGAGTACTCATTTTAATAACATATCCTTAAGGAGCCTACTTCAGCCAAAACTTTGTTCAGAATGCAGACTTAATTGTAAATTATGTGCTACAATGTATTTTTAAACACCAACCATTTTATTTACTATTTAAATAGTTTTATCTTACTTTTAAAGAGAAAAGCAGAGGGAGATAACATATTTGGAAACCATTTTATTAGGACTAATTTCTTCATTGAAAAGCTGACCTTCAAAAGCCCCTTATGTAGAAAACATGACAGAAGCACAAATATCCCAGACATCATTCATTTTATTCTAACACACTTAATTTTATTTATTTGTTTTTTTCAGGAAGTCCTGGCTGAGTAAAGTTGGAAGTCCCAGTTCTCGCATTGACCGAACCACCTTTTCTAATGAGAAGGCGATCTCCAAGCTTGATTTCTCAGGATTTAGCACTAGATACTAATGGAGGAAGAACTCTTTAAGCACAAAATTATAATGCTTCAGCAGCATAGTAATTTCTGTGCCTTCATAAAATAGCATAATATTTTTTTTGACATCTGCTTCAAACTAAAGTATAAAAATAATTAATTTACATAATGTAGGACTGTCAGTTCTGTATTAGAAATTTCACAATTATAAATGTCTTCACCAACAATATCAATTTGTATATGATTTATTTTGAGAGACGTATAAAAAAATCAATAACATATACAACTGTAAAATCAGCCAATACTAATGTGCAATTAAATTTGTAAGATGTGACCATACAGAACTTAGTATTTTTCCAGTAAAATATTTGATGTATATTTATTAAAAAGCAAACAAATAAAAATAACTTAAATTTCACTGTGATATAAATACTTTAAACAGGATCACAGCAACATTCAGCAGTATATCTTATGTGCTATGAATTATAATGTGCTCTTGTATTCGTAATAATTAGTTAATATTGCAGCAAGTATTCTAAAATAAATGTACTTTGCCTTATAAAACGTATTCAGTTAAGTCTGATTAAACACTTTCCATAATGGTGTCTAGATAGCTCAGGATATGAAATACAGACATATATAGTCTTTCATAGATCTTTTATCGAATCCCAGTCAAGATCACTATTGATTAAGTTATTTCCATCTGATTTCTTTTTTGGTGGCCTATATGATCTGAGTTGGCTTTAGTCACACTGCAAGCGGCCAGTCATTTGTATAATAAAAATCACCATTAACTGGGATGATCACTTAAAACCTAACCCTACACATACCAATAGTCCCACTCAAGTTAATGCTCATGTGCTTAAAGTTAAGCATTTGGCGAAGTCTTTGCAGGACTGGGGCCTAATTCTCTCGCTCTCTCTTTTTTTTTTTTTTCCGTGTAAGTCAAAGAGACCAAGAAATACATTATTACAGAAGCTGAACTCTCCTCAATCCTAGATATGGTCTCTACAAATCAGGAGTAAGGCATACTGGTAGGCTTTTGTGTGGAAACCTACACTGCCAGCTCCAGTGGCTGATTCACACATGTTCTAGAGATACACAGAGTCCTGATGGCATTGTTATGGCACCATCTCAAGAATTATATTCAATTTTTAATATCATAACAGCATACTTGAGATCATCTGTCATGTGCTCCACAAGATGTGTGTAGACATTTGTATGTCTGTTGACAACCAGATTTATTTTCATTTGGTCTGTTGTACGTGAGACTCTGAAGATTTCATTCTAGTGTTGCAAGAATTATTTATAGATTATTATGGTTCAAACTACACACGGCTTTTGTGATTATCCACAAGTACTCTTTGTTGAAGTCATCATGAATAGCTCTTGTTCAATTCAAACTGTAAATGGCAAAGACCAAAGTTTAATAACAGTTCAATAGCTGATACATCCTCTGTCTGATGAATATATCTTACATTTCCAAGGCCTAAAATATTTATAACTCTTATGCCAAGGCCTATTACGCTGATACACTGCACAGGCCAATGCATTTTCAGTTGGATTGCTTTATTATAGTGTTCAAGGGTGGGAGGGTTGCAGAAATTTTGGTGGTGCCCAGAACCCAAATCCCTTCCTTGTCCAAACTCCATCTCACCCCTCCCTCTCCAATCTAGGAATTTTTTTAGTAGGCTTCCTGCTTCTAATGTACTTAAACTATTACTTTGAATTTTTGGCTAGATGTTCTTCAAATTCCTTTTTGGCTTTCCTAATTATATTTTTACACTTCATTTGCCAGAGTTTATGCACCTTTCTATTTTCCTCACTAGGATTTAACTTCCACTTTTTATAAAATGCCTTTTTATTTCTCATTGCTTCTTTCACTTGGTTAAGCGACAGCGGCACTCTTTTTTGGTTCTCTTACTGTGTTTTTTAATTTGGGGTATGCACTTAAGTTAAGAACATAAGAACGGCCATATTGGGTCAGACCAAAGGTCCATCTAGCCTAGTATCCTATCTGCCGACAGTGGCCAATGCCAGATGCCCCAGAGGAAGGGATCACAAGTAATCCTCACGTGATCCTTTCCCTATCTCCCACTTCCAGAGAAACAGAGGCTAGGGACACCATTCCTACCCATCCTGGCTAATAGCCATTGATATTTGAACCTCTATTATGGTGTCTAAAATTTTTCCATGCAGCTTGCAGGGATTTCACTTTTGTTACTGTACCTTTTACTTTCTGTTTAACTAACTTCCTAATTTTGTGTAGTTCCCCTTTCTGAAATTAAATGCCATGGTGTTTGGGTGCTGTGGTGTTTTTCCCTCCACAGGGACATTAAATTTAATAATTCACTATTTCCAAGTGGTCCAGCTATATTCACTTCCTGGACCAGATTCTGTGCTATGTTTAGGACTAAATCAAGAATTGCCTATCGTTTTGTAGGTTCCAGAACCAACTGCTCCAAGAAACAATAATATAAGATCTCAAGAAACCTTATCTCTGCATCCCATCCTGAGGTTACATGTACCCAGTGAAAGTGGATAGTTGAAATCCCCCACTATTTGATTTTTTTATGTTTATAGTCTCTCTAATCTTCCCTAGCATTTCACAGTCACTATCACCATCCTGGTCAGGTGGTCAGTAATATAGCCCTACTGCTATATACATATTATTAGAGCATGGAATTACCGTCCATAGAGATCTGATGGTACAATTTGGTTCATTAAAGATTTTTACCTCATTTGATTCTATGCTTTCTTTCACAAATAGTGCCACTCTCCCACCAGCATGGCCTGTTCTGTCCTTCCAATATATTTTGTATCCTGGTATGACCGTGTCCCATTGATTATCTTCATTATACCGTGATTCCTGTTATATCAATGTCCTTTAATATGAGGAACTCTAATTCACCCATATTATTACTTAGACATCTAGGATTTGTATACAAGCACTTAAAAACCTTAACACTTTTTAACTATCTGCCATTACATGATATGGTTCAATGGGACTTCTTTCATTTGACTGTTTCTCATCAGATCTTACCTGTATTCTATCATTTTCCATTCTCTCCTCTTTAGAGAATGTCTCTTAATAGATCCTTCCCTAAGGGATGTCCCTATCTGATCCATGTGCTTCTCTCCAGCACTACACATAAGTCTATCTAGACGTCTCAAGAAATCTACAACGTACGCACCAGGCAGGCAAGTCAGCATGCAGTTCTCCTGGTCATCACAAATCCAGCAGTCTATATTTCTAATGATCAGATCCCCCATTACTAACACACGTCTCTTCCTAATAACTGGAGTTCCTCCCCAACCCCCAAAGAGGTATCTTCAGTGTGAGAGGATACCACAACATCATCTGGAAGGAAGATGGGATCATCTCCCTCTACTCCAGATAGATGTTCTCCTTTCTTAAGATTGTCATCCTCCTCAACAGCACAGAGGCTGTCCGCCGGGAGGTGGGACTGCTCTACTGTTTCCCAGAGAGTCTCATCTGTCTGCCTCTCTGCCTCCCTTAGTTCTTCCAGTTTAGCCATCTGGTCTCCAAAGCCTGTACATGGCCCCTGAGGGTCAGGACCTCCTTGCATCAAATGCACACATATGCTACCTGCCCATAGGGTAGGTAATCATACATGCTACGTTGGGTGCAATAAACAGGATATCTCCACTCTGTTGATGGGCTTCTGCCTGCATTCTCTTTTTACTCCTAGGCTACGTCTACACTGCAGTCTACACTGAAGCGCTTATTGGCATTTGTTGTGCTGTCATTTGCATATTCTCTGCCCGAGGCTATTTGTGCAAGAGATTTTTGCACAAAAACAAGCAGTGTAGATGGGTTCGTTTTGCACAACCCCGCTCCGCCCCCCTTCTGCGCAAGATCCTTATGCCTCAAAAAAGGAGGGTTACAGATCTTTTGCAAAAGGGGTTTTTTGTGCAAAACGGACCCGTCTGCACAGCTTGTTTTTGCGCAAAAACCTCTCTGCCGGCAAAAGCCTGCAATGTAGACGTAGCCTTAGAGTTTATCCTTTATGTTTATTTTTTTTAAATCAGGTGGTTTTGGTTTTAGTTTAAAGAATGTTAAGCATTAAGTGTATCTAGTCTCCCCCCAAAATAACTCTGTCTCTAAACTCTCTAGCAAAACTCCCATGTTAGCCCACATTTTGTTTCTTTTCCACCGCATTTAGAGTCAACTACCAGGAGGAGACTTTTCCCGCTTCCACCTGCCCCCAGGCTTTGTTTGGACTGGGGGCGGGGAGAGCACATGAAATCTCTTGCTCCCTGCTCCCACCCTGCAATGAGCATGCGGCACTTAAACTCAACCCTGGCAGTTGACTCTAAGCACTGCGCGCTGCTGGCAGGGGAGGAGACTTCTTGCACTCCCCTGTCCCTAGGACTTAATTGGCCTGAGGGCAGGGGAGTGGCAGGGCATCCACAGGCTTGATAAACCCACTTGGCAGGCTGGATGAGGCCCACAGTAGCCCTTTTGCTCACCCCGGCCTAGAGATATGGCGGAATCTCTGTCATTGGAGATTGTTAAAAGCAGGGTAGCCAAACACCTATCAGGGATGGTCTAAATAATACTTAGTCCTGCCTTGAATGTAGGGGACTAGACTAGAAAACTTCTAAAGGTCCCTTCTAGTCCTATAATTCTATGAGTAAGAGCCCATTCAGATAATTGGAAAAGTCTGGACAAGAGGCCTCCAAATTTTGGTGGATCTGAATGCTGTTTAGTACTCCATGAAGCTAACAAAATATTTGCACAATCATTAAAACATTCAAATTAACAGCACTATGCAAAACTTTTCCCTAATAAATAGTTCACAAGTCGCAGGTTCCCTGTCACTCTTCCTCACCCTGCCCTCTGGGAAAGGAGGAAGGCTACTGCTACTGTAACAATTACAGACTACTGGATTACTTTCTGGAGTAATCTGTGCAGCCGAACTGATAGGAATGAGTCACACAAACCCTGCTATGCCACATTCAGTTAACCTACACCTTCAGGTATCTGCAGTGCTGTCATAGCCCCAGTGTCCATACATAGTTCCTATGGATCTCTTAATTATCTAATCCTGAGTTAGCTGAATATTTCAGATGTCCTCCAAAACCTTCAGCTACATGGGGCTATATTGAGTGTATAATACCAGAGGAGTCTTGCCCTCTTTTAATCAGCAGGTTACTGAAAACGGCAGTGATTGTGAGAATCAAAGAAATCAGAGAAAGCGAGAACCCAGAAAAATCAACAATTGCTAACTGGTGAATCAAATGCTGAAGGGAGGCCTATTATTATTGATGACTTGCATCAGCCTAGGATCATACTCAGTTAAAATTATAAATACTCTTTGTTACCAGTATGTCTGAGAAAGTTGTTGTACCTGGCAACAGGAAATATGGCGTACATTTGGGGCAGATCCTCAGCTAATGTGAATAGAGGTCCATTAAAGTCAATAGAGCTACATGGGTTTACACCAGATGAATATCTGGGCCGGCTAAATGTCCCTAGCAAACAACGATTTTTCTAAAACGTCTCTTCATTTACATGAATTATCATAAAGGATGGGCAGAGTTTAGGACACAAGAAGACACAAGGATTTCCCTCACCTTCATAGTCTATATTTGTTCATACTCTGAGTCATATATTCACACTTACATCCTGGCTATGTCTACACTGGCCAGTCTTGCACAAGAACATATACAAATGAGGCACGGTGATGAATATTGCCACGCCTAATTTGCATACTTAATGAGCCACCATTTTGCTCAAGGAGCTTTTGCACAAGAGCTGTTCTGCCTGAAAATAAGCAGCAGAATGGCTCTTGCGCAGGAGGGGGTTTTTGCGCAAGAAGGAGCAGTGTAAACAGCTCCTTCTTGTGCAAAAGGCCCTTGTGCAAAATGGCGGCTCATTAAGTATGCAAATGAGGCACGGTGATATTCATCACCACTCCTCATCTGCATATGTTCTTGCGCAAGACTGGCCAGTGTAGATGTAGCCTCAGTGTTGTGGTTTATGATGCTCCTCATATATTAGGGGCAGGAGGGTTAATCTGAGAGATGTTTGTTTTACAATTTTGCAACAGTGTCCTTTAACACAGGTGAGTGTGGTACAAAAAATTAGACAGGCGGTTAGATGGGGGTAGGATTTGTCAAATGTTTTCATCATTAGCTTAACTCTCACTGCTCCCATTGACTTCAATAGAAATTTTATTTTTTACTTCAATGGGAGCAGTTAGACCACCAATGAGTGCATTTGAAAATCACACCCGACATGTATGTTGGAAACTGGATTTTAGGGACATAATTAATTATTTTATAAATTTTATAAATTGTTCAGATACTGAAGAGATGGGCAGTGGTATAAAACACACATTAGATGAGATTACTTTAGATTAGACTACTTTAGACACATAGGCTGTGTGTTCATTGGCATGATCTTGCGCCAAAGAGGCCGCTCTTGCGCAAAAACTTGCTGCCTGTCTACACTGGCCGTGTGTTCTTGCGCAAGTAAACTGATGTTCTACTGAATAAAATCAGGGCTTCTTGCACAAGAACTATGATGCTCCCGTTCAGGAATAAGCCCTCTTGTGCAACTGTTCTTGCGCAAGAGGCCAGTGTAGACAGGCAACATGAATTTCTTGCGCAAGAAAGCCTGATGGCTAAAATGGCCATCAGAGCTTTCTTGTGCAAGAGAGCGTCTACACTGGGCATGGATGCTCTTGTGCAAAAGCACATCTCTTGCGCAAAAGCACATGCCAATGTAGACGCTCTCTTCTGGAAGAGTTTTTGCACAAGAACACTTCTGCAAAAGAGTTTTTGCGCAAAAAGCTGCCCGTGTAGACGTAGCCATAAAGTTCAAGAGCTTACACCAGTTTTCCTCATGGTTCCATTCACTCATATAAAACAATTATAAGGCTTCATTTTTAAGAGCTTCTGAGCACCCAAAAACTCCATCACTGGCTATGACAGCTGTGGCTTCTTAGCAGCTCTGAAAATCCAGAAGGCAGATAATGGCTGAATACATGTAACATAGAAAAATCTCACTGAAAACTGGTACTATTTAAAAGGCATTAGAACAGTTTTAAGTCTATCTCCATATTTACATTTACAGCAAACTTGAGCTTCCTGCTAAATAGCCAAAACACACACACATTATATATATATATATATATATATACACATACTTACACAGAAAGAAAGAGAGATTTTTGTATGCACCATTTAGCTCTAGAAGTATTCTCATCACTAAAGTATACATTTATAAAAAGAGAAAGTAACATATGGAAATGTTGTCCACGACCTGTCACGTTAGCCATAGATGCAAAAATGGCACTATTAATACTTCCATTTCTGAGAAGATGTTGATATATAGGATTAGAGAATAACACATACCATTAAGCTCTAGACTCAAAATAGGAAAGCATTTTAACAGATGGAAGACGGAATAATCTTCCACTATACTGCTTATTGTCAATCCTTACTGTGTACTGGTATCAGAGATAATATGAATATTATGTGACACCTAATCAGTCTTCACTTATGTTACATAGAAAAGCATGATAATATTCACGGCCATACTTTGTCTTAGGTGACACAAATCTGTCACTTGTTATTTTCCTGATGTCCTTTGGAGTTGCCTTTCCCAGAATTCTTTATTATTAGAAAACTTCATGCACGTTTGCTGGTAGAATCTCTGCTAGACAGAAAGAAACAAATTAGTTTATTGATTAATACTTAGCTGCATACTCCTACAAGCTGAAAAGTATTGTGGATACTGATCTGAGAGGAGCATTAACATGTACTGAAAGAGGAAACAGATCTAAAAGGGGCCATACTTTAAAAAACTATTGCATGCTGTACAGAACAACAATATTGTATCTGGCATTAATATAGCACTGTACAGATTCAAAACTCTACATAAACACTATTAATCCTCAGCACATCCTTGTGGACTAGATGTCTAACATTAGTGTAGATCAGCCCTAAATATAAAAGGGGAAAGTGGACTTAAAACATGCAACTCCAGCTACATTAATTACGTAGCTGGAGTTAGTGTATCTTAAATCACGTTTTTACATGGTCCACACAGCAGGAGGTTGATGGGAGCAAACGCTCCCGTCAGCTTCCCTTACTCCTCATGAGGAGCAGGACTACCAGCATGGACGGAGGAGCCCTCTCTGTTTGAATTAGTGGGTTGTGTCTAGACTACATCCCTCTTTCAACAGAGGGATGAAAAATTAGGCACATTGATATTGCAAATGAAGCTGGGATTTGAATTTCCCGCACTTCATTTGCATAATCGCGTCATAGCGCACTTTCAAAAAGTGCTATTTCAAAATTGAAACCCCAGTCTAGATGCAGTTCTTTCAAAAATAGAAGCCTTTTTCGAAAGATCTCGTAAACTTCAACATCTTAAGGGTCTGCTTCCACAATTAGGGAGATTGCTTCTACTACCTTGTTTCCAAAACAGTAAACTACATACCAGCATTGAAATGCAGCTATCTCTGGAATGGAGCAAAACAGCCACTTGGTATTGCAGCCATGGAAAATTCCATTGTACTTTTTTAAAGAGTACTTCCCCCAGTGTCCTTGGTCACAGTTTCCCATTCTCCTCACACTAAACAACATTTATAAAGGAGAATGGAAAATGTTGTCTAAGGACACTAGGTCAAGTACCTACTCTTTAAAAAAAGACAATGGAATCTTCCATGACTGATATCAGGTATCATTTTAAAGGCTCCTGTGTGTAAACTATATGGTACATGATTCATTCTCCACTGAAAGATGGAGGCCTTGTTGACATTTCCATCTGTGTTTGGGGAGAAGAGTTTGGTCATTTCTCCTAGATGTGTACCTTGCCACAATTACTGATGTCTCTTTGACACTGGATTAGATTCTTGTACTTGCTTAGAAGAAGGTCTGTCTGGGGAACAATTCCATTTTGTGACTACTTTTAAGTTTCTACATTTGTTTTTTGTTCCACACGGGAATGAACACAAAACTTTTTGAACATTTTTATGAAATAGAATTGTCTCAACATGTTCATTTTTTGATGGAAATTATCAGGTTTTTATTCCCCCACCCATTTTCCCCCTTGTCAGATGCAATCAGCTGTTCCACCCTGCACCTCAGAAACTATCCTGTTGAAGGCTCGGCTGAAATCAGTGTTTCCACAAAATGTTTCAGCTTTGACAGAACAACATATTTTGACAAAAATATATATAGTCAAAACGTTCCAACCAGCTGTACTCAGAAGCTATAGCTGCTGTGGCTTGTAATGGCCTGAATGCTTAGTGGAGTTGATCACAGACAGTATGCTCAGTAAACTTCCTTATTGGTGTTCAGGGGTAATTTAAGCTGGTAGTATTAAGCTTTAAGTCAATTGCCTTTACATCTGTGACCACGACACAGCGGTTGATATGCTCCTACTAATATTCCTAAGGCCATGTCTATACTACAGAGTTAGTTTTATGTTAGTCAACATCAAGCTTCCGATTTAAGCAAGTCGATCTTGAGTGCCCACATTGCGCTCATTGTGTCAGCAGAGCGCATCTTCACTAGCAGGGCTTGCTTCGACACAGAGCACTGCATTCTGGGTAACCGTCCCACAGTGTGCGTAGCTGAGTGGAATTGTGAGTTTTGGCTTGTATTGCCTTATAGGGTGAAAAAAATTGATAATGGTGGCTATGGAAACATGGTGTTAGCCTCCAATGGTGCACTTACCTCCCTCCCTTCCTCGCTCCCTCACTGAAATGAACAGGAAACAAACCAAGCATTTTTCAGGCGTTTTTTGTAACCTGGGTTACCCACACAGACACGATGGCATGATAAGGATGGACCCCACTCTGTCATACACTGAGCATTACAAACACCTTGTGCCTCATCCTGTGGTATTTACACAGCTGATACCGGAGCCGCAGCATGGAACAATGTGAGGCCATGCAAGCAGCCCTGCTGGAAGACATAGAGCGGAGCAAGTCACACTTTCTGGTGACAGTCTTATCACCTTGACACAGCTGAGCACCATTTCTGGACATGAGAAACAAGCACTGACTGATGGGACTGCATCATTATGCATCACGGGATGATGAGCAGCAGCTGCAGAACTTTCAAAAGCCTAAGACCGTTCTCTAGGAACTGTGTGAAGAGCTTTCCCCAGCTCTGAAGTGCAGCAGTACTAAAATGAGAGCATCTCTGAGAGTGGAGAAGTGAGTGGCAATAGCTCGGTGGAAGCTTGCAGTGCCAGACTGCTACCGTCCAGTGGGGCATCAGTCTGGAGAGGATAAATCTGCGATGGGATCTGTTGTGATACAAGTTTGCAGGGCCACTAACAGGAGTCTGCTAAGAAGGGCAGTGACTCTGGTCAACATGCAGAACACAGTGGACCGTTTTGCCGTGATATGATTCCCTAACTGTGGTGGGCACCAGCATGGGGAGCAGGGAGACATATAGGAAGCCACCACCCCTTCCCCTTTTTTCAGTGCCGCTTGCAATACCCTGTGATCCCTCCCAACCACAACCATGGCATGTTTGGGAACCCATTGTTATGTGATTTCAATTTCACCAAACTCAGGGAGTGGTTACTTGTTGAACTTTGTGGTTTAAGAGCTAGCATTTGAAACTTCCCCCATTTCCCCTGGGTGGCCCTATGCGATATCACTCTCCTGAGGGTAAGAGAAGTGGCAAGGGAATAGATGCTGCAAGTGTCTGGGTACAGACCTGGTCCTTACGATGAAATGCTGTTGCTGCAATAATGCCAGCAGAGTTAAGACTGGACAGGCATGGGAAAGTGTCTAGCTGTGATGGATAAAAGAAGGGAGTCCTCCCCAGAAACCCACAAAGGATTGCAGAGCACTTCTACAAGAGCTTCCTAGAGCTCTCCATGGAGGATTCCCAGGCTACCCCCATGCACATAAGCAGTCTTTTTCGGAGAGCACTCTCTGCATAGCTGTAGTGGTCACCAACATCCACTACAGGCTCCCCATGAGCACCAGTTCTGCCAGCTCTATTAGAGGCAGCAGTGTGGGACGGAGAAGGGGGAGGCCAGATAGACTGCCCAGGTTCACTGCGGACAAAGTCTGCTCCATTGGATGCTAGCGGAGCCTCTGTCTGTGGGGAGCCTGGGCCTGGGTCTCCCCGCAGACAGGGGCTGCTGCTGCCACATGCTGCTGCCTCTGTATCAAAGGCAACAGTGTGGGATGGCAGGCAGGAGCTGGTCTGTGCGGGGAGCCCGTTTTTAAACTGTATCAGAGGCAGCAGCGTGGGGTTGCAGGGGGCTCCCCGGGAGTGATGCAAGAAGTGCACTGGCTGCTGGCCCTGCCCCTGGGAACTATTAAATAGTTGTCCAACCGCTAACATTTGACACGATCGCACAATTATTCAATTACACAAGATCTAACATCCCTACTCAAGACAGTATTTTTAAAATGAAATTATATAAACTGAAACTTTTTTCTCTTTTTGCTTGTGTGTCTTCCTTTGCTTTAATGGCCAGCTGTGCACACCTGTGGTGCACACTTAACCTGATTGCACTGCCAACTGTACACATGCCACAGAAATAAAGCATAATGGCAGCCAGTAAGTGAAGAACGCTATTACGATTGTTGCTGAGTAGTGGAGCTGCTAGAAAGGCTGGAAGCACCAGCGCTTCTACAGGAGCTTGACTAACCTTTCTAACGTTTCCTTCTGGTTACTGGGGAAAAGTGGATAAAATGTGTGTAACTAATCAACAGGAATAAGTGGTTTAGGGAACAGAGCACACCACGGCTAGAGAATGAAGGCAAAAGGCTGCGTTCTGCCCTGCTGCACTGAGATCAATGGGGCTGCACAGATGTAAATGACAGCAGAAATTTCCTCAGTGTGTTTAACCTGATGGTGTGTGTGCAGCTGTAATGCAACAAACATTAATTGGCCTTTGTGCCAAGCATTGAAATGCGTCATATTTTATAACGATTTTAAATGTTCAAACCTCCTGGCCTCACTTTACACATGGTGGCCCAATCTTGCTAGCAGCCCTGGTACCCTCATAACTCCCTGATGTCTTAAAATGTCTTGGCTGAAAGAAAGTGCAGTGATGCTGAACACCTCACTGGTCTTGTTCAACTACTAAAATATTCAAAAGCATAAGACACCAGACTTGTCCTGCAGCCCCTAATTAAGCAAAGTCAGGGGGGACTTTTGCCTAGGTCAGTGGTTCCCAACCTGCAGCTCAGTCAGCATACAGCTGTGGCCCATGTGGTAGCCTCAGGGCCATAAATAGGGCAGGGTAGGAGGGGCACCTGCCCTGGGCATCAAGACAGTCCCTAGTTGTACATGAAATATGCAGCTAGATGGGGTACCTGAAAATGTGCAGGCACCAAATTTTTGGGTGCTCCTAGACAGCCGCATGTGCTTATATGCCCCTGTGTCACCTCTGCTGCCTGGTTAGGGTTACCATATTTAAACTTTCAAAAAAGAGGACACTCCTGAGAGGTAGTGTCTATAACACATTAGTACAACATGAGTTAGTAGATACTGATACACATACATCCCCTCTCAGGAGTGTCCTCTTTTTTGAAAGTTCAAATATGGTAACCCTATGCCTGGTTCCTCTCCAGCCCTTCCCTGGGGCTGCTCTCTCCTGCCGGCAGCAGGGCTTCTCCCTTCCCCTTCCCTCTAAAGTGCTCCTCTTGGCCAGCAGCTCGCCACTAACTGAGGGCTTTGTCCTGCCAGACTGGGAGTGGAGAGGAGACCTCTGCCTCTATGGCTCTGCTCCCACTCCAGGAACGGTACTGGCCCCAGCAGAAGCTGTGTGGGGAGGAGATGCCGTGCCAGGGGAAGGGAAGCCACACGGAGAATGGGGGGAAATGTGGAGAGAAGCCACGTGGTGGAAGAGGAGGAAAAGCCCCAGGCTCTGAGCAGAAGCCTCACAAGGGGACCGGCAGACTCATGTGTGTGTAAAAAATGGGGTAGTGCAGGATCAGGCCCCGCAGCATTAGCAGGAGGCCAGGATGATCAGTGCCCTCGCATCCCACAGGTCAGCGGGTCCCTGTTACTAAAGCAGCAGCTGGTGGAGAAGGAAAGGTGCATTGTTGAGCTACTTGCAGCCAAGGTAGGAGACCAGCAGGCACGGGAGGGTGGTGCAGTGGACGGGAGCAAGGAGATGCAGTTGGTGCGTAGGAGACAGACTGGAGGTAGGAGAACACCCTGGATGAGTGGGGATTACATACTAGGACTCAATCCCTGGATGGGGGCAGTCTTTAGGCAGGTTGGATGCCGAAAGCAGTTGTTGGGGGCAGTCTCTAGGAGGGGTGTGGTGGAGGGGGCAGTTCCTAGGGTGCATCCTGCACTTGACAGGGCATCCTCTCTATGCAGAGCAAATGTGTGCCAGCCCAGGGGGGGTCTGGCTGCTGGGGGAACAATCCCGATGGAGTATTTTTATGCTGGCAGGTAAGTTTGGGAAGGGGTTGGATTCAAAGGGATAGCCCCTGGCTGGTAGCTGGGTGCTTGGGAGGGCTGGATTGGTGGGGATGGGGCAGTCCCCAGCTTTGGATTTGCACCAGGCAGGGCTCTCCATCTGTGTTCCCTCTAAGCTGCAGGACAGCTTAGCTTCACAGGTGATGAATCAGCTCCTCCCAGTCAGTCAGCTCCAGGCAGGAAGCCCTGAGCCTCTGACAGGCCGGGGCTGATTAATCACCTGTGAAGCTGTGCTGCCCTGCAGCTTAGAGGGAACGCTGCTCTCCATCTTTGCAGGCAAGTTCTGCACCCATGCTCTCTGGGTGCTCTGCAAAGCCATATTGCCAGCAGCAGCATAGGAGTGAGGCTGGCAGAGGTGAAAATAGGTGGGGTGCACTCTGGTGTGCAGTTCCACCAAGAGCTGTCTGACCTATGACAAAAGCCAGCAGGGAGCTTTTTAAAGAGCTGGCAGAGACTTGGGTTGCAATAGGGCAGTGCCTGTAAGAAATTGTAAGTTGCTTTCACCACTGGAGGCTGGCGATACACTATGCCATGCCACCTCCCCAGTAAATTAATTCCTTTTAACAATTAAATGTTTTGATTTATTTTGCTAACTTAAAATGCTCCTGGTGGACATTTGCCAGTGTTGAAATGAAAGGTACTACATTAATTTGAATCTTAGTGCTGTCTTAACAATACTAAACCTTTTTTTGGTATATCACAGGTAATATATGCAGGGTTGCCAGGCATCTGGCTGTTGGTGCAGCAGCTTCCTGCCTGTCCTGGCTCCACACAAAAGGAGTCACAGGGACCCTGTGTGCTACCTCCACCCTGAGCACTGGTTCCACAGCACCCATTGGCCAGGAATGGTGGTGGTGGTTGTGGACACTGGCAGCATGCAGAGCCTCCTGGCTCCACTGTGCCTAGAGATGGTGGGACATGCTGGCCGCTTCTGGCAGCTGCTTGAGGTAAGCACCACCTGCTGAAGACTGCACCCCAAATCCATTCCCACACCTCAACTCTCTGACCCAGGTCAGAATCTCCTCCTACACCCTAACTCCTTCCCAGAGCCTGCACTCCACCTGCGCCCCAGCCCCCTCCCACTCTCTGAACCCATCCACCTGGAGCCTCCTCCTGCATTCCAAACCCTTTCCCAGACCACCCCAGAACCCATTCCTCCAGCTGGAGCCCACACTTCCTCTCACACCCCAATCCCTGCCCTTGCCCAGTAAAAGTGAATGGGGGGGAGTGAGTGATGGAGAAAGGATAGATGGAGTGAGTGGGGCCTTGGAGGAGGGTCAGGGTAATGGTGTTCCGTTTATTTCTATTGGAAAGTGGGCAACTCTATGCACATATCTCTGGCTACGTCTATATTGGCAAGATTTTGCACAAATACTCTTTAACGCAAGAGTTTTTGCGTTAGAGTATTTGAGTAAGAGTGCGTCTACACTGCCATGTGCTTTTGTGCAAAAGCATCCGTGCCAGTGTAGATGCTCTCTTGTGCAAGAAAGCTCCGATGGCCATTTTAAACATCAGGCTTTCTTGCGCAATAAATTGATGTTGCGTCTGCACTGACCTCTTGCGCAAGAACAGTTGCACAAGAGGGCTTATCCCTGAGTTGGAGCGTCAGAGTATTTGCGCAAGAAGCACTGATTTTATACATCAGAACGTCAGTGTTCTTGCACAAGTACTCGCGGCCAGTGTAGACAGGTGGCAAGATTTTGCGCAAAAGCAGCTGCTTTTTTTTTTTAGCTACGTCTAATGTAGACGTAGACTATGTGTGTGTGGCCCATATAACATACAGAAGGCTGCATATGTAGTCCACGATGGAAAATAGGATGAGCATACAATGGAACAAATCCTTTTCAGGCTCCAGTGCTGAAAGTGGCTCTATACTAATGGACTCCTGAAATCTTGACATTAATTAGTGAAGGAAGATTGGAAGTGGGGCTTGTGAAGAAGTGCAGTACCCATTTCAGGGACATGCTGGCACCTACAGCCAACCTACAGCTTGGGTGTAATCAAAGAAGCCATGGTCACACCCTAAGCTTGGTGTATCTAGACAAAGAAGTGGAGTACGAGAAGATGTTAGTGACTCTGTAGGATGCCTGGTCTGCTGGAATGCGACTAGTCTGAGAGGGTCCAGATATTTTTGTTTATTGCCTCTCATTCTAGGAGCTCTGAACCAGGGCCCTGAGGAAAGGGCCTTATGAATGCTAAGACTGCTCTTCTCTGAGACCTGCTTACAAGAGACATAATTTTCTTTTGGCTTTGCCTTTCAAATCAGAAAATGTTTGTTTTAAAGATGTCTTATTCTCTTAGCTAAGAAACCTGCAAGCTCCAGTTTCTCTTTTTTCTTTGTTATATTCTTGCCTGGCTGACTTCCTTTTCCTAAAATCATCATTTTCCTGAAGCAACTATTATCCCTAAAGAAAGGAGAGGAGTTTGCTAGTGTAGCTTCCTTTTCATCTGCCATGTTGCCTTGCAAGTTTACTTACTCAAAAGTTGTCAATCTAATATCTCTCTCTATATATATAAAAAAAACTTTCCCGTGGGATGGCAGAGTAACATCATCACGTCACAGCATCCACAGGCTGGGGGGGTAGGCATGGGTGGGTAAAGCCCAGCCCCCATCCCCAGCTCCGCCCCTTCCACCTGAGGCACCGTTCCTGGAGCCAAGCCCCACCCACTGTAGCCAGGCCCTCTTTGGAAGCCACGTGGAGTGCCAGTGTGTGCCTTGCACATACTTAGACTGTGGAGATTGGTCTTATGTTTATGTAGGGTTACAATATGTCCGATTTTTCCCGGACATGTCCTCCTTTTCACTTATTAAATCTCCATCAGGCTGGCTTTTTTAAATGGCTAAAAATGTCTGGGATTTTGCACTGCAAAGGAAATCAGGGAGGGGTGGGGCATGTACCTGTCACTCACATTGAACATTCAGAACCATGCGCCCAGATGTTAACAGCGCTCTGCGCATGCGCCCCAGCACCTGGTGGGAAAAGTGCATGGCTGCGGTGGCAGCAGCTTGGGTGAGACCCAGGGCATGTCCGATGGATGTGTGTGTGGGGTGGGGGGGCTGGCTCCTCCCAAGGAGTCACCAGGTTACCCTCCACCCTGCTAGGTTATGTCCCTGGCTCTGCAGGAAGGGAAGGGCATTGGGTTAGAGCAGCGGGGCCTGGGAGTGCCTGGTTCTGAGGGAGGAGTGGGGCATCGGGTTACAGTGGAGGGGCTGGAGGTGCCTGGCTCTGGGGGAGAGAAAGGGCATTGGGTTAGAGCTGGGGGTGCCTGGCTCTGTGGAAGGGGAAGGGCACTGGGTTAGAGCAGGAGGGCTGGGGGGTGGCTGGTTCTGGGGGAGGGCAGGGGCACTGGGTTAGAGCAGGGAACTAGGCGTTAGAATTTCTGGCTTGTTTCCTTTCCTGGAAGTGGGCAGTGGGTCTGTTGGTTAGATTTGGGAGTTCCAGTCTCAGCTCTGTGAGGACTGTGGGAGCTGATGCTTGGTGGAGCAGGCAGGGGAAAGGAAGGGATTCTGGGAAGCAGGATTCCTGGGTTCCTTTTTGAGCCATGTCACTTCTTCCCTCGGTGCCTTTAGCTTCATGCCTAGGACGGGGCCCAGCCAGCAGCCTCCCAGGCCCCCCACTCTCTCCTCCTGGTTCCGTATCTCAGAGCAGTGCAGCGGGGAAGCGGGAGCCCGGCATGCATCGTCCTCTCGCTCCCACCCCTGCTGGCTCTCATGGTGCAGCAGCAGCCCTGGCAGCAGCAAGGTGGCAGCCAGAGCCCCAGGTCTGGTGGGCACGGGGACGAGTTTGCCTGTTCCTGAGCCCAGCCTCCTGTGCGAGTGGATCAGCCACTGCTGCAGTGGCACTGGCAGGCACCAGGCGTCCTCTTTTTTGAAAGTTCAAATATGGTAACCCTAGTGTATGCATGCCTTATATTTCCATAGTGACTTTCTTGCTTTTACTATTCCCAAACATCCAGTGGTTCAATCAAGGGACAAGAATAGGGACACCCAGACTCTGTTCCAGCCTCTCCCTGATGTAGGCCCACATTCTGCAGAGGAAACCATCGTGTAGGTCAGGGGTGGCCAACCCGTTACAGACAAAGAGCCAAAATAGTGGTGGATACAGCACAAAGAGCCAAGGGAAGAAAGCTGTTGAGCAAAAAAAAAAGTCCCGCCCACCGTTTGGTCAAGCAAAGAAAAAAAAAAAAAAACAGCTGCCGCCCTTTTCAGAGCAGAGCAGGCATTGCCATTTTGAAGTCTGCACGGGACTTTCAGACAAACACAGTACTCCTTTCAGAACCACGGGTGCGGGAGCCGCAATTTTTTCTTTGAAGAGCTGCATGCGGCTCGCGAGCCACAGGGTGGCCACCCCTGATGTAGATTTTACGCCTGAACACAGTCCCATGTACTTCAGCAGAATGCCCAGTGTCCTTACAGATCCCTCTGCATGGCTAGTGTGTGACTGGGTGAGGCATTTTTCCTGTCTGCCTTGGCTTCCACATGTATAAAGTAGGGATAACAATGCTTATGTACTCTCATACACCACTTTGTGATTCTGTGAAAGACACAATATAAGTGGGTGAGCTATTATAATTAGCATCATGGCACTAGGCAAGACAGGTTTGGCCTGACATTTGTAACTGAAAGCAGTGGATGCTCAGAAGGTTATCTGTATACCTGAAATCTACACTTATTTCCAGGTCATGTAAATTTCATTCAACACCTTGACAATGCCATTACTCTGTTGAAAGAAGGGAGGTTGAAATTGGACCAAATGCAGAGCCTTTTTATTATTTTAACCAAAACCTCAGTTTAATGAACATCAGGTAAGATGAATAATATATAATTACAAATAAATGTAAGTATCTTATCTGGGGAACTATAAATCTCTCTGCCTGAATCTCAGTTTAAAATGATAGAATAAGTATCTTCCTTCTCACAGACATATTACTGACTGCTAGATTTTACTGCCTGCATAATGAATTTAAGTAATCAGCAATATGGTATTCAGGCTATGGCTTTACTGTATTAAATAGTGCCTAAAGTCCTATTCATCTTGCTATATCACTCATTGTTTTGAGTACACATTACGATTTAGTCATCATTTTGTTTTGAAAGTGTCAGCAAACTTAGATAACTGCACAGGTTTTTTTCTCTTTGAGTTACACAGTGGCTCATTATTAGGTTTTAACGGTGTCAGCAGAATATTTAGTCTGCATATTTCTTAGCTAAGACATGTTCAAATATTTCTGATAGGTAAAATAAAGATGCTACAGTTATAATACCTTCTTAATCTAGAGATGTGCATGCAATACAAACACACTATTTTCCTATGAATTTCCTCAAATAACTGACATAATTAAACTATCTATTAGTGCGTAAGTTATACAGTTAAACACATTTTCCCTGAGAATGTTATGACTCTAGTTGTGTCTGAATTGGAGGAAAAAGCCACTACAAAATACCAGTGATAAATGATAGCACATTACAGGGACCTAAGCCCTAAGTGTACACTGAGAATAATATGCCCAGAACACTGTATCTCTTATTAGTGTCTCTTTCTTTAATTTTATATGCTACTAGCAGACTTACCTGGCATTGCCTGGTCCTTCACGGCAGGGCTTTGAGGATGCGGGAGGAGGTGCAGGAGGTTCGATGCCAGGGGCCTGGTCTCTGCCCCCTGTCCGGTGCGGCGAACAATTACTGGGAGGGGAGAAAGGGATTGGGTTGAAGTGGGAGGCTGACAGGAAAGATGGCAGAGCCCCAGCCCTGCTGGCCACTCCCTTGGTGGTATGGCTGCCCCCAACAGCCACTCTGCAGGATTGCCCCCAGTGGCCACTCTCATATCACATCCCTTGGAACAGCAGCACCTCCATTTGCATATTATGGAAAACTGTCCCTTTCCTGGGGCTTCTAGTTCTCCTGGCACAACCAAACCTTGGTCTTACTTTAAATTAGGAGAAGAAAAAGCTGCAGAACAAATTTGGTGGCCCTAATCTTACCATTTAGGAGGAGTTCTTGAATAAACAGACTCACAGACAGTTACACACACAGACAGATGCGCTCTAAAAGATAGATAGATAGATACTGATCCCCACTTCAGCCATATCTCCAGCAGCTCATGGGAATATCTTCTCTGATTCAAGAATTTCCTGAAGATTGTTTTACTAAGGCCTTCTTCTCAAGCGAGCCCTCTTACCATATTTTCTTCCTGCTGCTCACCCTTTCAAACCAGGGCCTAGTTTTGAATGATGTAGATCACTCGCAACTCCCATTGACATCAGGCAAAATTGTGAATGTCAGTACCTCAGAAAATCCTGTCCCTCCTCTCTTATTGCTCTATCCACACACACACCCCTCACTGTGCTTCACCTAACATTTTGTTTTGCCTCCTCCCCATGAACCTTTCCTAGAAGTGCTTTTTTTTCCCAGGTACATAATCCCACAACTTTGTTCCCACTGCTTAAATAAACAATCCCACAGCCTACATCTGCTGGCTGGTTCACACACTTTACAAAGATCGCACATTTTCACAAATTCATTTACAATAGGTTACGTAATTGTCCCGAGTGGGCTTTGGTGATTAACTTGGTGATGTGACAAATGTTACACATGACTGGAACCATATGATGATAACTTCCTAGAATACAAGATAAAGACACTACATGTCATTTTTTTTACTCAAACTTCTTTACTTATGAACTTCTTGCTTTCAGCAGTCATCTCAGTTCTTGGGGCAATAAAAACGCAGAGGAGTCCTTGTCCTGAACTTGCTTTTCCCTCTAAAGTAAATGGCAAAACTCCAATTAAATTGGAACATAGGAATTGCCTTCAGGGACTGTTCTGATTTTTGTATTGCAGCCTCTTTGCTGAGCCATAACAAAAAGTCATGGCCTTGAAGGTCAGCTTCCCCTTGGAGGAGAAATCTTTTGCATGTATTTTGAATATATTCTTAGTACAGCCTGTTTGTTTTACATTACAGTCCTTGAACAGAGGTGGTCAGATGCAGGCTCCAGGCAATTCCCTCTGGCTCTCAGGGAACAAGTCTTCCTCAAGAACTTTAATTAGACAGACTAAAGCTATGTCCACACTACAGTCTCAGTTGCCAAAAATTACATTACTCAGGGGATGTGAATACTCCACCCGTCCCAACCAATATATGTTACACTAACGTAAGAATTTGTGTGCACATTGCTATGTTGGTGGAAGAATTTCTCCTGAAGGTGCAGCTTTTGCCACTGGCAGAGTTGGCTTTTTTAAAGCTGATAACAGAACTCATTCCTGTCAGCATAGAGCATCTTCATCAGATGCACTGCAATGATGCAGTTATATCACTACTGTATGTGTAGACGTACTGGTGGAAGAGAGTAAACTCCTGTAGGCTATGTCTACACTACAGGAGTTTTTGCACAAAACCTCACGAAGCGTCCACACCTCAAGTGCATTTTTGCGCAAGAAAATTTACAGTAGAATGGCAGAACAAAGCGCTTTTTGCAGTGTAGATATACCTCTTTCTACGAGGAATAACTCCTTTTTATGCAAGAGTTATTGTGCAAAAAAGTGTGTGTGGACGCTCAACAGGGGTTTCTTGTGCAAAAAGAGCCTATCAGAAAAAGCACAGGTGCTCTGATGGCCATTCTATGAATGGCCATCAGAACTTTCTTGCGCAAGAGTGTCCTTGCAGTGTGGGTGCTCTCTTGCGCAAAAACACATTGCTTTTGCAATGCACTTTTGAGGTATGGATGCGCTTTTGAGCAAGAAGTTTTTGTGGAAGATCTCTTCTGCAAAAAGCTTCTTGCGCAAAAACCCTGCAGTGTAGACAAAGCCTTACTGACTGCCAGAGCTGCCCTAAAGAGACAAGTATCCAAAAACCAACAACATACTTTTTAGTCTAAGACTGAAAACTAGTTTCCAGCCATAGCAAATCAAGATTTTAGGGTTTAATTGTTTTCTGGCACAGGCATCAAAGTAACTCATCAGGATGAAATGAAAAACAGGTCAAGTGATAAATAAATGCCATCAAAGACATTAGTACCATAGTAGGAACACACCATCAGACAAAACAATGTAATTAAAATAGAAATTTAAGCCTTGATTCAAAAGAACTGGAAGAATCATTGTCATGATAATAGGAAAGGAGTTCCAAAATCTGGTCCCAAGTGAACAAAAGAAAAAATACTGTGAAAAGGCCCATGGAATTTGGTGGAATTAACAAGGGGTAAGCTTTTCCAAATGTGATTAGCAGCCCCTAGGAATTTTTAACGAGCCTAAGAGAGTTCAGTGCCCAAATACCTAACTCTGATATATTCATTTAACCCCGTGGACTCTCAAGGGAACTTGCCTTCCTAAATCACTTAAGTGTTTCTAAAAATCTCATCTTTAATCTCTGTGCTTCCCAAAAGGGATTGATACTGTTTGTTTACATCATCCATGTACTCTGAGGCTTAATTTGTTTGTAAAGTTAATTGAGATCCCTAAAAGGAAACAATTCAGAAATGCAAAATTTCATCAAAACATGAACTAGAAAGCTGGATTTCTGACAAATTCAACATGAAAAACTTACAAGAGCTGGTAGTGCAACTTATAAGAGATATAAAAGATAAACTGTGATGCAGGATGAAATAACTTAAAGAGACTAGGAATTGGAGTTCAGAGTAAATTACTAAAAGAGCAAAAAAATCAATTGTATGCATATTTAGACTCTGAAAGCTCTGATGCATCCAGCTAGATAGATAGAAGGGCAAATAGCCTCCAAGAAGGTCAACAAAAAAGAATGCATAAGTGATAGTCAAAAAGCATATGACTTAATTAAAGCAGCAAACATAAAGAAATTAACCACAGATCCAGGATCTACAGCTATGTGATTAGTTACTTGAGATAAAGTCCTGTTAATAAAAAGCCTGGAGGAAACAATTAAAAGAATTCAAACCAATGTTTAACAAAGACAGAAACAATCTTATGCTGTGTAGTGAAAAAATAAAATCTACAAACAAATCTAATGCAAATTGATGTCCTGATGTTCCTAAATTACATGGACTCTATTGTCATATATATTATGCTTTAGGTCAGGATAACTATATATAAGTATAAAGACTTCTGATGCTAGAATAGAGGATTAATTTATATGTACATGATTGTAATACATAAATGAAGTTTATACCCTCTTTCTGCTTTGACTGTTTATCTGCACTCTGCCCACTAATTCATCAGTGCTGGAATCACTTCATATTTCAAAACATTTGAAACCTTTTAGATAATTTGCAACTAAACATTTAATTCCACTCCAATGTGGAATTTCAGGTTTTTTTATTAGCCATAATTTTTCTACACCCTAACCCTGCACAGTTGGGCTTATGGTACTATGACAACCTGGAATTTCAAGTGGAATGGTATGAAAAATAGCATGAGTAACATCTTAAAACATTTCTAAAACTGCTTCCTTCAAAAATGTGGTTAAACCAAAATGCAGAATGGTGAGGTGTGAGGAGCTGATTGGCATTTGTTTCATTTGAGTGGTTTGCTGTAATGGGGTTATCCTAAACATAAGCCAATCCATCCTTTATATCACATATACAGGACTTAGCAGTTATACAACACTTTTTCCAGTAACCATTTTACAAAACAGGATAAAATTATTATCCTCATTTTATAGATAAGAAACTGAGGCAAAGAGAATTTATTAGCTGAGCCAGACACAGTGCTGGACACAGAAGGTAGGTGATCTGTCTCCTAATCCAGTGCACTACTCACTTAACACCTGCCCACATCCCCCACACACTTCCTCTCTCACCACTTTTCTCCTATTTTCTCCCAGCCCCTAGCTTATCTATAGATAGCTATGGTTGGTGAGCCCTCCTCCCTCTTCCCTTCTCCTTTGCTGCAACTCAGTGAAAAGTGTGTTCATAAGAACTGAGGTAGCTCATCCTTAGTGAGACTGAGACATTTGAAGGAAAGTCATCCAGTCACCCCTTTCTCTCTCACTCTAGTCTGGCTTACCTAGTGGCTTTTTTGATAAACTGTAATTCTTTGCGACATTGTCTCTGCAAAGCATTTATTTATTTATTTATTTATTTAATAGAGGCCCCTTCCCACTAGCTTCCTCTGAAAGGGTGGATACAAGGAGGAGGTGGCCCCATGGATCTCTCTCCACCTTACACCTGCTAGAAGAGAGAACCAGGTGAATGGTGAGGAATAGGCTGCATCACCCTAAAGGCAGAATATACTCTTCCAGTTTGCCTTGAAGATCCAGAGAGGCAAAAAATCACCACTAGAGCTCCCAGTATGTAACTTCAGTTTCTTCTTCTGCCCCACAACACACGGCTGGAGATAAACTTCAGTTGAGCTCAAGACCAGCAATGCCCGAACTAGACAGAAAAGCACTGGTAGCTTGCCACCCAGAGACTTGTTTTGGATTCTGAAAAAAGGATTTTACCTGGCCACACCACATCTTATATAAAGGGGCAGGCTGCACTTTGGCAGCATCTACTTTTCTTTCTACTCATACAATTTATATATGCCTGACTCAGTCAGCAGAATCCAACAAAACCATTCTGTGATAGTGTGATGCTGGCAGACACTGCATCAGCTCCTGCCAAGGGCCCAGACCACTGACAAATACATAAACAGAAACCAGCCTGGCTGGTTAGCATTAATATTACATTTGTAAGAATGTGTAGAGGCCAGCAGTTTTCAAACTATGGGTTGGGACCCCAAAGTGGGTTACAACCAGGGCGGTTAGAACAGTGTGTATGGGGGGGTGCTGAGAGCCACTGAACCAAACTGTACCCTCTGTATATAATGGAAATCACTTAAAGCCCAGGGGTGCTGCAACACCTCTCCCCCTGCACTCCTAGGGTATGTCTAGACTACATGGCTCCATCGACGGAGGCATGTAATTAGGTTTCTAGACATAGGAAAATGAAACGGCGATTTAAATAATCACCGCTTCATTTACATCAAAATGGCTACCGCGCTGTGCCAATCAGCTGTTTGGCGGCACAGCGCGGCAGCCATTTTGATGTAAATGAAGTGGCAAATATTTAAATCACCGCTTTATTTCCCTATGTCTAGAAACCTAATCTACATGGCTTCGTTGACGGAGCCATGTAGTCTAGACATACCCCTAGTTCCAGACCTATGGACCCAACCCTATTTTAATATGGTCACCAGGCTGCGGTTGGCTAGCTAGGCTCTGAGGCCAAAGCTGAAGCTGAAGCCCAAGCCTCACGAGTCTGGGCTGCAGCTGAAGCCCAAAGGCTTCTCAGCCATAAATAGTGAGGTTCAGATTACAGGCTTCCCACCTAGGTCTGAAGCCCTTAAGCTTCAGCTTAGCCCCCACCCCTTCCCAGCCCAAAAGCTAAGCCCCACTGCCCTAGTTTCCCACTCCTGGGTACATGCAGTAGTTTTTGTTGCCAGAAGTGTGCTGCGGTGCAATGAAATCTGAGACCCCCTAGTCTAGACCTTATGAATTCTGTAGAATGCTGCATGTCTACATCTCACTTGTAACTTATGTAGTTAGCCTGTTTGCATTGTAACTCTCCAAACAGGAAATTTGTAATTGTGTGACTCTCCAAACAAGAAAAGCAGCATTAATTAAAGTAAAGTGCTCCTCCTGCATACAAGTTACCCACTGAAGGCAAATAAAGCATTTTATACTCTCAAAGGATCGAGACATTGTTGATTGCATTTGTCACTCCTTCTAAGGGGAGACCTGTGCATGAATTCCTCCCATCAGCTTGGATTTTGGGGTGAAGGAGATAAAAATCCCTGAGAAGGAGAAACCTTCTGGACACTTACTGGGAAAAAAAACCCCTAAACATAAACAAGAAATCCCCATGCTGCTTGGATTTATAAAGCTACTTATTATAGAAGCTTATGTTCCCTTTTTAAATCTGTCTGTAACTCATTTGTGTGTGCTTCCTGTTTTAGCCTTGTAAATAATTCTCATTTTTAAGTTGTTAAACCTTTAGTTAGCTTATTACAGAATTGGCTACCAGGATTGTCTTTGGTTTGAAATATGAGTACAATCAGTGCTTTTTTTGTGATGGTACTGCCCGGTACCCCGTACCAGCACCTCCAGTCAGAGCTCAACAACTTTTCCCTTAGAGTACTGGCACCATTTTTTTTTTAAACAAAAAAAGCTCTGAGTACTATACAATTGACCTGTGGTACATGACTGGTTCTTAAGGAGTGGGATAACCTGAATATTGTTATGATTTTTGGTATAAAGCAGTGGTCCTCATGTTATCTGTGGACAACTAGTGGTCCATGGCCGTCTTCCAAGTGGTTCACAGCCCCCTTCCACTCTCCCTCCCTTCCTCTTCCTGCAGCAGGGAGCCTGCACTAGGGCTCCAGCCTCACACAGACACCACCCCCTTGCCAAGAGGTTGGAGAGCAAGCGCTGGCTTCCCTCTGGGGGGTAAGCCCTGAGCCTCCCCACTGGATCTGGCTCATTGGGAAGAAGCGGAGCCAGAAGTAGCACTGTGCATTGCCACTCCCTCTCCCAGTTGGGGGAACAGCTGTGCATGGATGCGCTGCCTGGAGGCTTCCCCCACTGCTCCCATTGGCTGGAGTTGTGTCCAATGGGAGTGGAGAGAAATGCCTGGGACACTATGCTTGGGAGTGGTACACGAAAGCAAGTAAGTGCTCCCCTCACACCGAGATCCTGCACCCTCACCCTGCTCCTGCAGTGCCCCCCACTGAGACCCTGCACTCCCAACCCACTCCTGCACCTGCCTCCTGGCCAGACACCCAACCTCCAGCCTGCTCCTGCACCTTTCTTCCTGGTCAGACACCCTACACCGGCTGTGCTCCCAAACCCACCTTGCTCCAGCACCTTCCTTCCTGGCCACACACTACTCCTTCCCTTGCTCTTGCCCCCTCCCCTCTGGACAGATACTCCTAGCCTGCTCCTGCACCCTGCCTCCCACCCAGACCTCACACCTTCACCCCCTCCTGCACCTCATCTCCCACCCAGAGCCTGCATCCCCATCTCTATCCCACCCACTGGTCGCCCTGTCCCACACGCTGAGCCCCTCATTTTTGTTCCTATCCCAGAGTCTATGGGAAATCCACAAAATCCAGTAATCCCAGAACCCCAGAAGAGTAAATCCAGTGCATGGGAAGCCCTGAACTTCAGTCCACCCTCCCCCTCCCCCTGTGGGGCTGCAGCACCAGAGGAGTGAGGTGTCTCAGTTGGGGCCTAGGTCAGTGAGGGTCAGGAGGTTTTGGAGGGTTTTTTTGCTTCTCCCTTGTGTGGTCCCCCACTGATTTTTCTGTAGGTCAATGGCTGTTGATCGAAAAAAAGTTTCCCGCCCCACCATAAATAAAGAAAACATTGAAACCTTTTGTGTTGGACATAAATTAATAATGTACTTTATTTAAAATGAAGTTTGATAAACTAACATGAGAAAGTTAAAGTGCTTAATAATTTAATATTTCCTTTCTTATTGGTTAAATTAAACCATTCTCCCTAGCTGCAACACTAGCAAAATGGCTCAGGCATAATTATATAACAGTGAGTTTCAATTAGCAACTGGTGGTCCACAGAAAGGTTTCTACTGATCCAGGTGGGCCATGGGCCAAAAAAATTAAAACCACTGGTGAAAAGTAATGATCTATCACTTACCTCTGCTTGCCTGGTATGCTCAAGGAACTCTTACTGTTATGGTGCTTTAGGAGTTTACACCTGTTCCTGGTTTGGTCTAATCTAACTGTACACCACACAACCAGTTTGGTGTTTCTGCCCTGCTTTTTGACTTACACTGAAGTTGACACTCATGATGGTGAGCCACTCCAGACAGTGTGTGTGTGTGTGTGTGAGGGATTAAAGAGCTCTAATAGAGCTGGAAGGGCATAACAAGTGTGGTTTCTCAGGGATCTATTTTAGGACTATTACTGTTCAATACTTTCATCAATGATTTAGATATTGGCATAGAGAGTAAGCTTATTAAGTTTGCAGATGATACCAAGCTGGGAGGGGTTGCAACTGCTTTGGAGGATAGGGTCAAAATTCAAAATGATCTGGACAAACTGGAGAAATAGTCTGAGATAAATAGGATGAAGTTTAATAAGGACAAATGCAAAGTTCTCCACTTAGGAAAGAACAATCAGTTTCACACTTAGGCTACATCTAGACAGCAGCACTATTTCAGGATACCAAAAGTATCCCAAAATAGCTATTCCGCATCTTTAAACACACCCGTAATTTTTAAATATATTTTGAAATAATGGATGTGCTATTCTGGCATCCCTGTAACCCCTGTTCCATGAGGGCTAAGAGACTTGTTGGAATAGCACTTTATTTTGAGATTTGGCGCTTTGTAGACATTGCCAAATTTCAAAATAAGCAGTTTCAAAATACACTCAAAATAAGCTATGGAATTTGTGTGGTGCAAATTCTGTAGCTTATTTTGAGATAAGGGTGCAGTGTAGATGCACCCTTACAGAATGGGAAACAATTATCTAAGAAGGAATACTGCAGAAAGACATTTAGGGATTATAGTGGACCATAAGCTAGATATGAGTCAGCAATGTGACACTGTTGCAAAAAAAGCAAACATGATTTTGTGATGCACTAACAGGAGTGTTGTGAGCAAGACACAGGAAGTCATTCTTCCATTTTACTCTGTACTTATTAGGGTTCAGCTGGAGTATAGTATCCAGTTCTGGACACCATATTTCAAGAAAGATCTGGAGAAATTGGAGAAGGTCCGGAGAAGAGCAACAAAAATGATTAAAGGTCTAG
>CM057847.1:22953549-22967507 GCA_030068395.1 Apalone spinifera | reverse complement strand
CCCCCATTGCCATCCACTGCCCCCCCCGCTTCTCTCCAAGCAGCCCCTGTGTCAGCTGCACCTCCTGCCCCAGTGCACCCCCAGTCCTCCCGCTTCTTCTCACATACTTCCCACCCCTTCCTACTGCACCCCACCTGCCCTGGTACTCCTCTAGCCCTCCCGCTTCTCCCTGCGCACCTCTTACCCCTTGCCTGCTGCATTGTCACCCGCCACCACCCTTCCTGTTGCTCTCTGAGCAGCCTCTATGCCTGCGGCACCCCCACTCCTCCCGTTTCTCCCCTCACACCCCAATCCTTACCTGCTGCACCCCACCCATTTCTCCCTGCTCACCTCCTGCCCCTGCCTACGGCACCCCGTCTCACTGGACCATTCTTCCTCACCCACCAGGCACTATGCGCCAGATCCCAGAGGACAGTATACGCCGCAGGAAGAAGGCACCCCCACACCGGCTGTAAGTGCTGCCTTTGCTGCAGGGCCCTGGGTGTGCAAGGTCCAGGCCCTAATCCTTACAACCTCAGGGGACCAAGCCTGGGGAACAATTCCTGCAGAAACCTGGCTGTGCGTGTTGGAGGGGATAGTAGCATTGGGTCTTGTGCTGTTGGGCACTTTCCTGCCCCATGGACTCAGTACCCACTGCTTAAGGCCCTGGAGACTGAGCCTGAATGACTTTCTGTCTTCAGGGCCTGATGCTGCCAGCCCTTGTTCACCTGAGTAGCCACCATTTCTTCAGTCTTCCCACTGTGAGTCAGGTGTGTCCCAGGCAATTAAATACTTTCAGGAATGGGATCCAAGCCTTTAGCTGAATTGCTTGATCTTTCTATCCCACTGCACCCTGTGCTAGGTACCTGCAGTCACATGAGCACCTTGGGAGGCTATAGACCTGTAAGAGTGTTACACAGGGTCAGGCCAGTGATCTATCTAACCCAGTATCTTTAAAGGAATTGAGACAGTGGCAAGCACTGAGTGATTCATCCCATGTCAACCAGTCCCAACTTCTGGCAATTAGACTTGTTCCTGGTAATCCTAGCTTACAGCCATTGATAGACCTACCCTTCAGGAACTTACCCAGTTCTTTTTTGAACTGAGTTTCATTTTTGACTTTAACAAACATCCTCTGGTGAGGCATTTCAACAGGTTGTGTGTGTGAAGAACTACGTATGTTTGTTTTAAACCTGTTTGTTGCCTATTAACTTCTTGGGTTGACCCCTTGTTCTTGTACTATTATGTGAAAGGGAAACACTTCCCTATTCAGTTTCTTCACACCGTTCATGATTTTATAGTTCTTTATTATATGTCCCATGAGTCATCTCTTTTTTCCAAGCTGAACAATCCCATTCTTTTGCTGTTCCACAACCCTTATAATTTTTGTTGTCCCTCTCTGTACTTTTTCCAATTCTGATACATCCATTTTAAGATGTGTGCAGTTATGGTTGCACAGGTATTTAAGGTTTATAGATAGATAATAATACAGAAAGTATCAATCGCTCTCATAATGGCCCCTAACATTCTGTTAGCTTTTTTCACTGCCACATATTAAGTGGATATTGTCACAAAACTATCCATAATCACTCCAAGATCTTTCTTGAATAGTAACAAATAATGTAGACCCTATCATTTTGTATGTGTAGTTGGGATTTTGTTTTCCAGTATGCATTACTTTGCGTTTATCAACATTGAATTCATCTGCCATTTTGTTGCCAATCACCCAGTTTTATAATATCTCTTTTTAGCTCTTTGCAGTCAGCTTAGGATATAGCTGTCTTGACTTGAGTAATTTAATATCATCTGCAGATTTTACCATTTCATTGTTTATACCCTCTTTTCAAGATCACTTATGAATATATTGAATAGTACTGGTCTCATTACAGATCCTTGCAGGTCCCTGCTATTTACTTTCCATTGTAAAAACTGACCAGTTATTCCTGCCCTTTGTTTCCTAACTTTTAACCAGCTGATCCATGAAAGGACCTTTCCTCTTACTTCGTGATGACTGATTGTGCTTCAGAGCCTTTGGTGTGAGACCTTGTCAAAGGCTTTCGGAACATTCACTATATTCAGGGGATCATCTTTGTCCGTATTTGTTGACTGTCTCAGAGAATTCTAATAGATTGGAGAGGCATGATGTCCCTTTACAAAATTCAACTTGACTCTTCCTGAACATATTGCATTTATCTATGTTTAAAAATTCTGTTCTTTACTATGGTTTCAACCAATTTGCCTAGTACTGAAGTTAGGCTTACTGGCTGTAATTGGCAAGATTGCCTCTGGAGCTTTTTTTAAAAATCAGTGTTAAGTTGGCTATTCTCTAGTCATTTGATAGACTTAGAAACTGATTTGAACAGTAGGTTCTATACTACAGCTCTTCAGTTTCTTCAGGCACTCCACCTTGAATGGTCCCTTAGAATATGTGCTATCTACGTATGCTAAACAATCTGTTCCACCTTGTATCCAGCTATGATTCTCACCCTTCCAAGACCAGAAGAAGAGCTCAATATACCTCAAAAACTTGTCCCTCTTACCAACAGAAGTTGGTCCAATAACAGCGATCACCTACCTTCTCTAATATCCTGAGTGCTGCTACAGGTAAAAATTGCTTTTTCTTTGGTAACTTTTCCAGTCCAATAATATCTTGAAATAAAGACTACTGTGTGAGTAAACAGAAATGTTTAGCATAAAATGAGATTGTACACTCTTCGGAGAGCTGAACCATTTTAATTGAAGTCAATGGAGAGAATGCCATTTATGTCCTTCTACTGTGTGTTTGTACAGCTTCCTCACAATAGGCTTCTTATCTTGATCAAGCCTCTAGGCATTTCCCTCATGCTAATAAAGTTATCATTAATGTTTGTGTGCAAAAATGTCTTGTCAGAGCCAAGGCTCCCCAATGACTCATCTGTTAATTGCTCTGAATCCAGCAATTACTAGTATGAAATAAGTGACATCTATTGGCAATATTATGTGGTGGTTTGTTTCTTCCTGTTCATGACTTCAAGCTATAACAAATATGAATTTTTTTTCTATAGAATATAGGTATGTTTGCTTTGAGGAAGACACTTTTTTTGAAACCCCTGCTATATCTTTTGTGTTAATTATCAGTTCTATTTATTATGTATTTTGCTATTTATTCACTGCATTGTAGAAACACATTTCAGGTAGTGTGGGGTGTCTTGTATTGGAGTGCTGTTTTCTTTGTAATTTGAATATTTAGCTTATTCCGTTTTATGGAAATGGAGACAAGCCTGAATGAGAGATTGCAGAAGAAAAGGAAAGAAAGGAGAAATGTTGCAACAGATATTGTCAATTGTGATCTGAGATGACTTTCCAGAAGGCAGACTATAAAGACGAGTAGGAGACTAAGAATAGATCCCTTGGGGACACCAGCTGAGAGGAATGTAGAACAGGAAGATTATTATATTAGTATGATGTGAAAGATGTATTAGATAAGTTGGAAGAAGCCCATTGGAGATCCAGTCAGAAAAAAACATATGTGCCAATGTGATAGATATTTGAGGGCTTCACAGTTTCAAAAGGAGCCATTAAGTCAAGGAAGATTAAAACAAAAGAAGTGAGATTTTTGGGAATTAGTTACATGTAAATCAGTAATTCTAGAGAGTATTGTGTTGGTAGAATGGCCAGGGCAAAAACTGAATGATAAAGAATCAGGAATAGAATGCTGGGCATTGTGAGGACAAATGTGAGACCAGGCAGCCCAGCCCAAGAATTTAGAATGTGACTTGATCTTGAGTGCTCACTGTCAAGTAAGATACATCAGTAAGACTGATACAAGTTTATTTAAAAGAGAGGGAGTCTCAGGATGCCAACTCACATTAGGGATGTGAATGTGAATGCCTCACTAAACAAGGGTGGTCACTTGTTGCAGGGAAGGGGCTGCTTCAGCCCCGTGAGAGGCCCGTTGCAGGGAAGGGGCTGCTTCAGCCCCGTGAGAGGCCCGTTGCAGGGAAGGGGCTGCTTCAGCCCCGTGAGAGGCCCGTTGCAGGGAAGGGGCTGCTCTGGCCGGGCCCTGGCGTCCCACAGGCGGGGCTGTCTGTCCAGGATGCTAGAACAGCCCCGCTTGTGGTGAGCCCTGGCCTGCTTCAGGCAGAGGCTGCTCTGGCATCTTGGCTGGAGCAGCCTCTGTCCACAGTAGCCCTGGGTGCCCATAGGGAGGGGCTGCTCCAGCCTTGCCTGTGGTGGGGAGGAGGAGGAAGGGCTGCTCCAACCTAGCGGTGGGAGGACAGGGAATGCTCTTCCCCCTCACTCACTTTCCCTTTTAATCGGTTAACTGGTTAAACAATTAAATGAGGCTTTATATCCTTAATTCGTAACCGTCAGCAGAAACTATTTGTACAGCCTAGTCAGCCTGATCCTGATTTCACTTACACGGGTATTTATAAGGAGCAACATCAGTGAAGATAATAGAAATATGATAGTGCAAAAGTAGTGAGCGAGATTACAATCAGGGCTTAAGGTTAAACTCTGCTGTCCTTTATGACCACGTGAATTTAGAAAAACTCCATTGAAATCAGTTATTCTGGATTTGTAAACTAGTGAAAGAAATGAGAAACAGGTCTACTAAGTTCTTAGCAGATATTATCTTCTATGTGAGATAACTGTTATACTGTCAACAAATATTGGGATATATTTATAGAAATAATCAATTTTTGTCATGTTGTGTCTTTCAGCCCAGATACTTATAGAATATTTAATACTGATATGCCAGAAGTGAGCATGAGAATAGAAGAGATCAATGGTGAATGTATACCTCAAAAGAATAAAAACTCTTTCCAGGAGTCATATTTACCAGAGTGGCGAAATAATCCCCAACCACATTATGCAAAATTAATTAACACCAATGTAAGATTCTTAAATGAACCAATTTACTATATGGAGACAGAAGGCACAATGGCTAAACAGGTATGTTCATTTTGCATTATCTTTCTAATTAAGGTCATATTCTAAATAATATGTACATGTATTTTGTATAAAAGAACTTAATTAACTAATCCTAAGGATTTGAATGAACCCCTCACTAGTATGGAAATAGAGTATTAAGCCTTAAAATCTCTGCTTCACTTACTATGTTGTGTCTAGGTATTGCAGCATATATGCCATGATACTTGTATTAGCCAGGCAAAAAGAGACAAGTGAGCTATATTTTGATTTGTACTTGCTTTTGTACATTCAAGTGAGATTCTTGGATTTACTTTGGCACACTGCAGTTTGTAATTTAATTTGATCATTTTAGTATACTAGTATTAAAAAAGAACAGTGATCCTAAAAAAGGATGTTTGCATATCGCATTTCTGTGGCTACATCTACAGTGTGGTGGCATGAAGAATACAGACACTGTATGCCTGCTAGCGCAGGTATAAATAGAAGTGTGGACAGTGAGACCTGGCTTAGAGTATACTGTGCTCTACACTTCTGAACCCCCAGGATATATACCATACATAGCTGTCTACACACCCAAGTAGTGCCTCCATGTCCACACTGCTATTGGTAGCAATGTAATGTCCCACTGCTGGAGCCTTTCATCCCGGTAATAAAAGGGAAAGGCCTTTCCTTGACACAGTGGCGGGGAACGGAGGAAGTAAGAAGAATTTCAGTGCAGGACAGAAGAAGGGGAAGAAAGATGCTGGCTGTCTGAGACCATATCAGTCAAACTTCAGACTAGGCTAATGTTCTCCTATTTAGGAGTCAAGAGTGTGCTAATAGCAGAAGTAGTTAGGAGAGTTGAAAACTTGTGGCGGATGGAGGGAGAATTGGTGAAGCATTCTATCAATACTTGCTTTATATCTGGGTGTGTATAAACCACACCCCTTTGCTGACAGAGGGATGAAGATTAGGCACTCTGAAAGTGCAAATGAGCCCGGGATTTAAATATCCCGGGCTTCATTTACATACTTGCGTTCGGGCGCTGTGCCAATCACATGCCCTTTCAAGAGTGAAAGTAAAGTCTAGCCACGGCTCTGCCGACAGCAGGGAGCTTTTTCAGCAGATCCTGTACTCGCTTTTTGAGGAGTATAGAATCTGCCGAAAAAGCTCCCTGCTGTCGGCAGAGCCGCGGCTAGACTTTACTTTTTCTTTCGAAAGGGCACGTGATCGGCACAGCGCCTGACCGAGAGTATGCAAATGAAGCCCGGGACATTTAAATCCTGGGCTCATTTGCACTTTCAAAGTGCCTAATCTTACATCCCTCTGTCTGCAGAGGGATGCAGTCTGGAGGTAGCCTCTTAAGTATTTGGAGAGACATATTATGTTCTTCCCTTTAAAGCATCATTGGTGGCCAAGAGGAGAACCATGTGTACATCATTATAGCCCAACTTACGACAGACAGAGCACTCAAAGAAATGATTTCCAGAAACCCACTTGTACATTGTCTTCTCCAATTAAATACAGCAGTAAACTACAGCCTTCCTGTGGAATAGGTAAGACTCTATACAGACGCCCTTTGTTTTTCCCTGTATACCAAGTGAGATAAAGTACAGTTCTGAGTTAGTAACAGTGTTCAACAATAAAAGATGAATATATTCCAACAGTTTTATCATTCTATTTCCACAGGGTTTTTTTCCATATTCAGAATAAGCAATAACAAAGGTATTTCAGTGGCTTTTGCTGTTTGGATCAAGTTTTGATCTCAATTACCCCAGTGTATATTTGGAGTAACTTCACTGGAGTCAATTGAGTTAGTCTGGATTTACAACAGTGCAAGTAAGAGCTGAGACTGTCTATCTCGCCATCTTTCTTATACTTATCATTATGATGTCTGAACACTTAGCAAATGTTGTCCACTTAATAACTATATATAATATCCGGTTGGCAGAGCTGCATGCTACCCGGCCCGTCTCCAGGTGGCGGATAGGAGGGGGCCTCGTTTCAGAGGTTTGCCGCAAAATAAGTGCGCTTTGTCGTGTGAATATGCAGCCGCGGACCAGCGGCGGCAACATTACCAGGGTTTGATGAGACATTGGGTGGTATCCGATACTCTTACTAAAAGTCACAAGTGCCCGATGATAATGTTGTGATATGGCAAGTGCAGCCCGCCATCAAATAAGGCTGCCCTACCCCCTCACAGCTGGTTGAGGGTCTGGGATACTTGGGTCCCTGGATTACTTTGGATAATCCGATTGGCATATGAACCATGATTGGTCACCGGCATCCAAGGGATAGTAACTCCTTACATCACCCCAGGGAAGAGAACCCTGACAGAAAATTCCCCACTGCCTTGTGGGTAGGTTCAGGAATCCAAAGGCTATAGGAGTAAACCCAGACAGATAATCCAGAGTGGAGACCCTAAGGCAGTTAACAGTGAGGTTTCATCCAATCTGCTTTTCCAGCATCTCCTGCCGTCAACTCAGTTCCTAACGTACTGGCTCTTATCTTTCCTTTGGATCTAACTGGGGCAAATGAGAGGGGGATAGTGCCTCTTGGGCAATGCACTTTATTCAAACACTAGCCCAGACAATGCAGCGTACAGCAGGAGACACTTACCCACACACAACTATACACAGCTACTACAGTCGATACAATAAACCAACTTGCCTCCAGCTTGGTAGCTGGAATGTGCAGACAATGCGTCCCGATGGGTGGGGCATTTACTCCCATGAGTGTACAATACATCCTGAACTTGAGAACCTCATTCCAACTCTTCCAGAAATGTTAGAGCTAGATGTAGAGCCTACGGTGGAAGAGCTTTCTAAAGTACTTGATGCTCTCTCCAGTGGAAAAGCACCAGGTAACGATGGGATTCCAGCTGAAATCCTGAAGGCTAACAGGGCTGTCCTCATCCCCTTCCTCTATGACTTACTTATAAAATGTTGGCAAGCAGGAGAGGTCTGTCATGGTATGAGGGATGCAAACATCATTATTCTCTATAAAACAAACGTGATAAGGGGGACTGTAACAACTACAGAGGCATCTCTTTGCTAAACATTACAGGTAAAGCATTTGCCCGTGTCCTTTTTAATCTCCTGCAAATACTCGCAGATCGAGTCTACAGAAACACAGTATGGATCCGGGACTGGCAGGTCAACAATGGACATGATTTTTTTCTCTTCAACAACTACAAGAAAAATGCACAGAGCAAAGAAAGCTGCTGTTTATAGCATTTGTGGACTTAGCAAAGGCGTTCGATACAGTCAGTAGATCAGGACTGTACAAAGTGTTAACTAAGATTAGCTGTCCACCAGCTCTACTCAAGCTCATAATATCTTTTCATGAAGATATGAAAGCAACAGTGTACTATGATGGATCTACACCTGAACCCTTTGAGGTGAAGAGTGGAGTCAAACAGGGATGTGTCCTTGCTCCTACCCTTCTTGGTATAGTCTTCTCAGTCCTATTAAATTGTGCATTTCTAAACTCACACAGTGATGTATTTCTCAACACAAGGTTAGATGGTTCTCTTTACAATCTAACACAACTCAAGGCTAAAACTAAGGTCAAGAAAGTTCTCATTAGAGAAGTCCTATTCGCAGATGATGCAGCGCTTGTCGCACATAATGAAGATATGCTACAGACACTGATGGATTCTCTTTCCAGTGTTAGTAAACTGTTCTCTCTCAACATAAACATGAAGAAAACTAGTGTTTGCTCAAGGTGTATCTCAACCACCAAAGGTCATTCTGAATGACAGTCCATTAGAGGTGGTTCAGCAATTCTGTTACCTTGGGTCTACTGTCACCACAAATCTCTCCATGGATGAAGAACTGAACATCAGAATTGGGAAGACAGCCACAACATTTGGCAGACTTACGAAATGAGCATGGAACAATTGAAAACAAAGATACTGATATACTAAGCGTGCGTATTAAGTGTCTTGCTTTATGGATCTGAGACCTGGACTATCTACTTATGCCAAGAGATAAAAATTGAGCAGTTTTCACCTTTGCAGAATCATGAATATTAAATGGCAAGACAAAGTTTCAAATGTAGATGTCCTATCAAGAACTGGCATACCCAGTCTCATAGCTATCCTTAACAACAGAAGACTCCGGTGGCTTGGTCATGTGAGGAGAATGAGTGATAAATGCCTTCCCAAAGAAATCCTCTTTGGTGAACTGGCAAGAGGAAGGCCAAACTTGAGATTCAAGGATATATGTTAAAAACACTATGAAAAGGTTTAACATCAATCCAAGCTCTTGGGAATCTGTCATCAGATCGTAACACCTGGTGACAATTACAACAAGGCACGTCATTTTTCGATAGGACCTGTGCAAGTCATGCAAAAGAACTCCGTCTCAGAAGGAAAAATTCTCAGACTCATGAAAACGGAAGTAGACTGGCATGTAGCTATTGTAATTGACTGTGCAAATCCAATATTGGATGCATAAGCCAGGAAAGAAGTTGTAGATTCTCATAGATTTTTCACTGTTGCTGCTTACCACCATCTCTCAGGACGAATGGGCCATATAATATAAATACTGCCTATTGGCTTCCTCTCTTCTGCAATTCGCAAACAAATTCTTTCAGATTATACAAATTATGGAAATGTCTAATTTTTAAATGTAGCGGGAGACTGAACTGCAAACAATTCTTGAACTATTCCAGTCTGTTGCACGTGTATTTGGTCTTCATAATCATTCTCCAGATATTTTGAATGAATATTTTGATCAGAAATAAGCTGTTTGCTCTGAATGTTCTCCCTTTTTGTGGTCAATCGCCTAACTGATGGTGTTTCTAAACCTTGAATTTTCTTATGCTTAAAAAGTTCAGTCAAATAAAGAGTGAATAAGATTGAAAGTTGTTTGTTATGCCCCCAAACAAGACATATAAAGTAACTCCTTTACCTTCCCACAGCTGTGCTGTAGAACAAAATAATAAAGCTAAGCCAGGGGAACTTTTAACAAATCTGGTAAAGTGGGAGCTGAACCTCTGTCATACAGTGTTATAATAATGACTGCTCCAGCCCCCACTAGTTAACTGTAACCAGTAAGCATCACCTGGGAAGGGTGATGATTACCACTTAACCATTCACTTTCCTAGAGCCAATTGGCCATGATTTCAATGTTAGTAACAGCAGGAGTGGCCCAAGGCAGGCTGCGGCAGCTAGCGCCCCAGGCAGAAAGCGCAATGGTCGCCTCCGCCTTCACATCCATCAATGGGGTGACATCATCATCAGGCACCTGTGATGTCATCATCGGGCACCGTTGAAGGCGGCGCCCTAGGCGACGGCCGAGTTGGCCTATAGTCATAGGCCGCCCCTGAGTAGTAGTCTCCTATCGAAAACTATAGGCTCTGTAGAACTGTGGTAATTCACTCAATAACAGCTGCTGTGCTGCATTTTCTGATTCCATACATATTTCTTCTAAGGGGGCAACTGGTCTTCAGACCAACACCCTTGTTGGATATGCCAGGATTGAAAAGATTGCTGCTTACCACTTTATGGCATTCAAGAATACTGCAATGACAAGAATTTAGTAGCAGTCTTGAGGAATTGTAGTGTCAATGTTCTACTGACAAGTTGCATTGTTCTCCACCAAAACGTGATTTATCACTTTAATAACTATTTAAATGTTAGAAAACCAAACAAAATGCAACAATGTATTTTGTGTTTAATGACCCACCATTATTTTCTACCAACATTAGTGCAGTTAGAGAATTGATATCGCTGAAAAAAATATATTGGCTTAGATGCTCTGCAGTACTGTTTCCACAAACCGACATGGAAACTGGACATGAATAACTTTAGAATGTAGTCCGGGGACAGCTCAGTTGGAGAGTTTAACTAGTTCATGTTCTCTATGCAGCCTGAACAGTACAAAGCGAGACGAACAGGCAGGAGAATCTTAGGCTGATGTAGCGCTGAAAAACTCCAAAGCATTTTAGATATTATATACCTAGAAATCACTTCTCCACCTGGAATTAAAAATGGGAACCAGGGGCAAGCAGAGCTCTCCTTCTCTTTTAAAAGTAGAGGGAAAATTCTCTCTTTGGTCTAGCTTGGGGCAGTATTACACACTTGTAGCTCTCTCTCCTCGTCGGTTGGTGAGGAGGACTCATTCAGCAAGAGAATCTGAAGTTAGAGCAGTGGAAGCTGGTTGTTGGCTTGGTGGAGTCTGGTGCTTCTAACCTATAGAGACCAAGTAAGAGCAAGACACCTCCCACATGCACACAAGTGTGCACTGCAGTCTCCATGGGCATGGGCCATACTCACAGAGCTAAATCCATCGGCGTGGTGTATTCTTTGCGAGGGAGAGGGTACAGGAGTCTCTGTGGGGAACTGATTTTCCGCCACTGTGAGACGGGCCAGGCATCTCAGTATCCTTTGCTGCCTTGTCCCTCCTTGGACTGCCACAGTATCTGCTCCATACGAAGCTCGGTGTGTTTGAGCACTGGGGCATGGACATAGTCTATCACCATTATAGTGTTCTTAATTTGTTTAAACTGGTTTAAATAAAGTGCATGTAAATAAAAATAGATTTCTGATACTGTAAGCTTATGTTTGTGTTGCTAAGAGCAAGCTGGGTATATGAGCACCTCATTTAATAATACTACTTAGGGCCCCATAAATCCTAAGGATGGCCCTGCAAATAGATAATATACCCAAATGCAAAGGCAAATTGGAAAAGCACTTTCATTTAGATTGGCAGATTGTTATTACCATTTTAGAATTTGACCACTAATGCCTGTGTTGATGCACAAAAAGCAACAGGGGTGTTGTGTTGACTACAAATGCTCAGGACCTCAGTGTTAGTATCCTCTTAAAAAGGAGGATCTTCTCCTAGTCTCTCATGTTGGAACTGTGGTCAGCATTAACTCAGATGTATCTCCAACACCATGGACTTTCCTGGATTTATTCTATTCAAATACTACTTAGCTTATAAGAGCCAAGGTCATACCATTGGCTAAATGCTCATGGGTACTTTTATTTATAGATTTAATTTTAATATTAAGGGCCAATACTATGATGTTGTCAGATAACTTCCATCTTTATGGCAGCTTCAAGTTTTTGATTATATAGACAGCTTTGCACAGAATCCAACTCTGAAAGTAAATCATAACAGGCTTTATTTAATTTAAAATTCTTTTCAAGGTTATTGTGTATAGTTTAGCTTGTGTGATTGGAATATATGAAAGTAGAGTGTCTGCTGCATACAGTGTCTGCTAAGAGGACTGTCAGGGAGCCAGTTAGAGCTCTCCCCAGTGTAAGTGGGGAATGGCCCCACTATTGTGGGGAACTTTTCCTGGCTTCTACACTACTCCAGTGAAATGGGCTAGCAAAACAATCAGCGTCCCGATTCCTCCTCTTCCCCCCCCTCTTTCCCATTTCCTTTACCCCATAGGCCTGCCTGACCTTGAGGGCTTTCCTTCCACTCTCTTTTGTGGTAGATTCCTTGTAATCCCAACAAGGCTGAGCTCAGGATTCCTGGGAGGCCCAACTCCCAACCTGGTGGTCACTTTGGGCAAAGGCTAGGGCAGTGGTGGGCAACCAATAGTCCATGGACTGCACGTGTCTCGTCAGAATAGCCTGCTGGCAGGCCACCAGAGAGGTTGTTTACCTTGTGTTGGGGTAGGGCAACAGACTTGCCAGGCCCCTGGACAAATTAGTGGCAGGGCAGCTCTGAACTCCCAGAAGGGGAGGGGCCTCGGGTAGAAGGGGTGGGCCTGGGACAGACAGCCCTCAGTGCTGCCCAGGTATGCCACATCGTCGCCCCCAGCACTCCGAGCCATTGAAATGCCACACAGCGCTCCAGCAGTGATTTAAAAGGCTCTGGCCACCATGGCTCCTGCAGTGACTAATATAATTTAAATAACTAATAGCAGCAACCAGAAGCCCCAAGCCTTGGAGCAACTGCAGCCTTTGCCCTCCCTTCCCCGGCAGTGGGCCTGCCTTGCCTCTGCAGGTGCAGCTGCCGACAGCTCCTAGTGGCCATGGTTTGCCATTCCTGGTCCAGAGGAGCTGCAGGAAGTGGTGACCAGCGAGTCCCTGTGGTTCTCTAGAACTATCTGGGGACTGCTAGAGTTTTCAAGCCCACAACAGAATTTGTGGGAATTTTCTGCTCCCAAGTGGCACAAAGGGACCAGATCTGGAGAGAGAATCTGCCCACTATATTAGCAAAGCACTAAAACAACTTACACATTGTCCAAATGCAAATATTAAATAAAAAGACTTATTTTTATCAAGATACCCAATTCTTAAGTGTATAAGACAATAAACAACTAAAGAGCCTACATTAAGTATTTGATCATGGCCCATACTTCCTCTACTTTTTTGTTGCTGCAAAGTGGCCCTAAGCTTATTGGATCTGGTCCTTAGAAAAATCTCCCCTATGAAGATCATGCCCCCTCTGGGAGGGGGCAGAGCTATTACATCAGCTCCTAGGTAACTCTTTCCCCAGCTACCAATGGAGGGAGAGCGCATAACAGGAGCAAATAAATGTTACTGGGGTTTCCCTGTATTCTGGTGGTCCCCAGATGCAGTAATAGCTCTTTGGGGCTATAGGTAGCTGGCACAAGTTAGAATAGCTTTGGTCTACATTAGCTTTGTTGAGGGCCCACTTTGGTGCATGGCAGTCCCAGGATCAAAGGAGTACAAAGGGTACCGTTGTGCCTCTGTCCCTTCAGTTGCATTAAACATTGCTCTGTTGCCTGCAACTGAGGGTCTGGTCATAAAAGACCAATACAATAACTAGTCTGTAAGTATGTTCATACCACTTATCTAATCACTTGTTCATCAACCCACTTAATTAGCTATGGATTCTGGTATTTTAACTATGCTGTGCTATGTCATGCCAAAAATGAAAGTATTCTTTGTGTAGCATGCCACCCAACAGCTGTCTGGCTTCCATCCTCCATAAAATCAACAAATTCTTCTCATGCAGCAGAGCTGTACCTATTAGAAAATAATTATTCATTTTTGGTTTTTTTAAACCAAGATGAATTAAAGACCATATTCTTTTCATGTTGTCAGCCGACGGTCAGGGCAGTGAGTGTGTGTATGTATATTATACACCCGA
>CM057847.1:22929931-22947628 GCA_030068395.1 Apalone spinifera | reverse complement strand
AAACTAGTTTACATGGCTCCGTCGACAGAGCCATGTAGTCTAGACATACCCCTAGTGAGGTGGTGTGGTCTTCCTCTAACCCAGAAAGGGAGGGATGACTACACTACTACACGACCCAAATATATTATAGATACTTCAATGCATATTATTGCAATTGTCTCAAAGTAATGTGTTTCTAAGCTCCTTAAGTGAAATGTGTCAGAAAAATAATATTTCTGTATCCCTTTGTGCCCCAAACCATCAATATGCTTTACAACCACAATGACAATCACAAAGTTTCACATTTCTGTGGGCAGTGTGTATATATAAAGATTTTACAGATGCCACACAGCAAGGCAGCAACCAAGCAAGACCCCCAGTCTCAAGTTTTAATCACTGGAACACCGTCCCTAAAATAGTGCAATTGATAGCACTCAAAAGATTCTGAAGAGCAAACTTGCCACTTTACATGTAAGTAAAATGCAATACAGTTACTGTTAGTTTGTGCCAGAACAATGTGCCATTGAATGCTAGCTGGATCTTAAACCTTCAGTAACTAAAAACTAGTTGTAGGGGTTTGCAAGATGCAAAAATACAGGAAGCTTAATTTTACAAAGTGGTCTGCGTATTCATCTAAAAATGATACGTCTGGCATCCAAGCACTCAAACACAGGCTCAAAGTTCACCTTATGCTGACTTTGCAGAACACATTATTGACCTCTGTTTCCATGTCTGCTCAATGATGTGTTTTGTTTCCGGTAATATTATTCTACCAAAAGACAATAGGTTATCATCCTTGTCTGATTTGCCTCTGTATAGTGCCCATGAACACTGTTTGTATAATGTGTTCGTGTATTCTGAGTTATGGTGAATATATTGATGAATTCATTGGTGTGCTAACATTTCCTCAGTATATTTATGTGAATTTTTGTGCTCATGACCAGTGCCTTGCTGACAACACTGGAGACTGAATTTCTCTGTTTATCCCTAGAACAGGTACAGCATGAGCAACATCACTATAAACTTGTTTACATTTCTCTGCTAATGGGCTAGAGCAATGATGTGAAGAAGACCATCCTTAGGGCTGGGAGGATAGTTCAGCCCCTCGTTCCCCATTCAGTCCTTGCCTGCCTTGTCTACTGCTTTTCCTTTAAATGGGGTTGTCAAGCAATTTTTAAAAAATAATCATGGTTAATAATGGGATTAATTGTGCTAGTAAACAATAATATTTTAATATTTCTGGGCATTTTCTACATTTTCAAATATTTTGAATTAAATTACAATGCAGAATATAAAGTGCACTATGCTCACTTTATTTTTGTAAAAAGGTATTTTTCAGTTCACCTAATGCAAGTACTGCAGTGTAGTGTCTTTACGATAAAAGATGAATATACAAATGTAGAATTGTGCACAAAAAATAACTGCATCCAGAAATAAAATGATGTAAAACTACAGAGCCTAGAAAGTCCACTTAGTCCTATTTCTTGTACAGACGGTTGCTCAGATAAAAAGGTCTGTTTATATTTGCAAGAGATAATGCTTTCTGCTTCTTGTTTACAATGTCATCTGAAAGTGAGAACAAGCATTCATTCGTATGACATTGCTATGGCTGGTGTTGCAAGATATTTATGTCTCTGATATACAGTAAACTTCCAATAATTCGGCACCTTTAGGACCCAGGGGGTGCTGGATTATCAGATATGCCAGAGTACCGGAAGGGGGGCAATGAGGAGTCTGGGGTGGGAGGGGGGTCGGCGGGGAACTGCGCAGCGTGGGAGAGGACGGTGCTACGGGACCAACCCGGCACCACCCCAGCTGCTCTGCCCCCGGCTTCCCAAAGTCAGCCGCTGGTCAGTTTCAGCAGCATCGGACTTGGAGAAGCCGGGGGCAGAGCAGCTCTAACTGTTCGGCTGGCCGGAGCACTTCCGGGTTCCAGTTGATGCCGGACTATCAGGAGTGCCGAACCATTGGAAGCTGGACAATTGGAGTTTTACTGTATATCAGACATATAAAGATTCACATGTCCCTTCATACTTCAATCTCCATTCCAGAAGACATGCATCGATGCTGATGATGGGTTCTGCTACATAATAATACAGTAGTGCATACTGATGTATATTCATTTGCGTCATCAGAGTCAGATACCACTAAGCAAGACTTGTATGAAGTGAATTGAAAAACACTATTTCTTTATAATTTTTACAGTGCAAATCTTTCTATATATATATATATAAAATTTTCCTGCAAGATTACAGAGTGACATCATCTGTGTTGCCCCGCCTTCTCCTCCCCCCAGCTTCAGCAGACTCAAAACGGAAAGCAGCATCCATGGCTCAGGGCACCCTTCACCATTGGGGCTGGAGCGATTTACCCCATTCCCCAGGAGCGAGGCCAGGGCTGGGAGTGAGCACGGCGGGAGGGGCAAGTCTCCAGAGGGTGGGAGTCCCAGCCCAGCTTGGTCATTCTCCTAGCCCTTCCTTGGGGAGTGCCTTGGGCTCCCTGTTGGCCCCCAGCTCTTTTACAAGAGGTCAGAGGGTGGAAGTGGCTCCTTGCTGCGCTCTGGGGCCTCAGCAGGAAGCAGATCCAGCTCCCCTCTCCGCTGCCTGCTGCCAGGCTCCCTCAGCCCGGCTGTCTCCTGTCCCTGGTCCCACCGACAGCCAGTGGTGTCTTGGTGGGGGACAGTCGCAGGGCTCTCAGCAAGCTCTGCTGCTCCCCCATCCCTGCTGCTTCCCATCCAGCCGCCTCCGGCCCCAGTTCCACTTCCTGGTTTGGGCCATTTGACTGGTGCAATTTGCTGGACCATAGGAGGATAGTAATGTCAAACAGCATTACCAATGTTTGCACTGCTTATTGAGCTCGTAGAAGACATTTGGGGTAAATTAGAGCTAAATAGCAGCACAGAACACAGAGTCAAGACTGATGGCTGTAAACAAACTTTATGGGACTGTGGGAAACTTGGACCACACCCATGATAAGTGGACATCCGGCTAACTAAAATAATTCTGATCCAGCAACATCTGTGGTCCAGCTAGTGTTTGACTAGAGAGGTTCAATCTGTAGTCATATTTTAAAATATAGAGTGTGTTTATTAAGTGCAAAATTTATTCCAGCTAGCTTGGACAGGAATAGCATTGTCTAGATTGAAAACTGGCTAAAAGACTTTATTTGAAGAGTAAAAATAAATGTCAATATCGTGGGCAAGTGCCTAAACAGCTACCTCAAGATCTGTGTGAGGTCTAGTCTTGTTACTCTGATGCATCGGAGAAGTTTGCAGCATGCATAATGTTTAGAAGGTGCTGCTTGCTTCCCAGATATGCTAGACTCACTCTATTTCAATGTGAAGAGGGACAATCCAATTTTTCCCCTTGTGGGGACTCACAACAGGAGGAAGGCTTCTTTGCATTCAGTGCTGACATAGGCAGGCCATTCACAATCTGTGCCCAGGATAGTTCTTGTGATATAGAAGGATATAACTTCAGTTGGGACTTTTAATATTAAGCACTATCAAATGTATTGTCCGGAACAACCCAGTATGCACTAGATGATGTGACAGGCATTTTCTGTATGTCTCTTTGATAATTCTTATGCTTAGAATGCCCTTCCAATTTCTGTTTGTCTGGTTTCCATTGTTACCCCATCTAAATCACTCATTTAAAAAATAAATAATTCTGCAGCATTACCTATGAAAAATTAGTTCATTTCCACTCCAAAAAGACTCTGAATCCACATGCTGTATGTATGTAAAACTGAGTGTTTGTACAATCATGTAACTAATTCATGTTTCTCTTTGCCCTTCCCTTTCCTGTATATGTTACATCATTACATGTCTGTCAAGCCCATCATTTATTTTTTAAGCAATTCAGGACAGGCATCTGTCTATGTGTGCACGCGTGCGCATTTCTGTGCAACATCTAATACATTTGTGAGTGTTGTTAAACAAAGTGGTTCCGTGCTGTACAACATGAGGCCACACCGTACATCTTTGTTCTGCCTTTATAACAATATTGGGTTTTTTCCCAGTTCCACTTGCAACTCCTAGAACATCAACAAGCCTTCCAAAAATTTTACAGGAGCGGACCTCCTTTATTCATCAGTACGATGCCAGAAAATCTCCTAATGAACCCATTCGAGGAAAGGTAAGACAATGTGCATCCTGTATGATTAATAGCAAGCAGGAAGCTGGAGGAGTAAGTTTATTCATGAACTTCCGACTGTTTTAAAAGTAGCAAATTCTGTCTCATGCTTTAGAATTGCATTTTCTAAAGAACTTAAATATTGATGATACTTTTAATATAATTTAAACATGTCATTCTATGTTTGTGTGCATCGTAACACCATGGTTTCTGGCACCTATAATAATAGATAAATGCTGTAATGCTGTATCACGCAGTTTGGATTTCTAATAGATCTGTGTCTGCTCTCTCTTACGTCTGAGCTCAGTGAACTAAAAATGATCTGTGATTGGAACAGGCGCAGCCCAATGCATATTTTGAGGGCATTCCATAAGTAAATGACCAAAAATTTCATCAGTCTTCATTTCCTACAAGTTTTTGAGTATTTATGTCTTAACAAATCAGTAATTGGGGGACCTGACCTAAAGGCAATTGAAATCAGTGGAAAGACTTCCATTGACTCTGGCAGGTTTTGAATCATGCCCAAATTGCAGAGTTCAATTGTTGGAAACATCTTAAAGAGTACAGCCTATTGTTTGTTCACCACTTATGTTTATATAAAAGAAATCTTCCTGTGTGACCCTAATGGACAAAGTCACTTGGGATGCAGTCATAAATCTCCTGGCCTACAAAAGCAGCAGTTTAGAATTGTATCCATAGCAACCCATGTAGCAAGAAATGAAATCTGATATGATTATACTTGCACAGGAGAGAGCCATATGCAAGTCACACACTCTGAGTGGCAGAATGGTTGTGAACCAGAGAAAATAAGATGCATTTTTTTTCATTTGTTGCTTCTCTCCAAGTTTTCCTGCCATGCCCCATTTCATGAATAAAAAAGGCTGACAGGCCAGCCATTCTTCAATTGCCTGCAGCTATTGGGACCTAGGCTGATAGCCAGTAGAGAGACCAAGAAACAAGTGGATGTTTTGCCAGCACTTGAGCTAATAAATGAACTCTGCTCACAGCTGCATTTACTAACTGCTTATGCTTCCCTGGTTAATGTCAACCTTATTTCCCTTTCTAGCGACATGGAGCTTTTGTGTGGACAGAGATAAAACCAGTGAGTGGGCCGATAGTTCCTAAGGGAACAGAAATATTCCTGAGCTCTAGAGGGTCATGCTCACTGGAACAGCCAAAAACAGAGAAAGGAAACTCAGTGGAAAGCCAAATGACCTCACCCGGTCTCTGCCTGCAGAATTCCCAGGAGACATTAGACTGTGAAACTCACTTATCAAAACCAGACGTTAGAGAATCAGCCAAGGCATACTCCAGAATCCCTGTGAAAGGACAATAGAGTTCAGGCATTTCTCAGGCAACTGAAGTGGATGTTATTCGTCCTGCTGGGGAGTAGTCTTTATGTTCAACAATGAAAGATCCTCTCGATAAATCGCTGGATAAGTTACCTCCGGGACATAAAAACATACAATCACTGATATCGCCATCAGCCAGTAAAATGGAGAGAGCCTAGAGTCACTATGCACGCCAAAGCATTTGCTTAGTTTAATATCAATAATGCTAAACCCAAACTGACTTCAGTGAATTGTTAGCGGGAACACAGTACTCCTTTCACAAAACAGCAGCTGCACTGTACTTTGATGTTTCTAGAAAACTATATGCCCATAAGAACTATGGAGTCTTTTTTAAGGTGGAATCGATTTCCTTGTTTGGCTGACTGCAATCATCTTGATTGTTTATATATGTTCTGTACCAAGTCTGACTTTGAGTTAATTAACACTTTTGGGTCTGGAAGTGATTATGATTCTTGAAAATGTACTTTTTTTCAATAATAGAAAAACCAGGTACAGTGTTTGATTTTATTGATGATTGCTGTTTCTTTTTAGCATATGTACTTGGGATATACATTATCCCTTTGAACAGTACAGTGTAGAGTATGATTTCATACACCATATGGTGTCAGCTTGTGATAAATGGAAACCATTGTTGCTTTGGTAGGAATCAATGGCTGTCAAGAGAGACAATTTGCTGCAGCCCACAGAAATGCAAAAATGAAGTGTGTTGCCATGCTAAATAGCTAACAAGGACAACTTTGGAGTAAACCCTTTCTTTTTGGGAATGAGGAGGATGGGACATTTTCTTACAGACTTGAGCTGCTGTTCATTTTTGAATGTGTACATATCAAGAATGCAGGAGAGATCAGAATTACTGTATACTTTTCCCTGGAGAAAATCCATTACAGCAAATACTGATGGGTAAACTTTTACTGATTGGACTATTTCCCTAATTTTTTTCTTCATGCTGCCACTTATATTGATTCCTAAGACTTCCCTGAGTTACACTTTGTCTTAGAGAAACACGGAAAGTTTAGGCTTCAGTTATAACAATAAAATACAGAACTTTTACATAATGCTTTTTGTCAACAGATCTCAAAGCACTACACAAAGTAACTATGATTGTCTAATCAGCTACCTGATGGATATAGTCTGCTTTGCCTAGTAGTGGGTTGCAGAAGTTGAAATAGCAGTGTACTGCAGGTAAGGTAATGCAGAGTAGGGGTTTCCTAGCCATACTTTTTTCCCTCCAGCCCCACTCCCCATGCCAATAACAAGAAGGGCAATGGTTTAAGGAGTTTTGATGCTGGTTGCACTCTACTCAAACATTTTTCTTACACTGGAGTGATCCTTCTGATGCTGGGCATGCTTCCTTTACATCTAGAAACCACTGGCAGAGTAGACCAAAGTGGCTGTACAGCAGTCCAGCAGCTGACCCTTTATACTTGCATACAGGAAGTCCGCAGCTTACAAACAGGTTGTGTTCCAAAAGTTCATTTGTAAGTTGATTGTTTGGAACTTGAAATGCATTTTTTCCCATAGAAACAATTTCCTAAATAATGGTTAGGTTCCCATGTTAGCCCACAAAAGCCTATTTAACCGATAATGTAGCTGAAATACTGTATATTTGGAATGAAAAACAGTAGAAATCATTTTTCATTTATCTTTGAATGCTAGTGCTTGAGGAAAGGCAAATTTAATTAGAAAAGGATGAGGCGGTAGGTGGAGATCATGCAGGCGACTTCTGGGCATCCCCTGGTTGCCACCCCCGTTGGGCTCTGCGCCATCTCCTGTGGCCAGTCCCATCATCCTTCCCTCTCCTCCCTTCTCCCCCCAGCCCCAATTCACCAAGAGGCAGTGAATGGTACAAGCATTGGTATAAGGCAGTGAATGGTACAAGGACTCCAGAGGAGCAGGGGGCAGCCGTGCAGCTGGTAACTGGAGAAAAACGGTGGTTTCCCTTTAAAGTGCTGCTGCTCTCCAGCCACTGGTTGCTCTACTGCTCCCTGCTCCTCCAGAGCCCTCCAGCTAAGACTTGTGCTGCTCGCCATCACCTGTGTCTCTTGCCTGCTCCCCTGAGGCCAGGGCTGCCCTTACCCATAAGCAGAACACATTAATGTATCAGGCATCTGAAAATTTGGGGCACCATTGGGTCTCAATGTCAATCTACCTCTTCCTATCTGTGTTCTGTGGCTCTGTGTACCTCATTTGTTTATTTCTAACTAACTTCCAAACACACATTGTTTATCCCTCCACTACAAATGGACAGTTCATCATAGAAGTAATCAGAAGATTTAATTAATTAAGAGAAACAAAATTATATAATTGTATGATGACACAGTTGTGACCAACAGGAAAATAGCTCTGTCCACAAATGTTAATGTTATTAATATAGTAATATGGTAGATTCTGAATTATGGGGGAGAGGGATGGCTCAGTGGTTTGAGCATTGGCCTGCTAAACCCAGGGTTGTGAGTTCAATCCTTGTGGAGGCCGTTTAGGGATGTGGGGCAAAAAAAAAAATTACATGCAACTAATACAACTAGCATGTACTTAAAGCCAGACTGTGCCTCTGATATGGTATACTGCTCCCACTAACATCATTGGAAGTTATGTATGCATATCTGAAGGCCAAATTTGGTCCCTAAAGTGTCTGCTCAAGAAAAAAGACTAATCAGCACTAGATACATGCTGTTCATTTTAACTTTTAGCTATAATATGGAGGACCTGCCCAAATCTAGGTAAATATTGTTTCAAAATGAGTTCCAAGGAATATTTCCCTAGATTTTTGCTATTATTCTTTGTGAAAAGAACATATAATATGGTTATAACTTCTCAGAGCAGAAAGTTGGAAATCAAACTTTTATGTTCTGTATGTTCTCTTTGCAAGAGGAGCCATTTAAGAACTGCAGGTACTAACTTGTTTCACTGTTTAATAGATAACTGTAGGTTATTTATTTGGGGGTAAACGAGAACATGGTATACCTGACAGAAAGCTCTGATCAATGCTCAGGCTAATTCTAGATAGCAGTTCTTCACATGCAGCACCGGAAGTCTGGCATAATATTAAATTAGAAATTTTATAAAACAAAGGAATTTTCAAAACAAAAACTTTGCAATTTTATAGCTAAATTTGCTAATGGCCATTTGAAAGGTACCATTAAATTCAGCCATTAAAAAAACAAAACAGAAACATTAAAAACAATGGGAAACCATACAAAGATTACATAACAAATTCTGGTACAAGTCTACACTACAAATCAAACATGCATACATGAGTACATAGATACACCACTAAACAGAAAACTCCCAAGCTACATCTAGACTGCATCCCTTTGCCGACAGAGAGATACAAATCAAGCACTTGGGAAGTGCAATGAGCTTGGGATTTAAATATCCTGAGCTTCATTTGCATACTCACATTCCGACGTTGTGCCGATCAGGCTCAGTGTCGAAAGTCAAAGTAAAGTGTAGCCGCGGCTCTGCCGCGTTTCTGCCGCCAGCAGGGGCTTTTTCGGCAGAACCTGTACTCATTTTTTGAAGAGTACAGATCCTGTACTCCTCATTTTTTGAGGAGTACAGGATCTGCCGAAAAAGCCCCCACTGTCAGCAGAAAGGCGGCAGAGCCGCGGCTACACTTTACTTTCACTTTTGACACTGAGCCTGATCGGCACAGCATCAGAATGTGAGTATGCAAATGAAGCCCAGGATATTTAAATCCTGGGCTCATTTACACTTCCAAAGTGCTTGATTTGCATCCCTCCGTCGGCAGAGAGATGCAGTCTAGACACAGCCCTAGTGACCAGTACCCAAACCAACCTAATTTTGCCATTTCTCGAGCCACTTGAGTACCTTAATCATAAAAAGTTGTAAAATGTCTGGCCATTCAACCACATACTATTCAAAACATCAGTGATATTTTACAACTGAAGACTATCTACATTTTTATTAATCAAAGTTTATGTAACTTCCATTAATTGCAATCTGAGTATATTAATTCCATGTACCCTTAATTAGGTAAATAATCATTAGAGGCAAAGATATTCTTATACCAAATTGTAAAACAATTCCCATTATATTAAAACAGGAATCTTCACTCAGATCATCAAACTTGATACACAGAATAAATATTGATCCCTCAAGATCATCTAATCAGAGGAAGTGGGTTTTGCCCATGAAAGCTCATGATAGCTATATCTATATATAATTGTTTTTAAAGTTACTGACTAACACGGCTACCCCTCTGAGGCTACGTCTAGGCTGCAAGCCTCTTTCGAAAAAGAGCGTCTAGACTACAACCAGTACTTTCAAAAAAGCAAGCCGCTTTTTCAAAAGTGAGCACCCAGGCAATCTGGATGCTCTCTTTCGAAAAAGCACAGTTTGCATTACATAGCGCCTTTTTTCGAAAAAGCACTTTCGAAAAAAGGCATTCTTCCTCGTAAAACTAGGTTTTCTGTGGTCGAAAAAACTGCCACGTTCTTTCGATTTACTTTAGACGCAAGGGAAGTTTTTTTTCAAAAAAAGGTCACTTTTTTGAAAAAACCCTGTAGTCTAGACCCACCCTGAGACTTTAGAACAAATAGTGTATGTGTATATAGATAAATTATCCAAAAGCATAATGCTAAAACAGTACAAGATTCAATCAAGGGAAAGATGATCATTAACTTAAGTAGTTAGCAGTTCTTCTCAATTCACACACAGCCATGAAACTAGAAACATAATTTTGTATCTGTATAGTTCACCTGAGTACCTATATTTTATATTCTATCTGATAAATTTGTCTGTCTGAGATCTACCTTTTGAACATGTTAAACTTATTCTAAGCCTCTCTTGTGGATCTGTTGTATCCATGTTGACTAGGTATGTTCTGTTGAGCAATTTGGGACTTAGATCATCTGAGCAGACTTCATCTTCTGTGCATTAAACACTTGTTGCTTTAACAAATTTCTTTCACGTTAATAATAGTTTTTATTTTCCTCAACCATAAGTGAAAACGTTTTACTAGCTATTTTATTTATATATATATATATATATATATAATTGTAGAATCATAGAACTGGAAGAGACCTCGAGAGGTCATCGAGTCCAGTCCCCTGCCCTCACAGCAAGACCAAGCACTGTCTAGATCATCCCTGACAGGTTGATATATGGAGAAGCATATTGTTTTGTTTAACTGAAATTTGTCTTTAAATGTATTTTATACATATTTTGAAAACATCTCTTCTTTCCATCCAAGTAATGCCACTGCCATTCATACGATACAATCATAGATAAGTGTGCCAAAAGAAAAATGTAATTGTCCTGTTAAGGCATCTTAACTAGCTCATGATTAAAGTAAGTTTCTGGGATTTCTGTAAGGGGAAAGAGTAAATTATGTCTGGGTAGAGATGTAAATCTCATTGAAAACCTGTTTCAGTTAACTGAGGACAAGAAATGTCAAAATTCAAATGTCAAGCCAGGTTTGTTCCTTGATGGAGAGACAGTATCTCAAAGTGCAGCAACTAGTAGGTGCCCTCAAACAGTAATTTAAAAGAGCAATAACTGGGTCCCTGGCATCAGGACAGTAGGTTAGTCTGAAAAAAGATCAGAACCATCTATTTGCCAAATTACCCACTGCAGCAGACCAGAGCTGTGATATGGGACAATTTTACTTGAGCCTGTTCCCATTTGAGCCAATGGTAAAACTTCCATTAAATTCAAAAGGTGACACATGGAGCTATAGGGAGCTAAATTTTAACTGTCAACACTAGTATAAAATGTAGAAAGAGGTTGTGATGGAGTGAGTTCCTCATACTAGCACTGCAAGAGGTGGGTTGGCTGGGGTAAGGATGTTAAAATGCAGTTACGTTCCTAATCAACTACTCAATTTTTTTATTGACTACTTGATTACTCGATAAGGGTAGACAGTTACAGCGCTCAATCTGGCTTGCACCAGAATCCCAGCATAATCTCCCCTGCTGCCGCCCTGCATTGTAAGGGACAGGGAAGCTGGCCTGGGACCAGCGACTGAGCCAGTGTCTTCGCGTGCCGGCTCCCTGTCCCTTACAATGCAGAGCGGCAGCAGGGGAGGTGTAAGGGGATTATGCTGAGTAATGAGAGACCTGCGGGACCAGGACCTGAGCCAGTGTCTTTGTGCGGTGGCTGCCCAGTCCCTTAATATTGCAGAGGGGCAGTGTGTATTTGGGGGGTGGAGGGATGCGACTAGTCAATAGTGCTAACCAATAAGCTCCTGCTAATCAGTTAGTCAACTAGTCACTTACATCCCTAGGCTGGGTAGGCCCATTCAGCTAATTAGGCTGCAAATGGGAGTTTTAGGTGGAGGCAGCTGGTTGAAACTTGGCTCACTTGCACATAGAAAACCAGGTAATGGGCCTACAGACTAGGCAACTGGGCAACTCCTGGGAAGAGGGAAAAGGATTTTGGAACTGAGAGAGTAGTAGAGCCAGCATGATAGGAAGCAGTCCGGGGAAGGAGCAGTGAGGGAGGAGAGGCAGCCCAGTAGGGCTGAGCTGAGTGGGAGCCCTGCACTAGAACTCACAGATGAGGGCAGGTCCAAGCTCCCCTACTAGCTACCAAGGACCTAGAATAGAACGGAGGCAGTAAATAGGAAAACTTCCTAGGAGTACTGGATGACTGAACCATGGAAGGGCCACGCTGAGTGACCTCACCAGAGGGCTAGGTCACAAAGAAGATGTTGCAAGTCCTGGAGCAAGAGGAGCTGCAGACCAGTCAGAATAATGGCATGTCTGCCACACATGAGGGGTGTCTACCTTTGGAGCTAATCCCCAGAGTGACTGGGAGGAGGCACCAGAACACAGCTGAGTGGTGCACCCTTGACAGGGATAGCCTCTTAAAATACACGCCTGTGTATAGTGCTGACAAATATTTCTGTAATGTTCAGCCTACTGGACTACCCAACGTGGCTCTGCATGGGAACGTCTACATAGCAACATTATTTGAAAATAACGTAGTCTGCATCTACACAGCAGGCAGTTATTTCAAAATAATGTTGAAACACTGTCAAGCTGGAGGACTTCTTACTCTAACTCCTGTAACCCTGTAACACTCATTGTACAAGGAGTAAGGGAAGTCGGAGGAAGAGTGCTCTGTTTCGAAATAAGTGCTGTGTAGGCAGCACCAAAACTCGAAATAAGCTAAGCAATGGACGTATCTCAATTTGGGTAGCTTTTTTCCAGTTAAGTCCTGCTGTGTAGATGTGCTCCATGAGTATTAAATAATCTCTCTACTACATATGCTCGTCCATGCACATGCATATTGCAGTTAGCATCTGTGATCCACTCCATGCCTTTCCTTATGCTCACTGTGAGGGCCAAATCCTCCCATCCAGCACAGAGTTCAAATTCTGGGGATCAGTGGCAGGTGAAAGGGAAGGAATCTTCCCCAAATTGAGTGGTTGCAAAACCACTCCCTGGCTGCCACCACCACATTGGCTCTGATGGCATAGCTCTAATTACAGCCTATTGCAAATGTAAGCAGGGTCTGAATCTATGCTTCTATTACAGCCAGCTGGAATGAATTTCTGGGCATATGCATGTAAATACAGTTCACTCAGTTTGCATACATCTGCCAGATATTTAACTGTTACAGTGGTGTTTTGCCCATTGTAAACAATTTGGCTGTTGTGAGGTCACAAATTGTGTTAGCACTAATGCAGGAATTGTGAAAGATGATCACCAATGCTTGCAGTTATTGTGGGAAAAGTCAGACTGTTTAACTCAGTTCAAAAGGAGAAACCTTCTCAGTGTAAAGAACCTCGAATGGACAAGGACTCCACTGCCAAAGCTCTGGGACGTTAAATGGGGGAGGGCAGGACTCTGAATTAGCAGGCTACATGCCCTTGAGACATGAGCTGTAAGACTGGTTCAACCTCCTCCCCACCCCTCCCCCACCCCCGTTTTAACGATAGAACTAGAACTGACTCCATAAGAAGTCTTTTTCATTATTTTAAATTTACTCCAGCGGATGCTGGAATTTTGGGGGACTGGACTGTGCTTTGGGCTGAGAGCAGAAATCACTGACAACTGACATCACTAGGTTTGGCTCAGAACCAAATCCACCACAAGGTTGGCTGTGGGCCAGTGTGAGAAGCAGTGGGTGAGCCAGCGGGAGCAGTAGTAGGCGGCCGGCAGGAACAGTGGAGGCGGCAGCACGATGAACAACCAGCAGAATGGCGATGGGGAGGCATAATGAGTGGCCAGCAGGGCAGTAATGGAGAGATGTAATGAGTGGCCAGCAGAGCGGCAGAAGTGAGGGGCGACGAATGGCCAGCAGAGCTGCTCCAGAAAGCAGCAAGCAGGCGGATGGCAAGCAACCAGTGGAGTTAATGAGATGAGTGGGGTGCAAAGAAGGGTTGGGCATGTGAAGGGGACATTTGCGTTGCTGGACTTAAGAACCTGAAAGGAAAAGTACATTGCCCAACCTTCTTGGGGTGGGAGTGTTACTTGTGGTTTCAGTTATGGACTCTGGTTTCGGTGTTTTGTCAAATGAGTGTCATATTACTTCCCACCCCTTTTATTAAAAGTTTCTTTTTCTTCACTCAGACTCTGTGCTTGCAAGTGGGGAAGCAGTGCCTTTCACAGGTGCTCAGGGATGTTGTGTGAATTTCCCAGGTTACTGGGTGGGGGCTTAAGCCAATTCTGTGTTGGACGGAGAGGAACCGCTAAATATTGAATCCGGCCCTGGCTGCTGCTGGCGCTACCTGGCAGAAGGGTTACACAAGTAAGCTTCTCCTGCCTTGCCCCTTCCCTGTGTGCTGGTATTCAGGAAGCTTCCAAAGTGCAGAGCTGCGCACCATGCAGAGGACATACATCCCCTGCAGAGCCTTCATTAAATCCTGTCCCCCCTCATGCAAATGAACCCAAGGGAACAGGACTTGTTCCTTTCTAAAATGTCTCATGACAGCTAAACTAGTGTCCCCCTGACATTGGTGACCCACCTCTGGTGAGACCAGATCTGCCATGTTATTAACTGGGAAATTAATTATATGAACAATTGGTTTTCTAGTCCATCACCTTCATCACTCAGCCACAACTAATGTTTGTTGAAATTATGTTTGAAAGTAAACATAAGCTACTGAACATAATCAGCTGGATACCAGCTAAAACCTCTGTCACAGCACAGAGAGTAAAATATTACTAAGAAACTGGGACAAATTTTCCTCCTCTTCCTGCCTGTCTCTTCTCAGAATGCATTCTCTCTGCCATTCCTGTATCTCTGATCATGGATGTGCATCTTAAATTAAATATTCCCCCAAATTACTATTTGTATTACAGTGTCAGTTAGGAGTCCTAGTCATGTGGTAGGCACTGTACAAACACAAAAGAAAAAGGCAGTCTCTGCACCAAGAATTGCTAGCAAATAGTACATCTAACCACAGCTAGGAGATGTGATTACCAGCCTTTAACATACACACGCTAGCTCTGCTTGACCAAGTGTGCTAAAAATTACAGTGGGGCCATGACTGACAGGTGGTAGCTTGGAGTAGCCACCCAGGTACAATCCCACCAGATCCCTTGAGTACATACTCAGATGTCTGACCTCATGTGTTGTCCTGGCCACCACAGATATATTTTTATGCTATTTTTAGCATAACAGTTTGAGTGGAGCTGGTGTTTTGAATATCTCCCCAAGGTGGGAATCAAACTTAATATATAGCAGCTGGACAATGTAAGACAAGACTGTATAAAAAATTAACACAAAAACTTTGATGTATGGGCTAAAATTTGTGAACTATACAATCTTTTTTCCCCTTGTCAACATGGCATAGAAGCAAGTCAGAGTCACTCAAGGGTGTTCTAAGTTTTGCTAAGAGGAGCCGTTCCTTTGTTATAGTTTTCTTTCTTTCTCTCTCTCTCTGGATTGATGCCTCATTTAAATCTATATTCTACACTGAGGTCTCCAAGTTTGTATCCCCAACAATCCACATGTTGTCAGCTCTCTCCTCTTACAGCTCCTAGTCTCCCTTCCACCCTGTCTCATTCCCTTCCTATCTGAGTCACTCCCTCTCGGTCCCACCCTTCTGAATCCAAGTAGGCTGTTTTCTATATCCTGAAGAAATCCTCACTTGACCCCATGCCTCCCTTCTTTATTGTCCCATCACATTTCCCCCCTTTATCTCCAAGTTCCTTGAATGGGCTGTCTATGCACACAGCTCTTATTTCTTTTCAACTCCCTCCTAGATCTCTTCCAGTTTGGATTCCACCATCTCTCTGCCACTGAAACTGCCCTTTCAAGCTCACTAATGACCCCATCCTTTGCAGTTCTAAGGCTTTCTGTTTCATACTCATTAATCTGTTTGCTTTTGACACTGTCATTTCTTGGTTTTTTTCCTGTGTCAACCTGCATGCAACTTGGAAGTAGGAACACAGGTTGCAGGAGGGAAAAGTTTGGAGGAGTCACCAGGAAGTCGGTCTGTGTGCACATGGTTGGAATGCCACTGTGATAGCTCTGTAAATAGTTTTCTTAATTATGGAACTATTTGATTTTACAACTATGGAGTCCCTTGATGGTAATAAGTAACGTGCAGTACATGAAACACTTCCTATGGTATTGTCACCTTCTTCAGTGTTACCTCCAGTAGATTCTCTTTTTTTCCTTTGCTCTCAACTGAATCTGACTTTATACTCAATGAGAAACCACTGTAAGCAGGTGGGAGATGCTCTTGAGGTGACTTGTGGTGCAAAGAAAGAAATAATAAAAATGGAAGGCATAATGCCCATTGTGACATGTCTGTGATATCAATCCCATCTGAACAGGTGCTAACCAATGAAGTTGCTGCCTTTTTCAATTATCTCCTATTGCTGAAATATTCATTACCTCCCCTCTCCCACTCCCCCCGCACACACACACCCCTTCATGAGAAAAATAATATATTTTTGTAGGTATTCCATGGAGCCCCTTCTGTAATGGGGGGCAGGTTAGCCAGAATCCCTACTAACATAACTGATTTGGAGCCACGGCTCCAGACTGTCCTAGGTTCTCTGCAGTTCTGTAGTGATAAGTTCAGCTCTTCCTGCTTTGAAATAAGGTCACCTGACTCCTTCCTGGTTTTTTGGAGAAATCCCAGGTCACAATGATACAAGAAGGAACTCTTACAATGGATCCCCATGGAGTTTTCTGTCCCCTTAGTTCTCTCCTGGGAGTTTCAGCATGGGATGTGTATGGAAGTGATTTGGCCCCATGTTATTTAGTTAATAAATAAATACCTATGCAAAGTAAGGTTTGGTGTTAGATTTTTTTTTTAAATCAGATGCTTCATTAGGAACCAGAGATTCCAAAATATGAAGAAAATGCTTGATAGTGAACACTGACATTATGGGGGATATGCACAATGAATACTAAACCACAAAAGTTTCTAGTATTGCTGCCCAGAATCTGTACTTGAGTTTCCAATATGCACATTGGCTTTTGGAGGCATTGTAAGGAGTTCTAGCATGAGGAATTACCTTAGATTGTATCAAGATCTTCTATCTGGGTCACTGATATCTGAACTAAAAATTCTTCCAAGCAGCAGGGAGAAGACAAAAGGAGCCACAATGTTCTCACAGGTCAATAAAGCAAGCTTAAATCACCCAGGCTGGTGCAGCGGAGGGAGCAAATTACCCCTTGCTCTAGCAGAAAAGGCTGCATCCAAGGAGAGGGGGAGGCCTGACTCATGGGAGGAGTCAGGCAGTGTTTACATCCCACATCCCCTGGGCTCAAACACAGTAAGGTGGCATTAGACTGGACCTGACATCCTTTAACAAGAGAGAACAAGAAAACAAATGAGCAAGTGTCAGCCAGTGACTCCAGCTTTAACTCCACTAGTCTCTTTAATTTTGGGTTTGCCAGGCCCCTGCTGTCACTTTGTCTGTTTGCAGAGTTCTTGTAGCTGTGTTGGTCCCAGTATTCCAGGGACAAGCTTGTCTCTCTCACCAATAGAAGTTAGTCCAATACAAGATATTACCTCACCATTTTTTCTACTTAAGGGCTGCTCATTTATGCACTTAAATTCCTTATGTCAGGCAACATGGGATTTTGTAACCTGCTAGCATTCTATTGAGATTTTATAAAATACTGGCTATAAGCTAATCAGTGACTATTTTGAGCTCCAGTTACTGCCTCTACACTTCTCCATGTCTGAGTCCCAGCAATAGCTTCTTCAATAGACCATTGGGGATTCAGGTGAATTCACTCTTCTTGATGCAGAAAGATGCAAATTCCACTTCTCAGTGTTAGAGGGCCTGCTGTTCTCT
>CM057847.1:22881726-22929921 GCA_030068395.1 Apalone spinifera | reverse complement strand
GGAGAGATTAACCCTTGGGGGGGGGAAGGGAGGGAGGCAGGTGATGTGTCCAGTAGCCCTATGTATGGAGCTAAGGTGCTGCTGTACTGAATAAGCACAGCACCTGCTCACTGGTCAGACTTTCACCCCTAATATCATTACCCACTGTTAGGGCTGTACTTATAGTCTGCAAGACCCAGCTGCAGGAAAGTACACTCACACCAGCCTCTCCATGGGCAGAGTTCTTGCAGCAGGAGCCCTGTGCCTTTGAGTAGTTGGTGGAAGACTGCATAAATCTGTGAAGAACTGAGCCCACGGTAAGTGTGGCCTAGCCATGGAATCAGGACTTGGCTATGGCTTTTTGAAGTGTTGGGAAAAGCATGGGGGGAAGGTAGTTCCATGCTCCCCCAAAAAGGGAGGGGGCACAGGCAGAAAGGGACAGAGCTGAGGTCAGTCAGCCCTTAGCAGCACCCAGACTGCTGCACCTTGTCACATGCCCTGAGAGCTGTGCACAGCAGAGCAGCGCTCCAGGGCTCTAGAAGCAATTACGGTGGCTGCAACCAGGAGATCCAGGCCCCTTTGAATCTCTGGGCCCTGAGGCAAATGCCCCCTTTGCCCTCCCTTGTCAGTGGCCCTGTCGGGTTGCCATGAACACTATTTGCTTTCTTCTCCCTCACCCACAAAAGGAGGCAATAGCCAACCAGGTTTTTCTTTTTGGGGGGAGAAGGGGCTGCATACTTTTTTAATGTTCAATTTTTTGGAGAATTTTGAGGGATCTGGATGATATAGGGATTTCACTTGTAGTTCTCTGGTTCAAATGTATCTTAGGATGGTAGCTCATGGAGTCATTGCGTCTGAAGGCTGTGTTTGCATCCCTTAGCCCTGTTCCTGATGGACAAGCTTCCACACATGTGGGCATGCATAAGAGAGGTTAAAGAAAAATTTGAGTGGAAATGGTGATTGGTAAAATGATTTTGTTATTCTTACACACACCCTGCAGGCCATAATGATCACACACACACTCACTCCCTGCAGGCCACGGTGATCTCTCTCTCTCTCTCACTCTCACACATACACACACACACACACTCTGCAGGCTATGGTGATCTCTCACACACACATGTATACACGCACACACTGCAGGCCATGGTGATCTCTCTCTCTCACACACACTCATTCTCTGCAGGCCACGGTGATCTCTCGCTCACACATGCATACGCACACACACTGCAGGCCACGGTGATCTCAGACACACACGCTGCAGCTCTCTGAGAGACATGTGTACAAGGTTTAAGGTGATGCGCAAAGCCAAGTAAAGGCCCAGCAGCCATGCAGGTTGCTGCCTGCCAGTGGCCCCAGGGAGCTATTTAGCTGCCTGGCCCAGGGAAGCAGCCACAGCCCAGAGAGCAAGAAACCCAAGCTCACTCCCGCCCCAGGAAAAACCTGCATTTCCCTCACCAGGCACCCGCCTTTTCTGGGACGCTTTGTGCCCAAATTATTGCTTCTGCTGCTCCAGCTCCACTCACGTTGCAGCACTGCTCCCAGCGCACCCTCAGCCCCGCAAAGCGCCTTTAACCAGCACCATGGTGCGAAGGGAAATTGCCCCTTGCTCCAGTCCCGGCCTGAGGGGGCTCACTGGGGGCTCCCAGGAAGTGACCCTGCTGGGATGGGTGGGGGGTAACGCACCTCCCCTCGAGCGAGAACACGGAGTCTTTTTCCCAGCAAGCCCACAAGCAGCCGCCGGCCATCGCACTCGAAGCTGGGCTCTGTCTTCCCAGGGGGCCAGGCCGCTCCCCTGCGTTCCAAGGGGCAGCCAGGGCCCAGGACCTGCAGTGCTCACTGGCTCCCTCCCCCACCACATGGCAGGAAGGCTTCAGGGAGGGGGAGGAGTGATGCCCCAGAGACTGGCTGGCAGGGGCTTTGCTCTTCCCTGGGCCAATCTACAAGGCTGCTTTCATGGCTCAGGGCTTGTCCCCGCCTGGCGAGGGAACAGGCCGCTCATCTTAGAGCGCAGCACAAACACCTGCTGCATGAATCTCCTTTCCCCTGGAGCTGCACTTCTCATGCTTGGCCACCGCTCCTTGGCCCTGCATGGGGCGACTCCAAGCTCACTAGTTTACCGGTGAACCCAGCATCTGGAAGACGCTGGTGGGTTTGTGAGTCTCAGTGTGGCGGGTGTCTCTGTGTATGGAGGGTGTCTTCCCTCCTCCCCTTAATGCTGAATTCTTCCCCCTGCGTTGGGCAGTCCCAGACCCCACTTAGGCATTACAGAGGCTCCTGGGTCACCATGGGGGGGTGCATTCACACCCTTCACACACACCCCTGCGTACAGGCCCGGGAAAAGGGTAGAGGTAACATTGATGAAGAGCACTACTCTTGTTGGCTTGTTCAGCAGGGAGGTGGGGGGAGGGATGGGCAATGGAAACTAAACTACCATGTCAGGCTGCAATGTCATCCCTACACGAGATAAGGAAAATATAAAACCATTTCAGTGCCTTGTTAATGTTTAACAGAGTGTGTGAAATTTAAATATATTTTCCTGAACTACTTTTCCAGTTTGAATCAAAGCACTGTAGTAAGATGAGGGCCTGAAACATAAGTCCATGTATCACAAGACACGATGGTCAAAACTTTGCTCATATAAATCAAAGTTAAGATATGAGCAAGAAACAGGTTCTGCTAACAGAATCTGGGATGAGTAGGGTTAATGGTGTAAAACACTAAATGGTGCTACACACAGACTATAAACACATTTCAGAGGGGTCGTAACAGAACACCTTGTGAAGAAACATCTTGGTACCAACATACTCTCCACAGATAACAGACATACTGACCCAGATTCAGGACAGGGTCTATACCAACTCTGGGCAAAATACCCGCTGCAGTCCAGATCCGGCCCACCAAGCCCCCAGATCTGGCCCGTGGGTGCAGCAGGGAACCTCAGACAGACTCCCTACCTGCCCTCCGCACAATGCTGAGAAAAGCAGTCATTGCAGGGCTCTGTTTGAACACCTGTGAGCCCCGGGGAGGGGAAGAGGCTTCATGTACTGCCCCTGCCCCCCAGCACAATCCCACTGGCTGGTTGTGACACACCCTTCTTCCCTCCCCTCAGGAACATAGCTGTTCATAAACCACATGGCCCCTGCAGCCCATGTAGACAGAGAGTCTGCTTGAGAAGGCTGCTTGCTCGGAGTCAAGCAGGTAAGTCTCCCAGCCAGAGCCTGCATCTGGCACGTCACCCCTTTGCCTCCCTACCCCACATAACCCAAACCCTCTGTCCCCCCTCCTGCATCCATATCTCTACCCAGATCCTGCACCCCATTTCCCTGCGCCAGGTTGCAATCCAAACCCCTACATACTAGTCTCCTGCCCGAAATCACAACCCCCTCTTGTCCAAGGTCACAACCCAAACCTCTGCACCCTAGTCTCCAAACCCAGGTCACAACTGTCTCCTCACCCAAACTCTCTCCCAGACCCCACGCTCTCTCCTGCACCCCTATCCATTACTGCAAGCTCCCTTCTGCACTCAACCTCCATTCCAGACCCCATACCTCCTTCATTAATCTGGAAGAGTGAGGCCCTTGACCACTTTCCAAATTCTTGGAGTGGCCCCCCATCGACAATTATTGCCCACCCCTGGTCTAAACTGACGGCATGGTAGTGATTGAACCCCCATGTACAAGGCAGATCTAGGTAATGTCAGAGGCTACATCTAGACTGCAAGCCTTTTTCAAAAGAGGCTTTTTCGAAAGATACTTTTGAAAAAGCCTCTTTCCAAAAAGAGCATCTAGTCTACAACCAGTACTTTTGAAAAAGCAAGCCACTTTTTCGAAAGGCAGTCTGGATGCTCTCTTTTGAAAAAGCACAGTTCGCATTACATAGTGCCTTTTTTCGAAAGAGTACTTTCAAAAAAAGGCGTTATTCCTCGTATAACGAGGTTTTCCACAGTCGAAAAAACTGCTGCGTTCTTTTGATTTACTTTCGAAAGAACACAGCAGCAGTCTAGACGCAGGTGAAGATTTTTCGAAAAAAGGCCACTTTTTTCAAAAAAAACCCCTGTAGTCTAGACACACCCAGAGTGTGGCAACCTGATACTTCAGGAGTGATGTGTAACTTGTTTGTACCTATGTATAAAAATGTAACTCAGCGCAGTTGTCTTTGTCCAGCTGAGGGGGCAGCGTTGGATTCCTGGCACTGACTGAGCTGGTCCATTGTCGGGGGTACATATGCATAGTGGTTCGGTGGAGTCTACTGCCAACTATTCTGTACTTCATTTGACAATAAACCTGACCTGGTGTCTTTATCCTTATCTGATTTTGAGGGTCTTTGGTGTTGACTACATGTACAACAGAGTCTGTTGTGTTGAGTACTCGCACAAAGCCAACGTGACATACAGGAGGAGCATACGCACACAGCAGAAAGGTTATCAGCACTGGACAGAGTAAGAGACCTGTCAGGACACCACACTTCTGGCCACCATTACCATGAATCTCAATAGGCCAGAAAACCACCATACAGCTTAAAGTCTGTTTGGCTGAACTCAACTGAGAAGTCATTCATGGTGATGGCAGTTGTTTCTGCTTTCACTCCAATGGCAAATTCATGGATCAACTTATCTCTGCCTCCCTAAAACAAATGCCAAAACAGCTGAAATCCATAAACTCGTGGCTTATTACCAAGAATGATGAGCAGACCCAGCTAACTGGCAGCGAAGTGAATAGCACCCTGCCCCAGGATTTGTTTTGCAAAACCATTGCATTGGGTCAAGCAATAGTGGCCACTACTGATATATGGAGCAGGTAATGCTTTACCTCTCTCCCCATGTACAACCACTTGCAAAGAATTTTGAAACAGCTCATTATGCCAGTATCCAAAAGTTACATCTGGTATTCATTTTACATGCTCACTTAAGCTGCAGTACCCTTCCATTTCTGTAATGTGGAGTGGTGTTATCAGTGTGCACTGGAGTGATGGATGATAGAAATTTTTAATAAAACCACAGTTATTAGTATGAGCAGAAAATACTTTGGAGAAGAAGTCAAAATTGTCTTTAATGAGTCTTTTTCAGTAGATTGTTAATTATGAGCCTGGTCCAACTCCTATTAATGTTCATGGAGAAACTTCCACTTATTTTAGTGGGGCTTGGCCCCTGGGAGCTGCAGATAGCCATACCCGTACCTGCAGATGCAAGGTAAACAACTTGTCTGGTGGCTTGCCAGTGGCTTAACAAACCATGTGCGTCCCATGGGCCACAGGTTGCCCACCACTGGCCTGGGCCCTATAACAACATAACATGTTCTGATTCCCCACAGGATTGTGGTTTCATCTGATCTCAATGTTAGCTGCATTGTGAAGTGAGTGGTTACACTGAAACCATTAAAGTGCAGCAAAAACGCTGAGGAACGACATCTCAGCTCAATGCAGAGATGTAGTCACACAGCTTCCATTCCATTCGTAGTAATGAGACTGGAAGGTTAAAGCTCCAATCTTTGAATTAAGAATATAGCTCTATAGGAATGTTTGTTTTGTGCAGAGTGATAATCCTGAAACAGGGACCCATGAATTCCTAATGTAGCTTCCCGATGTACATAATTGTTGCTGTTGTGAAAAGAAGGAAAAGAAGTTTGTGTAGTCATGAATAGGAGGGGGAAGTCCATTAGACATCCTCTCTGTTGAGCTATTGGCTTCCCAGAGGAAAAAGTTTGGAACTTTCTAATGGAAATATATTTTAACAGGTAAATTTATATATTAGAGCCAAGCCTGATACCTTACTCAAGCAAGTAGTTTAATTCAGTGTTTCTAACCCTGTTTTTATTAAGTACCCTTTTAAAAAAAAATTATAAGTACCCCCAGTACCTACAGTTTTCAGACACACACAATTTTTTTCTGCCATTGCAACACATTTATGTAAGCTACTTAATCATAGCTGGATGTGTGATGAAATGTTTGGGTGTAAAAAGTACAAAAATAATAAAGCTTAAAACAAAACTTCACTTTTCTCCAAATTTCAGTTGTGTTGGCGTACCCTCCAGACTTCTCTCGAGTACCCCTAAGGGTATTCATACCACTCACTGGTTGAGAAACTCTGGTTTAATTTACTCCAAATCCTCCCAAAATTCTGCTTAACACATTTGGGTCTGTTAACACATATATTTAACCTAATGCAGAATTTAACAAGGTATTTTTCCCTCATTCAGAAACCCGCTGCATCATTATTGAAGATTGTGGTGAGTACAAGCAGAAGCAATATTATTTTTAATCTTTATTGATTTCTTGAAAGAAATAAAGTGAACATACTTTAACCTCAGACTCTTCAAGGCTGTGCAGAGTTTAGAGAACGTAGCAGGACACAAGAGGCCTAGGCTCTGTTCCTAGCTCTGGCACTGACCTGCTGTTTGACCTTCACCTTTATCTCCCTGTGCTTCCCTTTTCTCGCCTACTCTTTGTCTGGGCCGTCTGTAGACACGCTGCAGCAGGGAGAGACTGTATCTTATTATGGATTTGTCTAATACAATGGGGCCTTGATCTCAGCTGGGACCCCTACTCACTATCCTTATACAAAGCATAAATAGTACTAGAAATCAACAGAAGGATTGCTCAGTACAACAAAGCTATAAGAGTCAATATACATATTAGTTCAATAGCAAGGTTCAACACAGGCAACTCAAACAATATCCTCTGGTGAGGGAACCTCTGAATAATTGCTGGAAAAGAAAAGTGTCTAATTTTTCTTTTTGTTTCCTTATCTGCCAAAAATGCCTCAGAACTCCATTTGTCCCTCTGCAGAGTTCTAGTAATGCACATAAATGCCCAGAAAGTGTCTCTCTGGCTCATAGTTCCTTGCCATGATCAACAATGATTATTAAGCTGAGGTGCATAAATTTGGCCTGAGACAAACAGTTTAGTCATGTCTAACCAATTGGCTGACATAACCACATCTGTTATTAGTGGAGTTGCTCTATTTTATCCTGTTTTGTACCCTACTTGGGAGTTTTATTGTGCAGACAGATGAGTTTATTCATGTGTTCTCTGGGTTTGTTAGCATTATTGAAATGAATTCTACCTTATGGAACAAAATCTAATTTCTAACAATTAAGGTCCCAAATTTGCAGTCTTTGCCATGACATTACTTTAAAAACAAAACAAACAAACAAACCACACCACTTAAACATTTTTTATTCCTGTGTGCATGAGCTGAAAACCCAGATAGTTTATCCACCTTCTCATAGAGACATAGCATAGTAGCTTTTGACTAGGTATGTCAAAGGAAAATATGAGTACATGAGGTGGCTTGTTCTGAGGAGTTTATCTAAATGCTCTTGAGGAATTGGTTCATCACCTTGTATTTTATAAAGAGCAGGACACTCCCATTTTGCTAAATAAACAGTGTGGCTGAAAGCAAGAACCCAGCATCCAGGCTCAAGACATGAGCCATGAAATAAGAACATAAGAACAGCCATACTGGGTCAGGCCAAAGGTCCATCTAACCCAGTATCCTGTCTGCCGACAGTGGCCAATACCAGATGCCCCAGAGGGAGATATTACAACAGGTAATCCTCACGTGATCCCTCCCCTGTCACCTACCTTCAGAGAAACAGAGGCTAGAGACACCATTCCTACCCATCCTGGCTAATAGCCATTGATGGACCTAACCTCCATGAATCTATCTAGCTCTTTTTTGAACCCTGTTAAAGTTCTAGCCTTCACTGCATCCTCTGGCAAGGAGTTCCACAGGTTGACTGTGTGCTGGGTGAAGAAAAACTTCCTTTTGTTTGTTTTAAACCTGCTGCCTATTCATTTCATTTGGTGACCCCATAGTTCTTATATTGTGGGAATAAGTACATAACTTTTCTACTTATTGCAATAGCTGTTTTGAAATACAATGAAGAAAAAAATCCTAGAAAGTAAGGCGTCTCATTTTTCATACACAAAACAACTGTAGCGCCATATATTTGTTGTCTTCTCAGTATAATAGGAGCCCTTAACACCCTGGCATCTGGGTCAGAGATCCTTATTGGCATTCATCCCTGTTTCAATTTGGGCTTTCCACCAGCAGAAACCACTAGAGAAAGGTTCTATTAGTGCAAGGCAGCCTCCACTGAGGGCTTTCAGGGAGCCAGCATGGCCTGGCAAATGACCAGTAAGTAGCATGCCCCGGGAATATGCAGATTCAGCATGTTGTCTCCACAGGCAAATTTTCTATAAAATGGACAAAACCTGCTTCCTCCAGGATAAGCCCAGGCACTCTTTCCTTCCCCTTGGCTGAATCTCTGCTTCCCCTCCCTGCACACCACAGACCTTGCTAGCTCAGGCTGTGGGATCTAGTACTATGCTCATCTAAGAAAGGCTTGTATTGAACTAGGGCGGGGGTGGGGCAAAAAAACAGGCGCGGTTCATCCAAGTTAGCCCCTCATGGGCTGCTGTTGCTATATTTGCATATGCCTCTGCAGCTGTGGTCGATCACAGTTCCCATTGGCCAGGAACAGTGATCCGTGCTGTGGTGGCCTGCCAGAGGCTAACCCTGGAGGACCAGATCGAGCCCCTAGGCTGGTATTTGTGCACTCCTGAACTAGGGAAACAGGAAAATATGGACAGCACTATAAGGTAATGGCACTGTGCAGTATAATATTTTGCTTAGCTGAAGCTTTGAATAGGGAAACAAGCATATCGCCATTTTTACTGTAGACGAGATGTTTGCTTTTATTTTAACTCATTGTCAGCATAGCTCCCGACATACAGAGTTACAGAAATAAACAGGAATTTTAATTAACTAACTAAAATGAATCATTAACAGTTATGTTATGTAATGCTATTTGGAAACCTCTGAGTGCTTCGCATAGTTACCTATCTGCACATTTTAGAGCTGTCTGTCTGTGAATCTGTTCAAGAATTCAAACAGTAAGAGCTAGGACCACAAAATTTGGCATGCAGCTTCCTCTGAGCCTAAATTAAAGCAGGTCAAAATTTGGTTGTGCCACGAGAATGGAAAGTGCCAGGAAAGAGACTGTTTTCTATAACATGAAAAGGGAGGGGGCAGAGAGAGAAGGGATGTGAAAGGGAGAGTCACAGAGAGGAGGGACACAATACTGAGAGTGGCCACTGTGGGCAGTGAACCAGCAGAGGAGAGCAATATGCAGAGTGGCTACTGGGGGCAGCCACACCACCAAGACAGTGGCCAGCAGGGCTGGGACTCACTATCTTGCCTGCCCCCAACCTAATTAAATAGCCTCCTTGCCCCAAACCCCCGGTCCTTGGGTACAATGTTGCGGGGAAGTCCCTGGTGGCCAGAGGGACTGAAGGGAGACAGAAGGTCCCTGGTGGCCAGGAGAATCTGGGGGAAGGGAGAAAAGGCCCCGCCGGCCAGGGGGGAGAGAAAGCCCCACCAGATGGGACCCCCTGCCCTGAGCCTCTCCTCACATTCCCCCCCACACACTCACTCTCACACCCCCATATCCACAGCCTCCTGGCCTCCGCCTCCTCTCCAAAGCCCTGCACCCTCCTCACCGTCAGCCTCCTGCCCTGAAGGACCCAGGCAATGCCGGATAAGTACACTATATGCGTACAAATTCATACAACTGACACATTCCATAGTTCTTTCTTATATGATTTATTAGTATTACATATTAATGTGGTGAAGTCAGGACACCATGAGATCATTACTACAATAAGTTACCCCAGGTTCATTGACTTCTCTGACCATCTGAGAAGAATATCTTGTGGAAATTCACCTAAAGCCTGGTTGAACCAATTCCCTTTGCAGACAGGAAAGATGACTTTCTCAGTAAGGTGCTCAATTGGGACTCAAAAAGTGGGGTTTAACTCATGGTCTGGAACTGCAGCCTTCCTGTGTGATCTTGAGCCAGTCATTTAATTTATCTGTGCCTCAGAAACCCATCTGTACAACAGGAATAACACTTCCCTCGCTTACAGGGTGTTGTGAGGATAAATTTATCCATAGTTGTAAGCACTCAGATACTATGGTAACGGGGGTGACATAAGCAGTACATAGAAAGATTATGGAAGATACGTACCTAGCTTTCACTGGTTATGCTGCAAATCTGCTGATATTTTAGAGTGTTAAATAGAGCCAATGGATTAATAATGTCTCTAAATCTTCTGAAAGTGCTGCTCATCTCCTAGGTTACAGAACAAGCTTACATCACTAATTGGTCAATCAGGGTGCAGTACTATGAGTGACATGAATGAGCCTGGAACATTTGCAGCTATAGGTTATGAGATTTGCAAAGACTGTAGCAACAATGAAGGGGTGTGCATGTGTAACCCACATACCCACTGGGTGGGGGTCACTGACCCATGTAGTAGCACTTAAAACACTTACAGAGAAAGAGAGAATGAGTTTCCTAGACAGCCTTAGCTGAGAGCCAGCTGGCTTTTAGCTCATAGAGGATCATGCACTAAGCTCCAGATGTACCAGGTTCAGTTCTGCATGTCGCATTACATATGCTTGTCCAGTCTATCAAGCATCCCTGTGTCTAATAAATATGTTGGTATAAAGGGGAGACTTGGGCCAATTGTGGAATTTCTTTGGAGACTCTATAATGCAAATTGCTGTTTTGATCCTGCATTTGCCATGATTAACAAAAGTAGAAAAATCCCTGTGAAAAAGCCAGTTTTGCTTCATAGACACATATTACTGTATTTCTCCTTTGCACTGAGGAGTCCTAACTGTTGTCCTTGGGTAACTTTTCTGCTTTCTTAGTAATGAATACAAATGTCAGTTAATTAAGTCTGAATGACAGTGTAAATCCTATCGTAGCATATAAAGCAGCTCCACTTTTTATTTTCCTTTTGACATCTCTAGCTCATGCACTATTCACCAAAGTAAAGGAAAAATGTTTATATGCAGCCTGTATAATAATTTAAAAGAATTTTGTAAAAATGTTGATCACAGTAAACAAACTACTACAGTAGTTTTTTGCAGCTTCCATAAAAAAAGTTTCCATTTTGTTTACTAGCAAAAATCATGCTTGCATTTAGTCAAATACTCCATATAAAGCTCAATTGATATATGACTGGTTTCCACATAGCTGTTTGATTCTGACCATATTTGTGGCCCTTTTTATTCAGCCTTTGCAAACATTCACACACATTGGATTATTTCATCCAAATGTTCAGGGAATGGCTGTTCTTCATATCTATACCTGTGTTTGAAAGCACAGTGTGGGGGGGAGATGTACATGTGATGGGGTTTATATACTCTCCCCCTCAAGGGAAGGAAAGGGAAGGGAAGGGAAGAGTCATTGCACTTGTTATTTGTGAGGAAAAATACTTGCCTCAGCTCAGATGTTAGTTCTGGACAATGAGATGGGCAAGAGGATCCATTAGGGAAACAGATTTTTTGAACTAAGTGTTCAGCTAATGGGAAATGGTCATGTCTTGCCTGGACCTGGAGGAACTCAGGCAATAGGCACAGAGATTCTGCTTTGGACTCCCAGGACTGTTGTACTAGAGCCCCTGGAAAAACAGGGAGGTTTGAGATTTCATTGTAACAGGTTAGTTTGTCCTATGGGCTGGAGAGCCAGGGGGCTAAGCCAACCCTGATTACAAGATGACCCCCACCTGAGAGGAACCAGGTTGATCCCTGTACAAAAGGAACCTTTGGGAAACAAGAAGGCACCTGGATGAAGAAGCCCAAGGAGAGTTCTAGTCAACAAGTCTAGGGGGGTATGTCTACACTAGCCACCCTAGTTTGAACTAGGGTGGCTAGTGTAGACATACCCTAGGAGAGGACAAATAAAGATGGCAGGTTTAATGAATGATACTGAAGCTAGTTTAGAAAATGTTGACAGGGATGGCAGGAAGATTGATTACAGATTAGAAAAAAGAAAAGGGTAGAGCTGTTTGACCCAGAAGAAGAAGGAGCAAGGAGAACAGGAATGAGCAGTATGGAAAACTTTGCTATTGTGAAATCACTGGCAAAGGATATGAAGACAGGGGATATTAATCCCCTAGGAGTAGCAGAGTGAATTAAAAAAATGCACTGGTGATACAGTAAGAATTAGGAAATTATAGTGTGGTAATTTATTAGTGCAATGTACAAACAAAGAGCAAATGGGGAAACTACTTATGGTCTAAGGTTTTAGGGAAACTGAAAATAAGCTGTCACCTGCCCAAATTTCTGACAGAAACAAGAGTAGTTTATGATGTCCTGACTCAAATGAGAAAGGTGAACTAAAGTGAGGCTTGGGACTTGTCTTCACTACAAGGGGGATCCACTATGGATCCATTTAGTGTGCCTAGTGAAGACCCACTTAATCGATCACCACTCACTCGCTCTTTGACTCCACTACCTTACCAGAATGAGATGAGTAAGAGGAGTCAATGGAAGAGTTTCTTCTTTTGACCCAGCACGGTGTGGACCCCGAGATAATTAGATCTAAGTTATGCCAATTTGAGTTACCCTACTAATGTAACTCAAATTGCATACCTCAGATTCCTATAGTGTAGCTCTGCCCTTAGGTTAGGGGTGGGCAATAATTTGTAATGGGGGGGCCACTCCAAGATTTTGGTAAGTGATCAAGGGCTGTACTTCTGTGGGTGGGGCATGGGGTCTGGGACAGTGGGTGGGGTGTAGAAGGGAGCTTGGGATAGACGACTGGGGTGCAGGAAAGAATGTGGGGTCTGAGAGGGAGTTTGGGTGAAGGAGGGCATTATAATCTGTGGCAAGGGCTTGGGGTGCAGGGTCCAGGAGGGGTTATGGATGCAGGAGATGATTTTGGCCTGGGGGAGGAGTATAGGAATGGATGCAGAGTCTGGGAGGGAGTTGTGACCTGGAGGAGGTGGGGAGAGGGGATACAGAGGATGGTGGTGGCCTGGAGCAGGTAGTTGAGGGGAGAGAAAGGGTGGGGTTCCAGAGGCAGGCTCTGGCTGGGAGGCACATACCTGGGTGGCTCCTAGCCAGCAGCTCTGCAGACTCCCTGATTGTGGGTTATTCCACATGGCTATGCTCCAGGATTGGGAGAGAGGGAAGAGGGAGGGAGAGAGGAGGCCTCATTCACTGCCCCTGCCTTCAGCAAAATTTCTCAGCTCCTGTTGTCTGGAAACTTGCCAACAGAAGCTTGGAGATTTTGCTAGAAGCAGGGATAGTACGCAAAGCTTTCTCCTCCCTGCCCAGCTTGCAGAACAATTAGCAGCCTGTTCTTTAAAGCAGCTGCCCCTGCTCTGCCGTAAGGGTGCATTAGCGAGGGGGCTGCTGGTCAGATCCAGTGATTCGGCAGGCTGGATTTGGCCTGCTAACTGCCTCTTGCCCACCTCTACCTTAGGTGATGAGGTGACTTATTCTAAGTGGCTCATCACCTGGAGAGGAGGTGAAAGCAACCCTTAATAGCAGTCCCAGTCACATGTAAAGGTGAGTCAGTCAGTGTGACTATAAGGTACCGCACTTTCCAGACAAACCTTATATTCATCCCCCTTTGAAATGCCACATAACTAAAAATAGATAACATGTACAACACACACAGAAATCTAGGTCCAAGGAACTGAAAGTGTTAATAGTAGGTACCACAAGTCTGCATATAGTATGTGGAGAACTAAACAGCCATAACAGATTGTGGGGTGGTAGGAAAAATAATAATAATGGAAAATGTCCAGAGCAATTCTTTGATGAAGATAAGTTAGTAGTCCCAAGTGATAGATCACTTACCAATATTAATAAAGCTGTCTGAACCTGGGAAAAGAACCTGTTGCTTCTGTCTGAACCTGGGAAAAGCAAGCAAATGTAGCCAGGAAATCTATAAAGAGGAGGGAGTAGGAAGAGATCACCTCTTGATGCTCATTATATGTCAAAGAGGGGGTAACACTGAAGATGACAATTGGCTCCCTATTTGGAATCTAAGAATAGCTAATTGGGAACTATTTACAAACAAAAAGTTGTAAAGTTTTGTAGAGGACCATGGAGAAAGTTGCTCCAAAATAAGAAAAGTGGAAACACAGGGAGAAATGTCTGAGCGTTAGTAATGATGAGAATTGCAATCTAGAATCCTGTGGCAGTAAAAGAAAATGGAGTAAAGAAACTGAGCTATTGGAGAGGTGGGGCGTAAATGGTGAAACTATTTTAAATGAAAACATTTCACAAATATCTATAATAAAGAGCAAAAATTCTGCTCCAGGCAAGCATGATGTAAGCATTGAAATGCTTTAACTCCTAGCCAAAGGGAGGCTCAGGGTGCTACTCTATGTTGTACAATAGTATATAAAGAAACAGGTGAGATGCCAATAGACTTGAAGCAAGTGGTTATTATTCCAGGAAGGAAACGAGGCAAGCTGTGATTAAGAACTGATGCATATAGGTCAATTGCCCTTCCAGCATGTTTGGATAAAACCATAGGAAGATGGTAACTAATAGATGGGTTTCATACTTAGAATCAGACCCAGTCTGCAGAGTGGGTTCAGGAGGAGGAGAAGTGTGATTGACCTTATTGTAAAGATAGAAATGGACACACAAAAGAAGTATGAGGATTAAAAAATTGATTATAGTAACTTTTTTTGATATTCAAAAGTTTGTGATATGAAGAGAGGACTTGGTGTATAAAAGGAAGAATGCATAAGGGGTTCATTAAATAAAAGAATTATGCCGATCAGAAAAAGGAAAGCCTGTCCCAGTGAATATATACATTCATAAATGGCACTACATAGGGGATTACCTTCAGTACTACCTTATTCCACATTATAATAAATGATGTTCTGAAGGGTGATAAGTGCAAGAATAGGCACCCCTTTATTTGCAAAAAACTGTGTCATATGGGCCAAAACAGAAATGCCAAAGAGCTGCTGAAAGAGTAAATTAAGCTCTAAGAAAGAGTGTGCAAGAGGGAAATGAGGTGCTTTAAAATCTCAATTGACAAAACTAAGGGAATGATATTCACAAAAAAGAAAATTAAAAAACATTATAAATTGTATCCAGATGGACAGAAGTAAGAATAGTTTAAAGCTTCAAATGTTTAAGTGTTTGATATTTGGCAGAATCATACAGAAAGTATTAGAGAAATGAAAAGGTAGAATGAACTTACTGAAAAAGTATTTCTGGATTTCCCTGGATATGACTAAGAAAGCACTGGTAATGCTATACAGAGCAGCAAAAAGGCCAATTATTGAGTGTGGCTGCAAGGTGTTCAGTTTGCAATAAAAAATAATCAAAATGTGAGGAAGCTTGACACAATCCACACTCAGTTGTTGTGAACTGGATGTGGTGCCTTCATTGTAATACCACTGTGTGTACTGCAAATAGCTGCAGGTAAAATGCCCATTATTTTCAGAATGAAGCTTTTAGACTTAACCTTTGGGGCTAACGACATTAGAAACAGTGCATGTAGAAATACTAAGCTAATATATGATGAATGCTGGGAATTAAGTGGTCAACATGTAGTGCAAAAACTCCAAACGCCTCATGGTAGGAGAGTTAAAAATGGACAAAGGGTCTTAGTGGGGCAGAAAATAGACTGACATCCATATTTTTGGGAAAATGCATCATAATTGGAAAACTATACCTTCTGAGATGTGTGGATTTAAATCATGAAATTAAAAGAGGAAAAGGAGTGTTTAAGGGTGCAAGCTATAGCAAATCAATACATTTGTGATAAATGGGATTGCAGCTGCCAAATGTGTACTTACAGCTGCAAAGATGTAAAAACAGAGAGCGCAATGACATCATTCTGTGGTCCTTTGCTTGGAGTCAAGAAAGTTGTAAGGCTATCAAATGGCTGAACTGGCAGTGATAATGATGGCATTAAATTAGGTCACAGATGCGTGCCCAGCTGCTGTGGTCATCCTGTTTGATTCCTTATCAGGGCTACTTGCAATCAGAAATGGCGCTTCAGTGAGCAGACATGATATACTTAATGAAATGTTACCATGAACAGAATGGAGGCAGCTGGGCATAATCATAATAATAACACAGATCCCAGAGCATGAAGGGAAATCAGGGAGATAAAGTGGCCAAAAAATTCCATGAAAGCAAGTTAATTTAGTAACCCCTTTAAGTAAACTGGAACTTAAAAAAATCTAATTAAAAATGAGCTGAAAGGTATGGCAGGAAATATGGCAAATGAAAAGAAGGGGGAAAGATTCTGTGAAATTCCTGATATACTTCAAGCCCTCACAAAGAGAGAGAAGTGACTCTGTTTAGAATTGTAACTGCTCATGGTGACTTAAGGATTCATTTATTTCTAATGAACAAATATACAGGTGGGTTATGTCATATGAGCTATGCAAAGTCTAGGGAACATTTGAGAATTTCCCGCAGGAGTGTAAAAGTGTACCACTGAAAGGTGATATTTATGAAAAAAAAAATGTAGCGGCCTTAAAGTTTTCACTATAACACCTACTAAGAGCATCAGGACAATGGGGCTGTAGGAAAAAGCAACGCCATTGCAATTCTTTCAGAATACTAGGAGCTGTGGTGTCCAAAGACTGATGGTCATAGACTCAGCAAGTGAGTCTGCTTCTGCATACAAATGCAAAAAGATGAAGGCAGCTCAAGTTGGGCCCCCTAGTCAGCATGGAAGAAGCTCAGAACAAGAAAGGAAGCTGCAGGGAATAGAGTGAGGAAGAAAAGCTTTCCAGGTATGGAGGCCTGGGAGAGAATCTGGCTAAGCTGGGGAGGACTGGGAGGGGAAGTTCAGAAGAGACATAGGAAGTGACTCAGCCCAGGGAAATCCACAGCACAAGGAGAAGAGCCAACCTAGCAGTTCAGTATAGGGCTCTGGTCTGGAATCTAGAGTACAGGGCCGAACAGGGAATGAGGATTACAAGCCCATTGTAAAGATTGTCAAGCCCAACAAGGGGGCAGCAGATTGACCCAAAGGCTGTCTGAGGAAGATCCCCAGAGAGGAGAGAGGCAGGGCCTGGGGCAGAGGTGGGTTGTTGCAGCCCTTCCTTGGGCTATAATATTCAAGAAAGAGGACAAATTTTTGTGTGGGAACTACAGAGGTATTGCCCTTCTTTCCAGCACATGAAAGATCCTACTAAGCCGCCTTGCTGAGGAACTACCCCCCTAAATCACAGGTACTTCAGGCCATCCCAAGACACAATTAACATGATCTTCATGGCACCACAGATTCAGGAGACGTGCAGAGAACAACACCAAGAACTGCTCATGGCATTCATCAATCTAGCCAAGGCCTTTGACTCTGTCAGTCGTGATGCCCTATTAAAAGTGCTGTATAGGTTTGGCTGTCCATAGAAATTCATTTCCATCGTCATACCAGTCTAACATCAGATGACTGCCACCATTCTCCATTCATCATTCACACCGGTGCAAAGTAGGGCTGTGTCATTGCTCCAGCACTCTTCACCATTTCCTTGCCATGATCCAGATTCTCATCTGTGACTGCCTTCCTGATGGAATCAGGTTTGAGTATCGTATGAATTAGGAACTCCTCAATCTCCGACATTTCCAAACCAAATTTAAGATCATGAGAACTTGGCATCACTGATTCCGTGTGCAGATGACTGCATCATTCTCACTCATACACAGGCCGACTTGCAAATGCCAATCGCTGCCTGGGTCTTTCTGTCAACATTGGGAAAACCAAGGTACTCTACCAGTCATCATTTGCACAAATTGCTCTTCATATGCCATAAATCACCATCAATGGAGAATCCCTAGAAAATATGGACCATTTTCCATACCTTGGCAGCCACCTCTCCCAAACAGCCAGCACTGACATAAAAATTGAATGCAGGATTCACTGTGCCAGCACACGCTTGAGAAGACGACTCAAACAAGTCTTCAATGATGGGGGTCTGCAAATAGGCAGAAGACCTTGGCTTGCAAGGCAGTTACCATCCCCACTCATCTCTATGGGCGTGAGACTTGAGTAACCTACAGAAAACATATCAAGCATTTGCTCACCCCGCTACCACATTGCTCCACTCCTACCAGGGATTGAGGGGTGATCCCACCCTCTCCCCCAGAGCAGTGCTTCTGGGAAAGCAAAACAACAGAGCCATCTTGCTCCACTTCTTCCCCCCACCGCTGCCAGTAAGTTCAAAGGGTTAGGCTTCTGCTGTAGGTGCTAGTTCCTCCCACCCCATGCTAATTTCCCCACCAGCTGTTGGCCAACTCCTCCTGCCCATGGCATATGGGACGCACATAACCCCTTGGGTTCCACCATGCATAGCATCAAGGGATAGCCAAAGACCAAAAGACGACTTTATACAGCATTAGCAATTTTTCATGACATTTATGTCATTATTTAGACATTATTTAGACTTATTGAAAACCCTTTCAATAAGGCTCTTCATACATAGTATATGTAATAACTTAGTTTTAGACACAAATTAGCCTACATAAATTAGGGAACCTGTCATTAGCAAGTCTCTGTATCATGATGACACCATTTGGGATTTTTGAAAGTATCTAAGTGACTTAGAAGTCCCAATTTCATTGAAAGGCAATGGGTCTTGTGTTCCTACGTCACTGGTATTTTTGAAAAATCTCAGCCACAATCTAACACAAACTAGTTTGTGCTGTTTCCCAAAGTCAAGTCTGCTCTGTGGTGCTCCATTGCCACAAAGCAGACTTAATACTGGTGTAGCTATCAGCGGATTTCCCCTTCATCTGAGAGAAAAGATCTCTGTTTAGGAACTCAACAACGATCTCTGCCTGGCAATTCAGCACTGCCACAATCAACATTATTATCATCACTGTACCCCAGAGTGTACTAACTGCAAATATATGGGACAGGCTGCTGCACCATAGAATTTACAATATGAATAGGCAGCATGTTATTAGATGAGTAGGGGGAAAGGGTAGGTAGTGCAAAGTACATTTTAGGCATATTTATTTTACTCTTTATTGCTCTACCTGTTGAGCCCACAATCACACACAGAGTCATTTTGATCACTGTTATTGCTCTTGAGTGCTTGTCTGTTGTTTGTTGCTGCAACTTTCCTTTGCTTTTCATCTCTGCACAGGCCATTTTGAACTCTCAGTCATTACTACATTGGCTTTAACATCTCATGTTTTGATTTTATTTTCAATAACAAAGGGAAAGTTAAAAGAATTGCTGTTGTGCTTAACATGGATCGTTGCCAAGGGTTTCATGTGCTAGATGGCCATAAGGGTCTCTCTGACCTTAAAATCTATGAATCTAAAAGCACTTTTGATCAAGAAAACGTGTAGCTCTGTTCTTTCACTTCTATTTCTTTTTTCAAGGGTCTAAAGACAAGGAGCAATTGAAGGTGATTCCCTACTGCTATTCTAACTATGTTAAAAATGAAGTGAAAGCTTCCAAGAATCACAACCCTTTATTAAGCCACAGAAAACAGCAAAGTTCAGCAGGAGATAGAGTGGCAGGGAGTTCACTCAGATCACATAATTAAACCCAGAGATTCAGGAGATTAAGGGGGTGGTGAGTACATTTTTAAAAAACCCACATGCACATGGAATGGATTCATCTCTGGAGCCGCTTTCTGCCCATTAGAATGGCAGTCAGAGTAAAGATAAACATGATTGTAGGGCTCAGGGCCTCTCACCTCTGGCTTGAATTCAAACCAATGTCAGTAAAGAGACCAAGTAGTTGCAGAGTAACCTCTGATTGGTATAATGAGTTGGTGGCTTCAATCCAGTTTCTTTCCTAGGGCCTGATCCAACGCCCATGGAGATAAATTCACAAGAAGGCCGTAGGTGCTCCTGCTTCTCAGGCTACGTCTAGACTGGAGGCTTCTTTCGGAAGAAGCTTTTCCAGAAGAGATCTTATGAAAAAACTTCTTCCGAAAGACAGTGTCCACACTTTCAAAATGCACTGAAAAAGCGATCTGCTTTTTCGAAAGATAGTGTCCACACTGAATGGACATTCTCTCACATTTAAGCTGTGATTACTATGGATGGAGTGGCCACCAGGGCACCTGTGCTTTTTCCTCTTTCCTCTTCTTTCAGATGAACTCCTTCTTCCCCATCCATACATGCCTTTTTCCGAAAGAGCTCTTTCAGAAAAAGGCTTCTTCCTCGTAGAAAGAGGATTACCAATGCTGGAAAAACCCCTCTGTTCTTTCTATTTATTTTTTTTTGAAAGAACATGATTGCAATGTAGACGTAAGTGAATTTTTTTTGTAAAAACATCTGTTTTTCCGAAAAAAAAATCTAGTGTAGACATAGGCTCACTCAGCACTCCAACCCCTAACTTCTAGGCCCCCTACTGCCTAGCAGAATTCACAGTGGTAAGTGAGGCACTCAAACTCCCTGTACAATATATGGGGAAAGTTAGGTGCCCAAAAATGAGTTCACAAAAGCCGGTTACTGAGCAGGGAGCCACCTAAGCTAGCCAGCACAAAATGCTGAGGAGAGGAGTATGACCTAAGCAACTCTCCCTGCCTCCCCACCCTCCCCAAGGATTTAGATGCCTATATCCAGCCCAGAGGGAGTCACTTGTCTTCATTTGGGATTCACAGCAAAAAACCCTCTCTTGGAGTTAAGCACCTAAGACCCATCAGCCCTTTACTCCAGAAATTATCCTGGGTGAATGCTCTAATTGGATATAAAGGGGATAGTGGTACCACCACCACCTGTGTTTAGGCAGGGCCCATTCTGGTAGACAATCCCAGTACATGCCTACCAGCCCATACCTTACATGAGCTAGACAATGGAATATGTGATTTGTGAATCCACTGAGGCTTAGCTGCTGAGCTACTTTCTAAGATGCTCAGCACTGTTCACTTAGGTGACCAACAAAGGCCCCATATTCAGAGAGAGAGATACTTTGTGGGGCATGGTGAGAACTTACCTTGCCACATCTGGAACCCTCGTATTCCAATGTGTGGGATTTTCCAAAAATGCTAATTCAGTTAGCAGCATTTCAGCAGCCGCCATAACACACCAGTGTAGGAAATAAAATGAGACAAATAAACTCAGTTGAGAGGGAAACGCATACTAAACTCTCTGTTTTTGTGAATTCTCTGTATCCTTACTCCACAATACAAGTTGCTAAACTATCCAGATGGGTCCACAGAGTAGACATAGATCCATAATAATTACATGCTTATGCCTAGCCAGTTCAAAAGTCAGTGGTTGCAGTAATGGATCCTGTAGCAAAATGAGATGATTATTTACTCATTTGCATATCAATACCCCAAATGCCATTCCAGTTCACAGCTCTTTCACACCAATGCTGATCATGTCTGGGAACAGAATGAAAGATCTGAATGTGTGTGTTTATGTGCTGAACTCTTTTAGAGCCAATTTTAAAAAAATTACAGACCATTGAATTACCCCTGGCACGTGGAAGCCACATGGTCACAGCTGTAAACGCTTCAGACGCACTGAAACCTCTGAAAACCTTGTTGCTTCATTACTTTCTTTCCGGCCTCTGCATACAATGTGCCCCTTTTCTTCTTTAAAGTAAGAACAGTAAAAACATAAATATGATCAACAATGATTCAAATTCCCTGCCCTTAGCAATATGGCTTCTGTCTCCACACAAAGCTTTTCTGTCTCTCTTGATCTCAATACAATTACTCTGTGTGCTTAAAATGCAGGCGCATGCTGCTTATCCAACTATATTAGTAAGTAGCAGAGGCACCCATGTAAGTAATGGAAATGTTAAGAATGGGGAAATGTTATGAAATTAGTAACATAGGTCAACTGCAAAACATTGCAAACCTAAGGAAATTAACTTCCAAATGACATTTGGCATGATCTTCAACTCCTAATGGTTTAGGATACCCTCCTGTCTGGTTGATCATACCAACACTCAGAGCCCTCACATATATAGGATAGAATATCAGCCTTTAAAAGCTAGACAGGCACTTCACTATGGAAAAGAGTTGCAGAGAGCCCCAAAATAGTTATTCTGCAATGTCCTAGAACTACTTTATAGGTCAGTGATGTGACATTGCATAACCATGACTCGCTGTCTTCACATAGTGATGCAGTATCACAATGCATAGCAGTACATTTCATCATAATTAGTTTGGAGAGCTCTACCACTTTACTGCCCAGGCTATCACTTCCCTCTCCTGCAGGGTCATGGGTATGGGGTGTGCTCCTGTACCATCTGCTCTGCCTAAAACTATGTAGAATGTAAAAAGCCTGGACCAGATCTATGGATTCCACAACAGCAGCATATGGGACCCCGAGGAAACTCATACAGCTGGACGTCCGTAGGGAGAGATTCACTCTTAAAGGATAATCAACATTGCCCCAGCACACAAGACACAACTTTTAACTCTAAGTTTTTGGGTAATTCCTCCTCTAACCATAAAACCATATAGATATGTCAGTTCCTAGAGAGACCATAATTATCGCCGCTGGTGTTCGTGAGTTATGTCATAGTGCAGTCTTGTTTCTGTTTTAACTTGAAGAATAATTCACCCTTCCCCGTTAGATAACTCTTAGATGTTAACTGCTGGCTTATAAGATTGCTTAGAATTGTTCATTGTTTACACAGCTGAGCTATATGTCTCAAGAGAAGAAAAATAAATACTCTCCTCCGAGGATAAGTCAGTGACAGCCTTTCAGCCCTAGTGATCAGTTTGCTTTGGTTTAACACTGTCAAGGTTGTTTTCTCAAGAAGCACTGGACACTTGTTTTTTAAAAGGAAAGCTGAGGTTGTTTTTTATATTTCGAAGTTATCCAACTCAAAGGTGCCAAACCTTGTTCCCTGTAAGTTGAGCGCTTTAGCGGCCACCCAGGAGAGATTCAAATACCACCCAGCTGATTAGCAGTGTCCACAGAACCGACAACCAGCAGCATGTGTTTCTACTAGGGATGTGAAAGTGTAACTGTGTACACCAGTGGTCACCAACCAGTAGATCAGGATCTACCGGTAGATCTTGGAGCCTTGGACAGGTGATCCTGTCTAGTTTGGCCAGCAGACTATCAAGTGCCAGCACTTCAACTGCCCCTCCCCACACTACCCTGCTGCTCATACCCAGAGCTTCAGAGCTGCCCCCTAGGATCCTTCTGCTTGTTGTGCAGGGTAGGGGAGACAGAGGCAGGGGGCGCTGATGTCACTTTTCCCACCTCCCCTGTACTCCATCTTCGCAGAGTAAGGAGGGCGGGGTCTCAGCAAAGAGGTGGGGTAAGTGCAGGGCCTCAGAGAAAGGGCAGGGCAGGGGCATTTGGGTTTGAGGTAGATCCTCAACTGGCAAATTCAAAAAGTGATCTTGTGTTTTAAAAAGTTGGAGACCACTGGTATACACGGTTACACGCAGGCTCCCCGTACATGCACCAGTTCCCTGCGTGCACCAGCTCCTGGAGAGCTGCCTTGCTTTGTACCAGAGGCAGCAGCATGGATAGGGGAGGGGCAGGCAGGAGTTGATGTACGCAGGGAGCTGGCTCAAAAGCCAGCTCCCCACACACACCTGCTCCCTGCATGTAAGCATGTAAATGCTGAAAAATTCAGTGGTTACAGGTTTATGCAAATAAACACATTTTAACATCCCTAATTTCTACTGGTGGTGCACATTGCACATAACATTTATTCCAGACATGGCTGGAAAAAATTAGAGGAAACACAGGTGCTAAGTACTGGATCTGTGGCCATGCAGGGGGAATGGAGACCAATAGAAATCAGTAGCTTGTTTTGCTGCTGCTTTTTTTTTTTTTTTAAACATAGAAAGGATACAATAAAACAACTGGACAATATTTAATCTACAGGGAGAGCATTTTAATAAATGAGACCTACAAAAGGTTCAGTTTCTAAAAAATTGTATTGTAGGCCTTGCAGGTAACACTACCAATAGTTAAGGGTGCCCAATGCTTTTATAAGCATTATAAATCCCTCTTTTTAATTGCTTGTAACATTCCCGAAATTTTACCTGTTGATGCTAAAATTTCCCTTGCTGACTCACTGCGTGAGGCTGAATTCATTTTTATTTGTTTTTAAATATTTTCAGCTAAACCACTTAATGCCAATTTTCAGACCAAAAACTGTGAAAAAATAAGTTCGTGTTAAAAAATCTTTATGACCATTTCATTCAGAACCTCCCAAGCCTCTATGCTTTGGAACAGGGTCCTGAAATTTTGCAGGAGGACTGACCTGTCACACGTGATTTTTTTTTTTTTTTTTGCCATCCCTCTGTAAATCCAGACAAATTTGACCCTTCAAACCCTCAAAAAACTGCAGTGCAAACTTGCTCAATAGAGACTTGTTAGAGTTTGGCAACTAAATTCTCCGAAGATTCTGTGTGCCCTGAATGGCTTAGCCCAGGCTCCAGGGGCCAAGCAGAATCTTCCAGGGTTGCTATGGAGCCAAGCACAGTATGGGTGTGTCTAGACTACATGGCTCCGTCGACGTATATTCAGCATAGTCAAAGAAGCGGGGATTTAAATAATCCCCTCTTCGTTAAAATAAACATGGCCGCCGCGCTGTGCTGACGATCAGCTGATCCGATGCAGCGCGGCAGTCTAGACGTGGATCTGTCAGTTGGGGAAGCCTTTGCTGACCGATCCTGTAAACCTTGTTTCAATTCATGTGGAGGCTACTGGCACCCCTGCTTACCAGACCAAGATGACAGCTGGAAACATCTAAGGCCAAACAGTGGAAAGGATGAGGCCCAAGTTGGAAAGCTTCCCAGCATGTGAAAAAAGATGATTAGAACTACTATAGGGTAAGAAATTGCATGCAACAAGTTTTTTAAAGTATTAGACTTAGCTAGTGTGTTTTGTTTTATTTTGCTTAGTAATGTACTTTGATCTGTCTGCTATCTCTTGCAACAACTTAAAGCCTACTTTTTATATGTAATAACATCACTTTTGTTTATTAATAAATCCAATGTAAATAATTGTTACCAGGGAACAACAGCTGTGCATATCTCTCTTTCATTGATAATGGGGGAGAACAATGCATGAGCTTGTTCTCTATAAAACTTTATAGTGAATAAGACGGATTTATCTGATCCCATTGGGTTCTGGTCCCATTGGGGCTCTGCAACTTGGTGCAACTTTCACTGAGAGCTGATCTGATTTCAGTGTCTGTGTTGCTCTGCTGTGGGCTGAGACCAAGTCTATGCCATTGCTAGAAGCATCTTTATGTGACACCCTCCCCCCCCCCAATTTGTTAAACTTTTGAAGAACCAGTCATTTCAGTTAAAACAGGTGTGGGGAACCTAAGGCCCGGCTTGCCTGGATCTGGCCCCCAAGGCTCAGGGCTCCCCGCCCCCAGCATCGAGGAGCCTGTGCTGGTATTCCAGAACCCCTGCTGCCACCCTTCCATGGGGCTGGTGCACAGAAAATCTACTAGCCTGCATTGGCAGGAGAAGGGGCTGCTCAGCTGGACATAAGAGACAAACATTTCAACAAGCATCTCCAGCTGCAGTGGCAAAATGTGCAGGCATTTCCATTTGCCTGTGCATGGTGTTTGCAAATGTAGGTTTTTGGGTGTGCAGATTGTGACAGCTGTGTATTTTGCAGACACATTTCCAGGCACCAACTAAAAGTTTCCTGAGTAGTTCTTGTCCAGTGCTTTCCCAGACTCTGTATGCTGCTGTTGATATTCTATAATCCCAATTAGACGCTTTCTGAAAAAGGCTTATCTCATGCAGAGACACATAGGTCCCAGTTTTGCTCTCCATTACAAGGCTGTAGTTCAGTGTTGTTACCTCAGGCTGACTGCAGTATAAAATGAGATCAGACTCTAGTCTGAACTGTAACAAACTCCTGCTCCCATCCCTACAGAATGAGCCCCCGCCCTGCACTCTGCAGTCAGGCAGCAGGAGGATCATCTGGGATTCTAATCCAGATGGTGATCTCTAACCTAGCTGTTGATACTCTGTGCAGAGGAAAAACTGTTCTCTGTTTATAGAAACTATAAATGCATTTTTCCAAAAGGAGCCTCTCCTTAGTCCCCTTCATCTCTTTCCCAGTCAGTGCTACCTCTTCCTAATCAGGCACACTTACTGCTCCTGGGAAAAGAAAGAATCTTCCCCTCTGCATACTGCAGCTGCCCACTGAATGACAAGCACCGTCTGTTCTAAAAGCAGCAAGAAGTCAATACCTGGGCCACTGCATAGAGGTGCCTGGCGCCTGCAAACCTAGTCCCTTCCTGTCTCTGTCTTCCTCCCTTTGGTTATGGCTTGTGACCGGGGCAGGGAAGAGCAAGCAGGAGATGAGGGAAGGTGCATTTCTTCCAGTTCACATCCCCTTCTGGGATTTTGGTTAATAAAATCAGATGTTTTTGTTTTTGGAAAGACATCAGCTGTTTATAGCTCATGTTCTGTTCTGGGTGGAGGCCCAATGCCCCATAGGAACAGCAGACATAGAGACAGACAATGATCTGGTCTGGAGCAGATTTGGAGTTCCCTCGTTGCTTATCCGGCCTACTGTATATTAGTCTTAGAGAGTCCTATGAGAAAGCTGTGTGCCTGCAGTCACGTGCCGTTATCATGCACTGCTTCCTCCTTGTGCACACAGGGATCTGCACTCTCCTGTTTTGAACCAGGCCTTGTAGCACTTTCAGCTCTATCCCACAAGAATCCCTGTAAAAACCAGGAGCTCAGTTTGTACTTTTGCCAACATAAACTGGAGTATTTTTCTGGCCCCTAAAGCAAAATTTCAATAGGATTCTTCTCATAAAAATACATTGACTAGAAAAGAGGCTTTATGATAACACATTAGGCTCAGATTATGGTGAATTTTATGAACAGAGTTAAAACAAAAAGGACATATTAGCCACTTTTATGGGATTTAATTTTTGAACAAAAGCTTTGATGCCCAAGAAATATAAGCTACGGAGTTGGTTTGCATTGATTAGAATAAAGGTCCGATACAATTTTGTTTTATTTTTAAAATAAAACTTTACCAGTCTAAAAAAGACCAGGTGATGTCACTATGTAAACAAAAGCCGGATGGATATTCTCATTAGGCCTGATTCTCCACTGCTTTTCATAGGGACTAGTCAAGTATGGGCTGGAGTCTCCAACCATGTAAATTAACATAAATTCACTGAGTTCAAAGGAGTGCAGTTTATATCAGCTGAGAAGCCGGCCCCTACATATTTGTAGATTGGTAGTAAATACCATTGTTCTGATTTGGGAGTGTACTATACCCACTGCGCACAGATGTAAATAACTTCACAAAGAGCAGGGCAGTGGAGAATGGGGTCTACTATGTTTAGATAAGTAAATAACAATTTCTGGACTGACAAGGGTTACAAAGATGTCAGCTAGTGAAAATTTGCTCGGAGATGAAGGGATCTTACCTGAGAAAATTCCTCTCCGTTTTTAACAACTTTTGAACTGACATCTACTTCTATGTATTTTTTTTCTCTTTTTCACCCTAGTAAACTCTGTAAATTTACCAAATTCCAGTTTTGTGGACTGTGTTTCCAAATTGAAGTTGTAGTTTCTTTGAGAATAATTTCTATGATATAAGTGCAAATCCACAGAGTTCTTAAAATCCATAATAGCAACTTTCATCAACTCCCCGAGGACTATAGCTACATTACAAAAATCACATTCCTTTTGAGTATGGATAAGGTGTTAATTTTCTTGGCTGAGTGCAAACCCAGCAAATACCTTTGACATCTACATTGGCCGAGTTTCTTGTTGGAGCTGCCAAGCATTCTTCATATGTCAAGGCCTGGGATTTATATGCTGGGAAGCACGCAATATTTCGAGGGTGTAGAATAAACCAGTTTTGCACAAAGCTACATAAAGGTAATTTTTCAGTGAATTTAGTACTTATGGGAAACACTAATGACAGCACTGGAAACTGAAGGTCTCTGTTTATCCATAGAACTTGTACAGAGCAGTACGGAGTGTGCAGGCTTCCTCACCCTAATGAGATGGCTCTGCTTCAACCTTGACCTGGAGGCTCAGCTGGAAGTTGAAGGGCTAATTGGATTTTTATGTCCATTTTTCTAATGTGTGTCAGACATTTGTGGTGGTGATTTTCTTTGGCTTCTTTTCTCCATATTAGATGCTTGATTTAAAATGTAATTTTCAAAAGTATTAAACAATTAAATAGCACAACACTTCCCATTTCTCTTCCCTTAATCAACTCAAACCAACATTCCATTTATTTTAGTAACCTAACTCAGGGGGGTAGGGACTTTTTGTGAAATAGTCACCTGACCACTTAGAACTACACTAAAGCTACCAGCTCATCTTCAGTGTTGCCAACCCCAAATGTTAAAACCCTCCAAGTCAGGCTCCCCCTCAAAAATGGTACTGTCTTAAACATAATGGGATTAATGAAAATAAAATGGGGGGAGAGGCTCTCTTTAGCTGCTTTTTAGTTTTTGAGCCTCCAGAGAGGATCTGCGGCATAGTTTTGAGACTTGCTGTGCATATGAATGATAGAAACAAGAAGAGGAAGAGGAGGAGGAGGAGGAGATTCTTGAATAATCACATCTCCAGAAGCTGGAGTTTTAAGAAAAATGCTGAAAATCTCAAAACACAGGTAGTGCAGACACAAAAGGATGGGCAGACACTGCCTTATCTCCTGCTGCTTGGAAAATGACTGAGGACTCATGTAATTATGCCCGGCAGCATGTTTCCTACTGGTGTGGAGAAAATCAACACCAACCAGGAGTGGCCTTTGGAGTTTCTTTGTTTGGAGTGGGGGGTTGCTAATATAATCCCCCAAAGTGTTAGTGTGACTTTTTAAAAAATTAGACAGATGGAAACTTAACTGTATTTTTCCTGGGCTTGTTAATTATAAGTAATCTGCTCCATAACTGGTATTCTTCTAGATACTTTGCTCATATCCATTCCACAATTAGGTGTGTGTGCTCATCATGTGCACTGATGCTACAAGTTTTTCTCTTCATAGTAGCCATAGGGGAACACTCCTAGTAACCCTTGGAGAGGCGCCTCTATGCTGCGGTGTAAGGAGTGCTGTGCACACCACCACACCTCAGTTCCTTCTTGCCAAAGACTCCGATTGTGGGGAAGGAGGGCAGGTTATGGAATGGACATGAATAATCACGTCTCAAAGAACACCAGTTACAGAATGAGTAAACTGTCTTTTTTTTTTTCCTGAGTGCTTGCTCTTGTCCATTCCACATTAAGTGACTCCCAGCAGTACCCACAGAGGCGGGTAGGAGTTCACAGCCATGTTGACCGAAGCACAAGTCTGCTAAACAAGCTCGCTGAGTGAGGGCATAGTGAGACATGAACACGTGGACCAAGTCACAGCACTGCAGATGTCCTGGATGGGCACATGTGCCAGGAAGGCTGCCAAGGATGCCTGAGCCCTGTTGGAGTGAGCTTAGACAATCTGAGCTGGAGGGACGTGTGCCTTAAAACAGAGCGGTCAGATTGGGAGGATTCTAGCGCATGCAGCTGGAGACTAGTCCCAGATCGACAATGGAAACCCAGCCACCAAGGCCCCTGGCTGTGTGATCAGCTCCATGACCTGGTTGACAGTGTCGGGGTAGCACTGTAGAATCATAGCATTGAAAGAGACCTCAGGAGCCCATTGAGTCCAACTCCTTAATTGCTGTGGTGCTCCGTGCTACGTCTGAATGGTGCTCCAATGCTGGGGCCAACGCACAGGACCAAGGCTGACTCTATCAGATTCAATCCCGTTTAGTCCTTACACAATTTAGAAATGTGACACCTGTCGCTAATGTGTCCTTCACCCAGACACTGCAGGTAGCCGTTTTGTGCGTCACTAATGGGCATAGGACACTAGCAGCGGTCGTAGGGTTTAAACCCAGGAGACTGGGACATGCCCCTAAGAGGGGCAAAAGTCCTGTCTGAGACCAACGACTAACTCTAACTAGTTACTAAGGGGTCTAACTATCTATAATTATTTGAAGGAATGAAAATAAAGGAAGAAACAGGCTGTTCAGTTGAACGACGCAAACAAGCTTGCACGGGGCAGCAGAAGGTTCCAGCACAATCACTGGCAGCAAGAAGAAACTGAGGGTGAGGGTAGCGCACAGCCCCCCTTACACTGCGTCATGGAGGCACATTCCAGGGATCGCCAGGGGCCCTCCCCTACCGGTACTGCTAAAGGAAAAACTTCTGGCACCGGTGCACATGGCAAGCACGCATCTCTAATGTAGAATGGACATGAGCAAGCACTCAAAGAAGATTTATATTTTGTTGGAAAATGACAGCTCAAGGCCTGCAGAGATTGATAGTATAAATTCATTCATTTTAGTATAAATATCCCATGGCAGGCTGCTGGAAGCAGTCTGTGTGAAAGTGAGCAGTGCAAACCCAATTGCAGATGCTGTGGCTTGCGGGAGATGTGAGCCTTTTCCAGGAATGCCATTATTTCAGAAAACGCCTTCTTCCAAGCAGTGCAGAGATTTAAAGTTTTCAAAACGTTTCTTATATCAGGATAAAAGATGTCATTTTGTCACCTGACTTTCCCAGAGGTCCTTTGTATCCCCTGCTATGGTCATTTCCTACAAAGTGTTAAATTCATGAAAACGCACATTTAGGTCATGAAGAACACCACTCCAACACACCAACCCTTGATCTGATTGGGGAGGAACCATAAAGGGGCAGGCGTCCTCTGTCCAAGCGCATACACTGGCACCCTTTCACTCTGTGGTGGCTCTTTGGTGAGTCCGCCTTGCAGGTGAGTCGCACACCGTCTGTATTTGAAATAACGAGCAAACCCCTTCTGGGGTACACATCCAAGAGGGGCCTCTCTCAGTGCCCTCAGTGATGTCTCAGTTTGTCTCTGCTCTAGAACAGAACAGTTCCCCAGGGCCCTTCCCTTGAGGCAACATTTTTTCCCTCTTGGAGCCTTTCTGGCCCCAGCCCTTCAGCTGGGTCACTATAGATCAGTTCCCCACTATGGGATGCCTCACTGTTTAGGCCACTTCTCATCCCCTCGGTGGCTAAGGAGGGTTGGGAGGGAACTTGAACCACCCTCTACTCTACGTTCCAGCCAAGGGACCCTGTAGATAGTGGCTGTCTGCAATGTCTCTTCAAATAACTGCATTGCTGCTGTAATTCCCTGGGTCACTTCAACATGGCCCCAGCACATTCTTCATTCTTACAGGTTCTTATCCCAGTAGCATCCCAGCAGCCAGAGTATCATCTGCTCCTGATCCTGCACAAGACTGAACTGGATTTGGCCTAGCCGTTCTCTTTACACTAGCTTGCTGGACCCTGACTGGCTGCAACCCAAACAGTCACTCTCTACTTCCCTTTTCTGAGGCATAGTATGGCAGGACCCCAAGGCCTCCAGCAAGGGGCCTCAGGACCGAACATACCCCATCACAGGGACCCTGGGGTATATTGCGCTAACCTAGGCATTCTTTCAAACACTGCAGTCTTTATCCACACATAAATACTCATTTTGGAATGGGTGCTCTGTGCACAGCTACCTCTGACTTCTGTGACAGCAAACAAGCAGGGGAGGGCTCAACAAGATTGACTTCCTCTTATTTCTCCTCTTCAAAAAGATAACTCCTGGCCAGGGTAATGACACAGCCCATAGGTCATGAGCCGTTTTTCACTCTAGCACCTTCCACACAAAAAGCACACGCCTCAACCCTAAGAGCTAAAGGAGTAAACAGGTAGCAGTGGTCTGTTGCTTGCTATATGGATTAGCTACAGGAGGGAGTTGTGACATACCTTTGTATAACAAGTGGTCCTGTGGCACTTTAGGGCACATCTGCACTGCAGGGCAAAAGCCAATTTAAGATATGCAAATTTGGCTACATCAATTGCATAGCTGGAGTTGAAATAGCTTAATTTGGCTTTTGGTGCTGTCTACTTTGTGAGAAGTTGAAGGAAGAACACTAGTGAAATGAAGGTTATAGAAGTTGGAATAAGAAGTCCACCATCTTTAAATTATTTCAAAACACCAGCTAGCTGTGTAGATGCGCACTTTGTTATTTTGAAATAACGCTGCAGTGTAGACATGCCCTAGTTAGGCTTTGTCTACACTGCATGCTTATTTTTAAATAACTCATATTATTTCAAAATAATAGAGTGTGCATCTATACAGCAAGCCTGTTATTTCGAAATAACGGGCTTCTTACTCTGACTTCTGAAATCCTCATTTCACGAGGAGTAAGGGAAGTCAAAGGAAGAGTGTTCTTCTTTTGACTTCCTGCTGTGTAGACAGCGCCAAAAGCCAAGTTAAGGTACTTCAACTTTAGCTACGCAATTAACGTAGATGAAGTTGTGTATCTTAACTCAATTTCAGCCCACAGTGTAGACGTGTCCTTAGAGACTAACAAAAATATATATATAGTATCATGAGCTTTCATAAGCAATGAAGCTGATGTACTGGGTTTTGTAAGTCTGTAAGGTGTCACAGGACTAGTCTTTTTAAAGTTACAGACTAGCACAGCTACCCCTCTGAGACCTTTGTATAGTGTTTTATCCTAGTGTCCTCTGGATGTTAGCTACCGTGAAGTGGGCGGGGAATATAGGAGAAGAAAGGGAACCATGGCCTTGTTCCTGTTCAATGTGACTATCATTTAACAGGGCAATGCTCCTTCCATGCCCTTTGCGGAGCTCCAGGTTTCCTTGTGCCTCCCAGAGCTCTCTGTGCCTCTGAATGCTCCCCATTCACAGGCTGTGCCTTAAAAAGCATGCTGGCCCTTAATGTGCACAGGAGCTCATAATACTGATCAACAATTGTTCCATGAAGAGCACTTCCAATAAAGTCAAGGAGAATTTGGCATGAGATCCAATCGAGTAGGAATAACATGTAAATAGCAGTACAAATTTTATATTTTTGAGTGGTTGCTATATGCCTACTTTTCAAAGTGAACTGTCTTAGTTTTTTATAGTCCCTCCACTCACGTCCAGCTAAGAATGCCATTATGAGCTAATCCCTCATCTCTGTAAGGAAAGAATCTGGTTCTTTTTTAAAATTTCTGGGAGAAAAAAAATCACTGAAAACATGCCAAGATTCAGATGAGAATGGAATTTTTTAAATAACTGTTATAAATATCTTAAAATAGGGTTTGTGGCAGACCTGATAGGCTCCTAAATATAATGGCATTGCCAGTTGTCACTAAAGTGTATGTAGGACAAAGAAGATAATTTTTCTCTTTTTTTTTTAAGTGAAGAACAGCTTATTCTCTGACAGCAGCTCGGGGAGTTGAAACTGAGAGCACCACTGTTGCCATATACTTCTCTGAATTGGACTGAAGATCTGACTGAAATCGTTATAGAAGTGGAATTTAGGAACACAATATACTAATACCTTCTGACCTAATAACTAAAATGCTACTAGGTAGTTTTCAAAGAGGAAAGTTTAATTTTTAGCTGGATGTGGACCCACCCTGCATGTATCATTGTTTATTTCTAAGCTTGTTTCCTTTTTTTTTTCTCTTATTGAAATCTTTCAGCAATAAATTAAAATAAAGGCCCGAGGTATGACGCAGTTACAGGGCTCTTGTCTAGGTGATATGAGGAGTTCTTCACGCAAAGATTTGAAGCAAGTTTCATTAGAATAGCAATTGGATAATTAGTGAGAGGAAATAAAAGATTCCTGCAGTTTCATGAGACAGTTTATGTTGGTGTAACACCACTGAAGACAATGGAATTAGACCAGGGATGAAGCAGGCCCAGTTTACAGAAAATAGTGATTTTTATATATTGCATTGCTATAGCACCCTTTATGTTCTGGACTCTGAAGTGATGTATAAATGATGACCACACCCATGTTCACCCCCTAGCACTCACCAGCCACCACAGCCAGCAACCAGTGCTAGAAACAGGTGGGCGGACAGCCTGCTAGCCAAGAGCCTGACAAACCAGTGTTTTCTGATTTAGTTAGGAAATTTAGAGAGGGATCTAGAGAAAGGAAGTTGTGAGATAGAATAAGTCCTCCAGGAAGTATAGCAATGCCACATTTCCTGTACCCTCCAGGTGCAATCTCTGATTTCAGGTGACGCATTTCAGTCTGAGGCAGAAACAAAGAAGCCCAGGACAAGCTGTTGCATGCTGTAGCTACACAGAGTAGTAGGAAGTTTTGTTACACATTTCTGTGCATAGCTCCTGTTTGTGACAAAGGATTTTTTATCTTGACACCTATTAGCCAAATGAAATAGACTGAGCTTCTTAAGTCTCTTGCTGTAAGGCATGTTTTCAGACCTCAAAAACATTTTTGTAAGTCTTTTCAGAACCGTTTCCATTTTGCAATATCCTTCTTGAAATGTGGACACCAGAACTGGATAAAGAATTCCATTAATAGTGACACTAATGTCATATACAGAAGTAATACCATCTCCTTATTACTGGAAAACATGTGGAGAGCGAGGGACGGAAATCACCCTGTCCCTGACTCTTTCCTTTGTTAAGTTGCAAGTGTTGACAAGGTTTGTGAAAATACTGTGATTTGTGACACGTGATTTTCCTACCTAAAATAATGGGGACAAATTCACTGTTGTATTAGTCCACTGATTCCACTGCTTATGGGAGTGATTATTTAGGCCCATGGGGATAAAATATTGAAAGCTAATGTCCTAGATGTAGAGCCAAATGAATATTGGTGTACAAAGAAATACGGGTGCTGGAACAATTTGTATAGTAGAGGTGTTGAGAGCCATTGAACAAAACTGTAATTTCTGTATTAATGAAAACCACTTCAAGCCTGGGGGTGCTACAGTACCCCCTTGCCCCCGTAAGTTCTAGCACCTACGCAAAGAAACATTTTAAATAAAGAAACTGAACAGATCTCACAGGTATCAATTTGGATATTAAAAGCTGCTGGTGTCCTCCTGTGTTCTGAGTCCAAACCAATCAATAAAAGCTTTTTAAAATGTGTAAAATACGAAAGAAGTTCTGTCAGCAGGTTCTTAAAGGGAGTGAAGATCAGAAGAAAGATACAATCCAGGGGGGGACACAGTCTTCTCATATGGTCAGTTGGAAGTCAAAAAAGGAATAGAAAAATATGAGCAAGGGAGAAATTATCCTTTCAGCTCTGTCTAAAAATAACCTACATTTCTGTCAAAATCTCCCTTTTATCACAAATGTGGAGAGCTCTTTTAAAGTTTCCATTGGGACAGATTCCATAAATGGTCTTATGGTGAATCTGCCTGAACTTGATTTACTGTCTGTGTAATATAGTGATTTACGTGGAGCATAGAAATAAGATGGAAGTCTAATTCACATATTGGTGCAATGCATTAATTGCTAAAGTAATTGTGTTAGCAATTCCTTTCCGTGGGGCTGGGTAAGTAGAAGGAGTGCAGGTAAATGGGCATGAATTATGCTATTGGCTTCTTTGTGGTTGTTGTACTCCAGCAACAGTAGTTTGAAGGGTGACTAATCCATCTAAAATAGCCCCACATGCCCACTGGTTTTTGGGCAATTTATAATGTCTACAGGCGGCTGCATTGGGATGCTGGTGTCACAAGTATGATATCATATCTTAAAAAAATCAAAATGAGCTGGCAAGGTTTCCAATGTTTCTACAACATGTGCAGCTCTCAGGACATTGAGCGAGGGGGACCAGCAGTGCATTGTGGTGATCATTTTAATTTTGGTTTTATAAACTCTCTTTTTGCCCTTGTCATTAGTGGCTCACTGACTTTTTCCTTACACAGCTGCAAAACCATCTCTGATGTATCCTAAGGAATAGTTCGTAGGAAGCCTTTTTTATGGGAATGTTCTGCAGACGAGGCTTCATGCACCAGGAGACAACAGTATTCCCCCTCCCTGATTTTACACCAGTTAGTACCCATCAGAGTTTTGCACTCTCACAGATGTCTAATTTACATGCAGGGATGCATGTTAGCCATCGTTTGCACACTAGGACTTGAACTGGATGCCTCATAATTAGAGAAATCTGCTATCACTTTAAGAGTATCTGAAATTCAGAAGCTTATTCCAATCTTTTTGCTAGTAACTTTGACTTCACCCAAATGCCACAGTGCTACTCCAAAAAGAGCTCTCTAGGAGCAAGAGACTATCTCAGTCACTGGTCTCCATGTTTTGATTGCCTACAACATTACTAATTAATGCCTGTGGTGATGGTGCATATTGTGATGTACACCTGGTTGCTAGGAGTTGGTCTGTGGTCATCAGCGCAGTTCACACAAGCCACCAACTAGTTACAGCTGCCATCTACTTCTCACTTAAGCCAGGTTAAAATCTTTTTCCTAGAGGCAAAAGGCTGTGGAGCCCACTACCAATCCCTTGAGCCGTCTAAGTGCTGAAACACAGCTGTGATCTCAGTGTAAGGACCTTGCAAGCAAAAGAGATAATACATAACAGTCCTTACCACAAGCTCACAAGCTTATTGAAGTATATTTTTATTGTTGGCTTACACTGCACTCAGAAGATCAACAAATATAAGGCATTTGCACACCCAAAAGCATAATGTACAGCTATACACCAATAGTCACCATTCCAATTATTCATGAATTTATTTTTTCTTTTGGGTCACATCCCTGGAATAAGGTATGAATAGTACATTTTCCAGTGATAATAAATACAGAACAAAAAAACCCCAAGAAATACTAAGGACAAATTCCACCAACAAAATTCTCAAGGGATTTCCCTTTGTCACCATTTTTAACATTTACAGTCTTTTATTGTTCCATTCTATACTGTGCCTGTATGCATGTTTCCCCTTGGCTGTTCAAATATATATTCCAAAAGAGAAGTCCATAGTGAATAAGGTTTCTGAGATTTAACTGGAAATGCATAGATTGCTTTCCTGTTATCACTGTGGGCCTCATCCAAAGCTCAGTGAAGTCAGTGGGAACCTTATAATAGGTTTTAGATCAGAACCTATGTGCCTTATATATCAGTATTAATTTGTGTGTGCTGGGAACATACAACATTCTATTTCAATATTTTCCTGTTTAAAAGGCAGGCATGGCCTGGACCAAGTTCCTTTTGTAAATTGTTCATAAAAAGTATATCCTAAGCACAGTTTCCTCTGATGTAAACATAGCTGGTGTTTGTTTCGATAGTCTTTTAACAATGTTTATAATGCTGGGGACAGAACCATAATATGTTCCTTTGAAGTCTCCCCCCCCCCCCCTTTTACTCTCTTCAGCAATCTATGGCCAGATTCTGATCTCAGCTACTTCTGGAGTAACACCAATGAAGTGAGGTCAATAGACTTACTGAAGACTTGCATGGGTTTAATTGAGTTCAGAATCTGTCCCCTAAAATCCACTAGTTTCCATGGAGAGAACAAAGTTTGATATATTGGAATTTCTACATGATCTTATATTAATTGTTATAAGGTGTGGTTGTGTACACATAAATAATTACATATAGTGCTATATATTTTCAGTCAGCCTTTAAATTCTAACTGGACCTTTTATATTTCTCCACATCAGGAAATATCTTTTACATACCCCATGTTTTGGTTTTATTCGATATTGGACCAAACTCCAGGATCTAATCATACCCAATCCATAGGGAATGTTTGTGAATGGAGCCCCTCACAACTGCAATATATATTTTAAACAACTCTATGAAATCTGCAAGTCAGTTTCAGACACTTAATGTACAGGTGAAATCCACAAATGTTCCCCCATCATCCCACGTAGCTGATTTCCCATCTTGAAATACTGACATCAGACTCTTTCATCCTGTACAAATGCCACTTTTCTAATCTAAGCTTCCATTTGCTGGAGATAATTGAACCACTCTAATGCATTGATCTGTTAAGAGCTTTGCAATATCCTCAGTATGAAAGGAGGCAAACCTAAATTCTGGTCTATAAACTACTAAAAAAAATCATCTTGTTGGTGAGAGAATCTTTATTCTCTAATCTCAGTTTTCTTGCTAATGTCTTCCTTATGGTAACACATGGGAACTAGGAAAAACAGCAGTGACTAAACTGGCTGAGAACCCCTGACTGACCAGGTATCCCTTTCCCACCAGTCCAAGTCCCCTTTTAATATTTCCTGATAAACATCTCAATCATTCTTGAGAGAAGATGCCTTTTAAAAAAATCCCAGGATTCAATTGCCTGCAAAGTGAGGAAGGCTTCTGAGGTTTATTATGAGACCAAAACTCTTGTGCATTGCTTTTACCACAGAGGTTTCCTGATGGGTTTGGAACTGATCCTTGCAAAGGCTGAGCATACAGCATGCTATTGTACAGATAAATAAGGACACAGATGTTGCTAACTCTCCTAGCAGTAGTTACTGGTTAGAGTAATTTCAAAAGAAAACATAATTTATGTCATACAGATGAGATGTCAGAATCTGGCTTGCTAGATCAGTGGAGGATTTTCCAATGGCCATTGCTATTATGGACCATCAGACACAAGGCCTGATTCACTGCTTTATTTCCTAAGTTTTACACAACTAAGACACCACTGATTTCATTGTGTATAATGGAATGGTGAACAAGACCCATAGCTTTCAACACTGAGATGAATCTTTCAGACATGCTGAATAAAGCAGCCCTCTAGAAAGTAAATGCCTGGAGAGTCAATATGATCACCCAGTGTGTGTCTGTTGCTTGGTTGTTGATAGGGATGTGAAAGTGTAATTGTGTACACAGTTAACCGATGAGCCTGGGCACATTGGTTAATGTTCATGGTTACACGCAGGCTCCTGGTATGCACTGGTGCACACTGGATCCCAGGGAGCTGCCTACCGCCCTGTGCTGCTGCCTCTGATACAGAGGCAACAGCATGAGGTGGCAGGCGGGAGCCAGTATGCATGGGTCACTGGCTTCAAAGTCATCTCCCCATGCACACCAGCTCCTGGGAAGTCCGCTGCCACCCCGTATGTAACAGTGTAACTGACTTAGGAATCGAAGTCCCATTCATTGGTATGTTGATCTAAGTGGTTAAGTCCCTTTTGAAGATCGGTTCCTAAGCCATGTTGGAACCTTTTTGGAAATCGTATTTGTTATGGGATTGCACATGGGAAAGGAGATGGGATATTAGACAATCTTTGTACTAAAAAATGGTCCTCTGGTGTATTGAAAACCATTAAAGCTACCAGTTTAAGGGCTCTCCTGATCATGATGGCATGATGTAGTGAAATATGTGATTTACTTCTTCAGCAGTGAGTTTGCAAACTCTGGAGCAAGATGGAGTGAGCTGTGCCCTCTGCAGAGCCGGACTGAGGCATGGGCTAGCCAGGCAGCTGCCCGGGGCGCCAACCGATGTGGGGCACCTGATGACAGTTATAAGGGGCGCACGGCGTCCCTTACAACTGCCATCAGGCGCTGCATGCCCGACTCCCACAGCGCCGGCCCTGCGGCGCCGGCCAGCAGCATCCTTCCCTCCACAGCTACCGGGCCCCCGCACCCTGGGGGGGTGGGCCCGTGCATGCGCCGTGCACCAGCCCTGGCCTTCTGCCTTAGGATATGTCTATACTGGGAATTTTTGGCAATGAAAGTGCTGTCGGCAGGCAAAAGTTGCCACTCACTGTTGATTTGTCATGGCCATGTTGTTAGCTCTGCCACTGACAGAAAGAGCAAAGCAATGTGGGTAAGCATCACACACTGCCTAGTATCGCCTTCAGTCGGTAGGAACCATGGAACATGCAATGTAGCATAAAGCATTTTGGGAATGTGAAAAACATCCTGTCAGCACCTCTTTGCTTCAGAGCTCTCCTGGGGCTTCCAGCTTACTTTCATGCCATTTCAAACTGACAGTCCTTGCTGCACACTCCAGCATCTGCTCTGAGAAATTATGGATCCCAGACTTCTCTCCTATGCTGTGTTCAATGTGCTTAGGACATCACACACTGCAGCAGATCTACTTATGAACTTAGTCTCAGATTTCCAAAGGCACAGAAGACTTGGATGCAGAAGGCAACATGACACAGAGAGCAGCAACATGGCATTGCATTTGGCTGTCACAAAACAGCTGTGAAGATTAAAGTGTCACTTTTGGGTTAGGGTAACCATCTGAGTGGTGGGACTGCATTGCATGCAGGTATGGGACGAAGACCAGTGGCTACATCACTTTCAGAGGCCACCTTCCTGGACCTGTGTGCTGAGATGGCCCCTGAACTGCAGCACAAAAAATCTCAGTTGAGAGCCGCTCTCTTGGTAGAGAAGCATGTTGCGATTGCTTTGTGGAAGCATCCTCACCTCACTGCAACAGAGCAACTTACCGCCCTGTGCTGCCGCCCCAACCTCCCCCTCTCATTTCAACAGAGCAACATACCCTGTGTCTCTTCCCTTGCTTTTCATGCTCTGTGGTCAGTTGCTGAGAGTCGACATGAGCCTCTGGCCTTGAGAACAGTTCCTGGCTGCCTGCTGCACAGGTTGGCCCCACAGTGAGCCCTGCCTCCTCGTCCACTTCTAGCTCTTCAGCAAGAACTTCTGCCTCTGGGTAAGTCCCATTTCTGCTGACTGTCTGCCTTTGGGTCTTTGCCTGTAGATGTAGGGTTCCCACCTAGGATTGTGTCTAGTTCTTTGGGTTACTTGGGTCTGGCCCACGAAAGCTCATCACCTAGTAAACCATCTTGTTAGTCTTTAAAGTGCTGCATAGTCCTGTCTTTTGTTTGGGCATTTTTTGTGACTTTTGTTGCATTGCAATGTGAACGCTCTCTGGGTTTTGTCATTGCAATGTGAATGCTCTTTGGGTTTTGTCACCAAAAAAGCTTGCCAGTGCAGACGAGCCCTTAGATAACAGTATTCAGTCTCTCTGGCTATGTCTATACTACAGGGGTTTTTTGGAAAAAGAAATTTGTGTATCTTTTTCCACTTGTTTTATCGGAAGAGGCTTTTCCAACATTTGGCCCATCTATACGGAGCCAAACGTCAGAAAAACCTCCTCTTCCAGAAGATCCTTTATTCCTCATAAAATGAGGAATACAGAGATGCCGAAAGAATGTGCCCGCTTTTTCGGAAACTGTTCCAAAAAAGTGGACATGTTCCCTGGACGCAGCAGAGTTTTTCTGGGATACTGCCGGTATCCTGGAAAAACTCTGCTATCTAGACATAGCCTCTCTCTCTCTCTCTCTAGCGAATGTGTGTTAAGAGTTCTGGATTCTTAAAAATAAAGTAGTTTACAGTCTAGCTTTCAGGAAATACATCTTGATTTATTGTAACTCGGTGTGTCTGCCATGAACATACCAAGTTCAACTATTTCATAGAAGCCTATGAGGAATCTCTGTTTATTGAGGAGATGGGACTATTCATAAAGCCTCACTCAGAGTTACACTTCAAGGCTTTGATCTTGCAGACACCTAAGTATGCGTGTAATTTTATTCATATGAGCAGTCCTACTAAAGTATGTAAGTGTCTGCAGGAGATGGGCCTTAATGTGTTGACATTAGTGATCATGAGGAGCTTGCATCTCAAATAAAAGCTCTGAAATACAGAGCAGCTCTTTTATGAATGCAAACGTGTGTGTGCCTTTTAAAAATCACTTACATAACCCTTACCTGTGTTACTAATAAATAACTCTCATTGGGCCCTAACTGGTTACATACATGGCCTCAACGGTTCACACATGGAACTCTGCTGAAGCCCAGTGGAGCCCTGTGTCCAGCTGAGTGGATCTGAATGAAAGATCAGGGCCTAGGTGATAAAAATTGATGGCGTTTAAAAACCCTCAAATACTGGACTGTCTGGGTCAATACCGGACACCTGGCAACCCTACTGAGTAGCAGGGAACCTCCTCAGACGCCTGCTTGGAACCTGCATGGACCAGCTCCCATTTCAAAAACAAGGCTGCCCAGCTCGCAGGCTGCCTCAGGGGATCCACTATCTGTGCAGCCAAACACAGCCTGCTGGCTGGGTCCTAGTGCCCATGGACTCCCCTTCTGTGTGCTGGGAGGGGAACTGGAGGGGGCATGGGGGAAATGAGAAAAGGGGGATAAGGCGGTGGAAGGAAGAGGCAGTAGGCAAGGAACGGGGAGTGGAATAGGGCAGATGGAGGGAAATAAAGGGAGAAAAGGGATTAGGGGAATCCTGGGGGGAAGCAGGAGTCGCACATGCAGAGTCCCATCAGCAGCAGCTGGGGCTCCCCAGTTATGCGGGCCCATCTAACCCTTACCCTGACAAACTCTCCTCCCCTACACCTGAACCCACCTGACAAGTCCCCCACACCTAGACCCCCATCCTACTGAGCCCAGCAAGCTGCACATGGATCCCCCATCTCATCAAGACCCACATCTCCAGCACCCAGAACCCCCACCAAGTCCCAACTCCCTTTGACCCCTCCACTGAGCTCAACCAGAGGTCCATTGCCCCTACACCCAGAACCCCCCAAAGAGACCCTGTGCACCCAGATCTTCACTGAGCTGCCCACACCCTGACTGCCCCACATCTGTATTCCGCCGACACTAACCCCCTCCACACTTGGATCATGCTAGGCTGAGCCTGCCCAGTCATACCTTTTACGCCTGGCACAGAGGGGCAGAGAGAGCCCTTACACTGTGTCAAGTGCAGTCTCATTGCTGAGTTCCTGTACTGGGGAAGGTGGGGGTTGCAGGGTGATGTCCCCATCTCAATGCAGCCAGTGGTCTATGCTCCCTACTGCTTGAAATGTGACAATCTGGGGTTTTCTTAATGTCCCACCAGTCAGACTTTCAGAATGACATTGGACCCATCATGTAAGTCTTGATCTCAAAGGGAGTTTTTCCACTTATTACAAAAAAACCTAGCAAATAAGGAACTTAATTATCCTGTGCCTCAGTTTCTTCATCTGAAAAAAGGAATAATAATAATACAGCCGGTCCCCAACTTACAGCCACCTCGACTTACGACCATCCGCACTTACGACCAAAGCGGTCGTAAATGCGCGCTCTGAGTTACGAACGCGATCCGCGCTTATGAACAGCGCGGTCGCAATGTAACTCAATGGGTTGCGAGTTACGACCATTCTGAGTTACGGCCAAGCGTTTGGTCTGTAACACGTTCGTTACTCAGGGACCGGCTGTACTTGCCTGCCTCACAGCAGTTTCTGTATAGTCATTGGTTTTCATTAGGTGCTTTGAGGTCATCAGATGGAAAGTGCTGAGAAGTGCAATTTTGCAAAGTGTCTTTCTACAATTCCAAAACCTTTCTGCTTCATTCATGCAGTAGACACTCCTGGATTACAGGAGAATTTCAGTTTGGGACTTCATGGGATGACTCCTCCTCCCGCCATGTGATGCTGGAGCAATCTGCCAGAAGAGGCGGGGTAGTGAGAGCAGGGCTCCACTGGGCCTCCTTCTATTATTACTTTTCAAAGGGCTAGACAAAGATGCAGGTAGGCCAGCCTATGCTGTGTGTGCAGTAAGTGTGTGTGCTGCACGGAGGGCTGCATCATTTGTGGCAGCAGGAATCCTGGTCTGGCCTGTCCTCAGGGCCAGGGCCAGCTAAGTGAGACTGGGCAGAGCAATAAATGGCCAGGAGGAATGGATCCCCTTCCACTGGGGCCAGAGGAGCCCTTCAGAATGTTCCCACAGGTAAGCAGTGGCCTGGGCTGGGACAACTCTCTTCAGTGGATGGGAGATCACATTTGCCTGCTGAAAACAGGGTTGGGGATGTGGTTCCTTCACCCTTGGGGATATTGGGTCTGCGAGTCTGGTACATAAGGCTGGCACTTCCATGCTGCCTCAGGCTACATATACACTGCAGGCTTCTTGCACAAGAAGCTTTTTGCAGAAGAGATCTTCCACAAAAACTTCTTGCACAAGAGTGCGTCCACACTACAAAAGCGCATCACAAAAGCGAAGCGCTTTTGCGTAAGAGAGTGTCCAGACTGCATGGACGCTCTCTCGAAAGCTCTGATTGCTATTCACAGAATAGCCATGAGAGCACCTGTGCTTTTTTCGATTGGCTTTTTTTGTGCAAAAACCCCGTTGCCCGTCTACACACACCTTTTTGTGCCAGAACTCTGGCGCAAACAGGAGTTATTCTTCGTAGAAAGAAGATTACCTACACTGCAAAAACCCCTCTGTTCTTTTGATTATCTGTAAATTTTCTTGCACAAAAACGTGCTTGAGGTGTGGCTGCTCCACAGGTTTTTGCGCAAAAACCCTGCAGTGTAGATGTACGATATTCAGTGAGCTGAACAGGTGGGGTTGTTAAAGCAGCAGCCAGTCTGTATTTTACTGACAAGGATCCATGTCCCTTGGTAATTCTTATTCATTGTCTGAGGTGTTGACTGCTGTTGAAACAATAAATATAGGAAACCCTCAACTTGTTTGCGTGAAGTGAAAAATGGGACAGAAACTTTTGCAGTCTTGATTCCAGTCATTTTCTTCCTGTTAGGGGGCAAATGCCAGCTGAGGCTGATACTTGACACCTTGTTTTAATGTGTGAAGAAAGGACAGAGATTTCTCGATTAGCTTTAACTGGTGCTTGCCATGGTGTGTTCCCCAAAATCAATGAGAGGGGTTCAGGACTTTTGCAAGCTGCCTGCATGTCAGCTATCAGGGTATATAAAAAACCTGTGACTGACATTACTTATTTTCAAATGTAATACTTCTAATTAGGTACCTTCTGTATGTCTGACACATGGTACAAAACAAGCCCCATTTTGTTGAGAAAGAAATAGCAGAAAAGTAGAGAAAAAATAATTTGCTTGGGTTCAGGGATTTGGCTGGAAAGGGACAAGCACGCAGTGAGAAGGGACACGGGATGAGCATAGAAGAGGAGGGAGATGAGAAAGGGGTGGGGCAGGAGCAGGCCTAGGTGGAAGAGCTACTGCCTCCCCAAGTGGAAGCTTCACCCACTGCCCATGGGTCAGGCATTGTGGAAGACTGCCCCCCAGCAACCCTCTGGCAAACCTTAGTGTGGGGGGCGTGACAGGAGTGAGAACTGGACATGCAGCCTGGAGTCTATGAAGCTACTTAGAGTTGGGCACTGCCATGGGACAAATGGCTTTTTGATAGGAACAAGGGCCTGGCTGCTTATGACAACCTTGTCTGAACCTTGTAGCAACTAGGTACTCCAGCTGGTGGTTTACTGGCCAATTAGGAGTGGAATGCCTGATTTTTTAAGAAAGATATTTGAGCAGGGAATTGAAGAGGGAATTGCCTCCAGAGTAAGAATAGGCCTACAATGGAAAAAGTTGGCAGAGTAGCCAACTGAGAGACAGCTCTGAACAAGAGACTGACAACCCTAATTTGGACAGGGGACAAAAGCTGGACTTGGAAGGCAAAGAATTTAGGGCTACTTTTGAGGAGAGAAGAACAAGTCTTCAGAAACAATGAACTACAGACTAAGAATAGACTGAAAAGTAAGATTTTACTTGTATTTATTCCCATTAGCAATAAAAAGAGCCCCTGAGTTGAAAGGTTTCTTAAATGTAAAGGTAAAAGCTTGTTTGAACTAGTTTTATACAGGTTGAAAAGGAAACTGAGGCATGATCCCAGGATGGTGTCTTAGACAGGCAGGGACATATCCTGAGCCAGACCTGATTATGTGCACACTGCTATCTGCTCATGTTGCTGAAAACCATGCTGCTGCACTTTCAGTGCTATCTGTAGTCATGCTAGCAGGGGTGAAGCTTGAACAGGCATACTTGCCCAAGCTGCAATCACACTAAATTATGCTGGGAACTCTCCAGCCCCCAAAGCAGTCCTGGCAGGGGCCAAGAATTGCACAAACTCCTCATAGGCATGGCTTCACCTGGTCCGAATTTATTGAACAGCACCTTCTGTGCCTAAGATACTCCTCTTCTTAGCAGTGGGCATTGGATGGATTATTCATTAATTTACACTGAATTATCAGATACTATGGTGTTTGTGTGTGTGTGTAAGTACGTAATAGGAGAGTCACATTCTAGAGGTATTCCTGGATCACTGATTGATCCTGGAGTCCCAGGTGGTATCAGTTGCTAGAAGTGTTGAAAAAGAAATAGAAAGAAATCAAAGGAAAAATATTTGATTGCTGCTCAAAGACTGTAACAACTTCTCTTTTACATGCCTCTATCATTTAGGCCATCTAGGTTAGATTACTGAAATATACTCTACATGGCTATGCTGGACCAACACTTATTAGGTGAGGTTGAATGCAGTGTCTTGCCAACTTAATGGCTTTGCTTTGGGTTGTTACACCAAAGACTACACTGGTTCTTACTCACTTCTGGCTGTAATTTAATTCAAAAGTTTTAAAACCAATTTTTAAACAATGAATGGGGAACTCCTTGCCACAAGATATTATAGCAGGGATAAGCTAAATAGGTTTTTTAAAAGATTAGACATATATAAGAACATCTGCAATTGCATTAGGCAAGATAAAATATCTGAGAGATATAAACCCTTATATTTAAAGGCATAAGCCAGTTATTAACTGATGAGATTTAGGACATTTTTCCCTTTGGACAGACTATTCCATAACTGTCTACAATGGATTTTACTCTGAAGCATCGGGTACAGGCCACTGCTGGAGATAAGATACTAATCTAGAGAGATCACAGGTCTGATTTCTATCTTTCTGCCTGTAAAATCTAGTTTATATACAAAACTAGAGTCTGGGGTAGAGAAAGGAATCTTTTGTGAAGTATAAACCACTTATTTGTGATGGTGATGCAGACAATCTACCCATGGGCATACTGAAACCCCACACAAGTTTCCTGACAGCCTTACCTACCATCAGGCATGCTTAGTCAAATAAGGGCGGTTACTGGTCATTTTTGGCTGTTGTTTCTCTCATAGTGCAAAGCACCATAAGATCAATCACCATGAACAGTAAACACAACACATGAGAGTCATTGGCCAGCAATCTTCCTTCATGTCTTGTGGTCTCTGCACAGCCTTGAGTTGTGTGCCATGCCACATCCCATCCATTCAGCCACATTATCAAACCACACTTGTTGTGGGCACACCCTGCTGCTGGCACTTGGCCCCAGTCCCTACAAAACTAGCTTCAGCAACCTTTCTCTACTCATTCAGTCCACATTTCCCACTAACCCAAATTGTCTTTCCTTAAGTGATATTGGTTATTACTCTAGTTATGCTGTAAATTGAGGTGATTACTTATTTGACAGTAATGTGAGAAGTATAGCTAATGCTCAGCAAGTGCATGTAGTATTTTGACTCATGAGTAGAAAGTCTCCTAGACCACATCTGTACTTACCCGCACCAGAGATCAATCTTCTGGCATTCAGTTTAGTGGGTCTAACTAAGACCCTCTAAATTGAGCACTGAGGGTGGTTCCAGCCGGCACTGGTACTCCTGGCAGTTGTGAGGAGTAAGAGAAAATGCTCCTGTCAGCCTCCCTCTGTGAAGACGACACCAAACTCAGCTTAAGGTATGCCAACTCCAGTTACGTATTTTATGTAGCTGGAGTTGCCCATCTTAACCCAAATTCCAGGCTTAGTGTAAACCTTAGTATCCTGTTTCCTTAGTGTCCATTATCTTGCTTGCCTACAGCAAAATGCTGTGACAAGAGAGTGCATCAATTACTTTTTACAGTCATAGTAATGCCTTTGCTTCTCCAAATTTGGCTGACAGTTGCAAGAGTAGCTGTAGTCATGCTACCCAGATACTTGAAGTCCTCAATGCATCCAGTATCTTTTCAGATTTGGGTAGGAATACCTTTACTATTTCAACAGATTTAGATATTACTATTGGATTTGTCTTTTTATGTGATAGCTTTAAACTTAACTGCTCTGCTCCCACTGCTACTTTTTCTAGCAATTTTTGTAACTCTTCTTGCAGCAGTTCAATCAGGTCAATATTAAAAGCACAGATGACTAATTTTTCATTCACCGATGGGAACTCTCTCCTGTAGGATTCCATCAGTAGCTGCTCTTAAAATTTTTCCAAGATAGCAGCTGAAGAGTCAGTGATAGCATGCATGTCTGACTCAGATCCTTAGATCAAACCAATTATTCAGCTCACAGCACACCTCACAAACACTGAAGCACTCATGTTTCTGTAGAGATTTTGTTTCAGCTTTATTATATTTTCACCAGCTCCAACCTACCAGCCACAAAGACTGCCTAGATAGATTTGTGCCATATGCTGTCAGAATCCAAGGCCTTAGTAAAATCCAGGAATTCATTCACCACCTTCCCATCATTCTCCAGCACTTTCTCACATAGTGCATGCACAGTGAATATTTGCTCCACCCATATTTGAACTATGTGGGTTGAAATAAAATCTTGAAATATACTGGACGCTCTTACCCACTCTCTTTAATAGATTACTCACTTATTCTTTTGCACTGCCTATTTGCTTGGGAGCTATTCATAGTGGGTTATTAAAATTTAAATATTTTACCCTTTAAACCAGGGGTGGACAATAATTTTTTATGGGGGTGGGCACTTTTGGAAAGTGGTCAAGGGCTGCACTCTTCCATGATATTAATGGAGGCGGTGCGGGGTCTGGGATGCAGGTTGGATGCAGCAGGGAACTTGGGGTAAGGGACTGGGATGCAAGAGGAGGTGGGGGGTCTGGGAGGGAGTTTGGGTTAAGGAGGTGGTTGTGACTTAGGGCAGGGGATTGG
>CM057847.1:22864937-22876691 GCA_030068395.1 Apalone spinifera | reverse complement strand
GGGGGGGGGGAATGACAGCAGGAAGCTTAACCTCCCCCCCACACCCCGAGCCTGGGAGCCTGCCATAGGTGGCTGCCTGTAGCGGTACACGGGATGCAAACAGGCGCGGCCGAGAGCCTCTCCCCAGCCCTTCTGTCGTTCTGGCTGGACGTTCAGCAGGCGTCCGGGCAGTTCCCCTCGCCCCTTTCCTCACCCAGGACCGCAACAGGTTTGTGCTGTCGGGCGGGGTGCGGGTCTGCCAGGGTCCCCGCTGTCCGTTTAGCGGGAGGGGGCTGGATCGCGGCAATCGTGCTTTTCCCGTCGTGCAAAACCCAAACCGGACCCAGTCCCGTTTATCTGTCACATTCGTCTGTCGTGTTTGCCCGGGTGCAGTAGTTCTCTTTGGGAAGCGTGTGCCAGTCATTCGTGCCTGTGTTTTCGTTATTGGGATGGCTCTCTCTGCCCTTATGCCCGAGGAGAAATGATGCAGCACAATGCAGTGATCTAGCAACCTTTAGTCGGGGTTTTCCGGCTATATTTTGTATGATTCCCTTGTCAAAACCCCACCCAACAGGAAATCGGGATTGTTTTTTTTTCCTCTCGGAGACAAACGCAATCACGGCCCAACCATTCTACCCTCTTGCCTTTTATGTTGGTGGTTTGTGACTCCGATCCGTGTGTTGCGGCGGTGCGGGTGGCAATTGTGCGTTCCGAGTGAGGTTTTATTTGTTTTTGTTTTTTGCTTGCTCTTGGTTTCTGTAATGAAGGGGGAGTTATGCGATTGCAGTTCTGCAGCTCTAATGCGGTCTGATGGAGTCCAGCCTGCGGCTGTAGAACATTAATCTGATACTACAAAAGTAGCAGCATTAGGGAGGGGTTAGAGGAAGAATGTTATTGTAAATGAGAGGCAACGGTGCACATTTATATTGTAGCAGATAGGCACCTACTGTTCATGCACCATTTAAACTCAGAGTGTATGTAAATCAGAGGGTTATATTCAAAGTGGCTGTTATAAAGTGCCCTTTCATATCATGCAGAAATGCACATTAGACCACCTGGTATTTTTTTACCTTATACTTGAAACTATTGGTGCTATCATCACCATTAAATTTTTAAATTCTAATACTGTACTTTTCAAAAGTGGTGTAAAGATATTTTCTGCTCTTTGAAATGTATTGCATTTCAGTCTCCCTTTAAATGAAATCTACAGTCATTGGTCTGGGTTTTTTCCAATTTCATTAGTCTTCTTTCATATTATTACCAAGTGCTTTTTATATTTACAGAAGAAACATTTGTTTTATTTTTTATTGTTTTATTTGTTTTATTAAATTCCTGACTTTTTAAAAGATTAGCCATATAAAGTTACAACTAATTGGTTATAAGGCTTTGGATTAATTTTTTAAATACGCTGACAGTTTTGTAGACCTGAAATGCAGATATTACTAAAGGGAACCCACAGCTAAAATGGCATAATACATGGACTTGAATTCATTGTGTCTTCCAGATCAACAGAATAGTTTGATATCTACAGGCCTGTTTTAACAAAAAAAACCCCAACAACAAAAAACCAAAAAAATCTGCAGGACTGCAGTGTCTCTGAAATATCCATCCATAGCAGTGGAAAGTGGCTTTTTAAAATTATTTTAAGTTACCTTGATTTTAAACATAGATTCTTTGATTTTGAAGCATATGAAACAATCTATTACAAGACTTAACTTGAGTGCAAAAATGGAGTGAGCAATTGAATGTAGCATAAATTCCATTCTAGTCCTCTAGTTGTGGGGAAATTTGCATCCTTATACTAGGAAAAGTGGCAGGGGGAGTGGAAAAAAAAGATATTTCTTTCTACATTATGTCTACACAGGATTCTGTGCTTTTCACTGTGTGATTGATTGTCCATAGACATAGATTTTGTATGATCAGTATCAAAACTAAAATTCTTGTAAATGGAAAATAAACTACTAAGGTTTGAGATTTCTTCAAGCATTAAGTACAAGGTTAATAGAGGTAGGTGACTAATTTTTTATTGTTTCTGGCCTGTGAGTGAAATCATGTTTTGCATTAAGACATCTTGGAGACATTATTCCCAATAGTCCTGAAGATGATCTAGGCAGCTGGTGTTTATTAAAGAAATATCAGCAGTGTGGAAGTGTCACAGGAGACTTAGCCATTTTGACTTGTCATCCCGTGTGCAAAACTCCCAGCCAGAAAAAAACACTTAAACGTACCATGAAGCCTCTAGAGCAGTCATATATACCATTGGGGGCTGCATATGTAGCTCTCTGTGTTATGTGGCCTGCATCCATACAATCTGTATACTACCTTTATGACCCTGAGGATGGCACACACATAGGTCACAGCTGTGGGCCCATTGGGCTGCAAGCAGCCTACAGACTGAGAAACGCTGCTATAGAGCGAAAGATACAAGTTTATGTTGGTATTGGTGATGTGGCCAAAGCATTAGTTGCTTTTACTAAACTCATTTCTATTGTTCAACAGTCTTATCAAGATGGGACAAGTTTTTTTAGAGAAAACTTACAAAAATGTTGTTGTGACTTTAATGTGACACAGCAATTCTGGGTGATAAGTGCAGTGATGAATGTTGCTGGCTGGTTAACATATCACAACTGATACTAGGAAGACACTAAATAAAAGTAATCAACCAGAATATCTTTGTGATATTAAACTATACAGTTTATTATTTTCATATTATAATGAAAAGTTGATACTCAATCTGGTAGTAGAATAGTAGCACTTTTGCATTTTGTTGTAGAACAAGTTAAATGAAGTAAATTGCATATAGTAAAAAAGTAAACATAAAAGTAGTAGTTATGTGTCAAAGTATTGTAAAATCTTATTTCAGCTATAGTGTGGGATGACTCCAGCAACCTTTGACATTATTGTGCACCTGCTACCAAGAATGAATCAGACTTGCAGTGAAACATTCATGCTCATGCTGGTCATGATGTACACAAACCAAAGCACTATTGCATGATCTGAATTAAGGCAGACCTGGCTTTAAATTGGGCATATATCCTCAAAAGAGATTTGATAGAAGTCCTTTTTCCACATAAAGACTTCTTGAATTAAGTCTCCTTAGAGGGAGCCCCACAATGCTCATTAAAATCACATAGGCCTGGATAATTATTTAATATGGGGTCAGTTTGACATGAGTAGGACCCTGTCAAGTTCATGGTCCATTTTTATAAATTTCACAGTGATGGCATTGTAAAAATCTTCAGTTTCACAGTTTCAGATATTTAAGTCTTATGTGTCATGGTGTTGTAACAAAGTATGAATATGTATTTTAAAAAGGCAACATATAAACATGTAAACCCCATAAGACTTAAAAAACCTTTCTCAAACTGGGACTTGACCCAAAAGGCGGTCACAAGGCAATTGTGGGGGGGAGGGCGGAGGGGGTCACGGGATTGCATAGTAGAGCTGGGTGCCCAGCTTTGAAGGCAACATCACAGACAGCAGCTACACAGAAGTATGAGTGGCAATACTGTAACCATCCTGCAATAGCTGTGTGACCTCCTTTTGGGTTAAGACCCCCATACTGAGAAATGCCATGTACTTTTGTATATATTTTACCCTATAATATAGGATACTTTTGTAGGATAGAGTAAATGTATATAAAAGGCCAGATTTCACAGTCAGTGACACATTTTTCATGGCCATGAATTTGGTAAGGCTTTGGACAGGAGAAACTAACCTCCTGTGAGTGCCTCCTGTTGGTTGGGTTTGATGCTGCAATCTTTTTTCTCCTGGCATCCTCTACAGGTTGTCAGCATTGTTAGGCAGGTCTTCAGTGACTCAGTTCTCCAGCTAAGGCACACAGTTGTTACGGCTGAATGAACAAATTCCAGATAGGAAAAGTCCAACAAAACTGTTTGTCCTCACCAGCCCAGTCTCTAGGCGCTTTACATCCTAACCTTCACTCAGGCATCTAAATATGCCTTGTCCCCTTTTCAGGGCTCCAGGCCCCTTACCTGGTGTCTGGTATGGATATTTGAGACCTCTTACTACTCTGAGTATCAATCCAGTGATTATAAACAGCAGCCACATGTCACTGCCTCCAATTTGTTGCTGCTATTCCCTGAGCCTTTTTCTGCATAGCCCCTTTTTCTTCACCCATCACCTTAGGTCTAGTATATGTAGACCATTAAACCCTCAGGTCCCATCCAGGAAGTAACTTAATAAGCCCCTGTAGTTCCTTTTATCTAAGTTTGCTGGGCTCCAATTGGCTGTATGTGTGCAGCCTTTCCAGGCAGGCCTGGAGGGCATATCTTTGTTGCTCCTTTGCTGGGGCAGGAAGGGGTAGGACTTTCGGCAGGAGGCCTCAGATACCCTCAGTAACCTTCAAGTAACATGAATATACATGTGTGCAGTTTTACCTTGTACAATAGTATTATAAATAATTTGTGAGGAGCATGTGCTGTGGAGCTCAACTGAGGCCATTTATTTATTCAGATTTGTGGGTGCTACAGACAAATGAAAAGCCTTTACAGTAGTTTATCAGTAGCCCAAACATCTTCCAAATCCAAGTCCCAGGCAATCTCTGGCCCCCATACTCTCCATTACATAATTTTGGGAAAACCTTTACAAAAAGTCGTATTTTAGGCTCTGTTGAACTGAAATGAGGAACCAATTCTGGAGCTGATGCCTTGCCACAGACTGTGCCCTACCTCTGTCCCACTCCCATTTAAAGCAGATAACTGTACAATACATGAAAGCAGCACAGACAACTCCTGCAGTATTTCCTGTGGAGAAAGGCAACCTTTTGGGACCTGATCTCCACTCTGCAGTCAATGGGAGTTTTCCTTACAGTACCCATGACTCAAATGATTAGGGAACTTTTACTTTGGTTTTTACTTTAACCTGAGCACCAACCTATGGCCTCCTCTTGTTCTTAAATAAGAAAGAGCTTTGCCTTTGTGGTAGATAGGAGCATTACTCAGATGAGTAGCTCTGTCTGTGCCCAGCTAGACTAGACTTCAAAAGTTAAACCAGGACTGACTTTGGCCCACTGGTTTTAAAGTTTGACAGTCTGATGACATCTTGTTATTTTTTGTTGTGGGTTTACATCTTCACTTTAATAATTCTCTTGTGGTTAATTGTAATCCCTATGTAACAATCAACGGCTGCTCCATGAAGAGAGTGCTGGAGGATGGTATGTATATATTGTCTAAGGTTTCACAGGTAGAATCACTTTCTGCAGATATACTGCACCAAAAATGGCCTTATCCGTGTTAATTTTGTTTCACATGTGGTTTTCATTTGTCAGACTTTATTATAATGATCTGCTGTGAATGATCTGCTGTGAATTTCTTTTTCAAATGAGTACTGTGTAGCAGCAGTAGAGTCTGGACCCAACAAAGGTTTACTTTTCTTTAGTGAAAAGTAGAGTTTCATATATTTCACACATGCAATTTTTTTGTAATGTATAGCTATATCTCATCTGATTTACATAATATCATTCTTGTTGCTGTTTAACCAAGTCTATGAATTTAAGCAATCTAATTTTTTTTAACATTTTTGTTGAAATTTGGCTATTTTAAATTTATAGTTAACTGCTAGAACCAATTGCTCCCATTGAATCCCCACAGAAAATGCATAGTTTTGCTTCAGAAAATTCTATGTACAATTAAGTTTCTAGCGAAAATTTCAGGTTTCTTTACCACAGCTTGAGAGAGGTGAATTTTTGATGTGTGTTTGTCTCACAGAGCATGATTTCTGTATGACTTTTAATATATACTACATGAAAAAATATCCAGTCATATGTAATCTTTGCAGTCATGGTTGGGGTATATGTTACTGGCCCAATGTTGAAATGTCACTTGGGCTGTGTTCTTTTTCCACCATTGACTGTTTTTCTCTGACCACTCCCCTTGTTAGTAATGTTTTTGTTGCACTAAGATCTTTTCAGATGTTTCTACTTGTAAGTACCTTTTTTAATTCCTTCCATAATTTTCTTATGTTCTTCCCAAATTTATGTTCTGAAAAATGTAGGTCAACAAATGTTATTTCACATCTGTCAGCAATCACAAATACACTAGTGGTTAATACCAGCTATGGCATTGAACTAGAAGAGATGTGCCATTAATCCATTATTCAGAAACACTTCCTGCACTTGAATCAATCTGTTAGTAGATACATTTTCCAAATTAAGTGGATTTTCCATTTACTACACCCTTAATAGATTTTATTACGTTCTGCTCTTTTCCCTGAAAAAACTACCATGGTGCAAGGTTTACCTGGTCAGATCCTGGAGCTACACACCTTTTTACACCAACTGAGTATCTAGGTTGTCATTCACAAAGCATAATCACCATGTTTTCTGTGGAAGATATTAAGCTCTTGTAATGTGGGTTTTGTTCCTGGTTATGCCTCACATAGTCCAAAGCTCTGGGCAAGAATGTTCTCCTCTTTCATCTTTGTTTAGATAGTGGATCTTTTTTTTCAGTTGTAACAATATGAAATATGAAAGAGGAAATGACAGTCCAAGAGAGGGTTTCTTCTTCACCCTCAGTAGGGAAAGAGATAGATAAAGAAAAATTAGAAACATAAAAATGACTAGAGGCTGATTCAGCTGTCACATATGCCTGTTATAACATGATATAACTCCATTAACTTCAATAGCACTAATAGGATACGTCTACACTAGGGGATAAATTCGAATTAAGATACGCAATTTCAGCTAAGTTAGTTGCGTACTGAAGTCAAAGTATCTTAACTCGAATTTTGGTGCTGTCCACACTGCAGGAGGTTGCAGGGAGCACACTCTCGCTTTGACTTCCCCTGCTGTTGTTAGAAGCAGGACTGCCTGGCACTGATAGGAGTGCCCCTCTCAGTTTGAATTAGCATATCTTCACTAGACCTGCTAATTCAAATGCTGGAAGAGCTTTGATCTTCTCTGTGCTGTAGACATACCCATAGTCAGGGGCAGATGACCATTTTGCGGGGCCCAGGGCAACACAATTTTGCGGGGCCCCCCTTTGCCACGGCGCATGCGCGGTGGCGCAACACGCATGCGCGGGGCTTTTTGAAGCGCGGGGCCCGGGGCGGCCGCCCCACTCGCCCTGCCCTATATCCGCCCCTGCCCATAGTGATTTGTGGTAAGTGGGTAAGAATGATTCCCACTCAGGAATTGTCAGTCAGAGATCTGCTGGGTAATTAAACTAGTTTATTTCATGTTTTGTGCTGTATATTCATATTTTAAAATAGGGATGTACAGTCCTGATTAATCAGTTAATCTTTAACTGGTTAACCATTTAAACAGGAGCGGGCAGGGGCTGCTCTGGCAGACTGGAGTGACCTCTGCCCTCAGCGCATCGCATCGCTCCGCCTGGGCCTGGACCGTCATGAACTGGGGCTGCTCAGACTGGGCTGGAGTGCCTCTACCCATGGCGTGCTGAGCCAGGCCTGCTGCAGGTGGGACTGCTTTGGCCAGGCTGGAGTGCCCCTGCCTGCGATGGGCCCCACCAGGCTGGCGCAGCCCTCTGCCTGTGGCAGTTAGAGTGGTTAACCAGTCTCATCCCTATTTTAAAGTAATATATGCAGTTCTGGAAGAACAGTTTTTGACCATGATGAATCAGTGATGATCAAAAGTAGAACTACTTAATGGAATTTTTTTAAAATCTCCATCTGTCTCTTCATATGCCAGATAAACTAAATAAGAGACAGGTTAACATATTTGTTTAATCTTGATATGCAAAGTTCATAGATAACAGGGCTTTCTGTATGGCACTATTAAAAGTGTATGTGCATAATCTGTTAGGTAAATCTAATAGGAAGCAGCTGGAGTTCAAGTGATGTGCAGATCCTACATAGGAATAAGTCACATTTTAAGTCCTGATCTTGTAAAGTATTGAACATCTTCAATTCTCATTGACTTCAGTCCACACTTCCACTTGACAAAACAAGGGTGAGAGAACTTCCCATTTGTTTTCACATGGATGTGAGTGTACCACAGCACGTCATAGCACTTTTGTGCTCAGCATCTGGCAAGATTCATACCCCAAACAATATTACTATTCCTTGTCTTTGTGAGAGATATTTACCTGTACAGTGCACACTGAAGAACTACACTTCAGGTTCTTCAAGAGAAAATGAACTATTGTCAAATGGTAAATTTAGACCCTTCTGAAACAAAGATGCTCACATTCTCTAGTGAGTTAATGTTACTGACATCTTTTGTATTCCTTGAGCTGTTCATAATTAGGATGGGAGCTTAATTGGTTTAATCACCACAGGGGTGAGACAGTGAGGTGGGCTGTACTGCAGCGTGTTATGAATCACCAACTTTGGCGTTTGTTCCTTACTGTTATGTTGGTAAAGTGGAACCTTGTTGATGATGTTAGACCTAAATATGTCAGCTTCCTTCAACTCTGAACAAAAAACCCTAGATTGACTAAATAAGTGTAAAAGCTTAATTAGAATGGGGCTAATTTATGATAATTGCAACCATTAATGTACAGTAGAAAATATAGTTTTTATAAAACTTGATTGAGTTTTTATTTTTTCCAGCTGTGAAATGTCATTTTGTTAGTGCAGAGCAGCACACTGCAAATACTCCATTTAATTATGGCAAGAGAGTCTTATTTTTACACTAGAAGTCAAAGAGAACTGTGGAGGCTCAACCCCTCATCTTGAATATCAACACACTAATTTAGGTAATGTAGCTTTAGGTGCTTGACTTCAGGCATCCATGTTTGAAAATACTGTAATTTTCTAGTATAATAAAGTGGATGGTGAGATTCCTATTTACAACAAATAGTTTTGAGCATTTCACTGTATCTTCTTTTTGGAGTAAAATACAGGTTGGACCTCACTGGTCCCGAATGAGAGAATTTGCTGGACCAGGGGGTATCTCTTGCCACCAGCTTCTCAGCCCAGCAGGCATCCTCCTTCCATTCCCTCCCCCCCAACCTGGATTCCTGGGCAGCAGATGCTCTGGCTCCTGCTGCAGGGCTCCAGCCCAGCACTGACCTGTGCTGCCAGGGGACTCTGCCTGGCCCCACGCTGCCACGGGCTGCTAGAGGCTGCCGCTAGACTCCGGCTTTGGTCTTGCACTGCCTCCAGCTTGGTGGCCCCGGCTGGCCCGCCAGCCCTTAGACTCCCTTCTTTCTGGTCCAGGAGCATCTGTTGTCCTGCCGGATGATGGATGTTGCTGGGCCAGAGTGTGCCAGTTTTGGGGGGTATAACCTGTATTCTCATTGTCATTATAAGTACATTTACAGAACCGTATTCTCAGATGCCTTGAATCAGTCACTATCTTCAGTGGAACAACACTGATTTATACAAGTTGAAAATCTGGCCTAGAGCCTATAACTTAATGTTAAAACATTTGTTGGAATCTATTTTAATTATGGTCATCACCACTTGGACTTTTGGAGGAGCTTGTTCAAAATGTTTTTCTCATTTGTAGGCTCAGATTGTACAAAGTGACCTCATGCGAGTAAAGGGTGGGTCAGTTTATAATGTGGAAAAATCAGTCAATGTGTCTTAGAGATAAGTGGGGCTGAATCCCAACTAGAGTTGAGCATTAAATACTGGAATGTGTTGGAGACCTGCCAGCAGATTGGAAGCAGAACTGTGTGACAAGTACTAATGTATCACACTATACCTTAAAATAGTACCCTGGATAACAAAAGATTGGAAAACTTCTCACTTTACCTCATTTTAGCACAAATTCCTTCCTTAAAATGGATTAGAGAATGAGTATATTATATTTTTTCTGATTTATGCTCTGTTTGTTTCTAAAATTTACAGGCCCTCAAAAATCTTTAACCTAGGGCAAAATGGCATATCAGGAAAGAAGGAAAGTAATTATAATTTTAACAATGGGCACAAGTCCTTGATTAGGCAAGATTATCCATTACCTACACTGATACCTGAATAAGGAGTGAATAAGGATCTATATATTTGCTAGAAACTAGTGTAGGTTTCTCAAATTTGTCTTCATCTGTAGGAAAGAACTGAGGCAGATATTTTTACCATTGGCATGGTGCTAAGCATCATTGCTGGCCAGGATCTTGCCCACTGGAGATACTTGTATAAAAATGGTATAATGGAATGGATAGTCAAATTCAGAAATTTCAGTGTGAGTTTCACTGAACTTTCCATTTTTCCAGTCTTGTGGTCTTTCCAATTTTCTGAATGTATTAGATTAATTCATTTCCAGAAATTACATTATTTAAAAAGCTATTTGAGTCATGACTAATAAAACATTAGGTGGCATTTAGTTAAAGTAAATGATGGTAATGGATTATTTTCAGTGAGATACTTCATGGATATGTTTAGACAAACAAAACAACATGAGTTCTGGGTAAATGAAGCATGCACTAAAGGAGGATTAAAACTATTTGACCCAGACAGTTATTTAAATTACACCAATACAATAATATCAACTAGTTATTACTGAAAGCCTCAACTAGATTCTTAAATGTATTCAGTCACAGAAGAAAGGTGTTAAAACTAATGTGCATAGATAGTGTAGTTGCAGTGCAGTGGTTTTTCTTTTTCTGCTGTGCTTAAAAAGGAATTGGCCAGATCTTCAGATGGTATTAATCTGTATTGCTCCACTGAGGTCATTGAAACAATACTAATTTCACCAGTTAAGGATCTGGCTTGAGATTTTAAATTTTCTTGGTATAAAAAATGCAGATGACTTTATTTTGGATGCACACTGATCAATTAAATTTTTAGCTAATGTAAATTTTCTGAATTAGAAGAGGAAAGATTTGTTAACTAAAGTGTCCATAAATCACTCATGTAGATGATAATACCCTCTGTATAGAGAGGTTTGAGTGACACAGTGCCTTCATTTTATTTGTGGTTTGAGTCTAAGATAAATAATCTTAATCCTGGAGTAAATCCTGTGTTGGATTATGATACCGAAGCATGTGACATAAAGATGAGCACTGATGTATTTTAGAGAAGAAACAGATTCTCAAGATGTTTGCTTAGGTAATACTATATGATGACAGTGTAAAGAGCAATGTCAAACTAAGAGTTTAAATAGCTTTGACCACCATTTTCTTTTAAACAAGCAGATGAGACATGAAAATCTAGGGAGCTACTCACTAAAATGGAACTGACAGGTGAGGACCACATGGACATACCAGCAGTAGGAGGAGCAGTGTGCTGGTGCATGATAGGACAGCCATTTTAGAGATGTTTCTACAGCTGTTGTCAACTAGCTGCAAATAATGTGAATCACTTGGGATTGCTGTAGCTGGGATTGCTGAGAGAGTTCAAAGAGTCATAAAGTTCCTCAGATTCCTGGCATGGTACTGTGAATTTACATGTCACCTTAAGGGCAGTTTGCAAAATCACATGTTCACATTGTTACAGACCATCTTAAACAGTAGTTGATATAGTACAGCTGTTTTCATTTTTAACTTCTAGTTGTCATAAGCAATGGCAGCAGGCCAAGAAGCCATTGAAATGAAAGGATTTGGGACTGAAATTAGTTTTAGCCAGACTAGATTATAGTGGCAGCTACTAGCACTTTTTTATAGTTAAAAATGTTGTGCATATTTCTTTGTAAAACACCAGCTCTTTCTTTTGAAGAGGTTGTAATTTGCCTATTAAATTACTCTGTGCTGTATTTTGGAATATTAGGTAATACAAATATGAAACAAATACTTTTGATTGATTTTTCTACATATTGTAAACAATCTCAAAAAGAGTTTTTAAAGTGTAACTCAAACATTTTGGCTGTGTCTAGACTAGCATGATTTTCCGCAAATGCTTTTAACGGAAAAG
>CM057847.1:22832131-22860701 GCA_030068395.1 Apalone spinifera | reverse complement strand
GTAGCCGAGTTAGTCTGTAACTGGAAAAACTTAAACAACAATGCATAGTTTAGTAGTACCTTAAAGACTAACAAAACATGTACAGTAGACTTCCGATAATCCAGAACCTATGGGATTTAGGCGGTGCCGGATTATCAGATATGCCAGACTATCAGGAGGTACTATAAGCAGGTTATATATATACTGTATACATTATATACTGTATATAAAGTGTTCTTAACTCTTTTTATTGTACATACTGTATACAGCATACTGTAATGTTTTAGTTTTTTTAAGCCTTTTTTACCCTTTTTGCTCATTTCAGCTGCTGCCGCTGTTACCTTGTGACTCATTTTTTGCTGAAGCTCACTCACTAGGCTCTTGCCATTTTGATGCTGGACTATTGGAGTTTTACTGTAGATGGTATCATGAGCTTTCGTGGGCATGCTATGAAGCAGCATTTTGGGGTTACTGATGGTAGAAGGATGCAATAGCTTCTAAAAAAAAGACATGTTCATGGAAATGATGTCGTGTTCATGTTTTGGAGATTAGCACTGAGCTACTTTGTGTGTTGATTGAAGAGAGAGTTTCTAAGGTATTATCGTTAGCTCTTAGCAAGCAAAAGATTCCACCTCACAGTTTGAACAAAAGTTTCTGCTCATAGTAGTCTGGTGGAAATTAGTGATGTTAAAATGTGTGTAATTGGCTAACTGTGTAACCACTAAAAATTTCAACAGTTACACATTTACATGCAGGGTGGCAGTCAGTGACCCAAGAGCTGGTGCACACAGGGAGCTGGTATCAGAGGCAGCAGTGCGGGGTGGCAGCTGGCTCCCTGGGAGCTGGTGCACACCAGGAGCTGGCTTAAAAGACGGCTCCTGGTACGCACTGGCTTCCACCAGCCACCCCACTTCTGGGGAGACGGTTGCTACCCTGTGCTGCTGTCTCTGATACAGAGGCAACAGTGCAGGGCAGCAGTCAGCTCCATGGGAGATGGTGCATGCCCTGTGCATACTGGTTCCTGCCTGCCAGCCTGTGCTGCTGCCTCCATACCAGAGGCAGCAGTGTGGGGTGTCAGGCGGCTCCCTGGGAGTCAGTACACACGGGGAGCCAACTTTTAAGATGGCTCCCAGTGAACCAGCTCCCACTTGCCGCCCCACTCTCAGGGAGCCGGCTGCTGCCCTGCGCTGCTGGCTTTGGTACAAAGGCCAGCAGCATGGGGCAGCAGGCAGCTCCCCAGGAGCTGTACTGGGAGCCGCATGTAATGGTTTGGGTAACCGATAAGCTCATGATTATCGATTACCTGTTTAAATGGCTAGACTCTTACATCCCTAGTGGAAATGCAACTTTTCTTTGTGAGATACTGTAGCAAAAGTAGTAGGTTTGATTTGCATGGTCAATGGTAAAGGTGGCTGAATTAATGTTAGCATTGTGCTTAGCAGTATATTGTTTAAAGCTGCAGCTTCCTATTAGAAAAAAAGTAAAATGCGATGGCTTATTCCTGAGTTTCTGATTTCAGAACAGAGACTACGGGCCATCTGTAAGATGTCAGCTAAAAAGGGGAGACTGGCTTGTAATTTGAGAACTCTAGCAAGAATTATGCAGGGGAGAAGCAGATGAGTGGATTTTCTGTGCCTGCAGGCAGTTAGCATTAGCTGTTTTTCTTTTTTAAATTTTTTTTAAATTTATGAATGAATGTTCAGCGCTCCTAAGTGAGAAACCAGTAGGCCTGGGTAGAGAGAGGCATGCTGTAAGAGTCTGTCATCCATTTCTACTATTGCACCTCAATGCTGCTGACCTGTGATACTCAGCTATTCTAGTTATTGGCTCTGTTGGTAGTGTCTGACTGCTGCCTTTGCTTTGTTATGGCTTCTTAGGGGGCATCTATACAGCACCCTAAACTCGAAATAAGATACGCAATTTGTGCTGCACAAACTGTGTATCTTATTTCAATTGAATTTTAAAATAGGCTATTTTGAAATTTGGTATGTCTACACAGCGCCAGATTTCAAAATAACACGCTATTTTGAGACATCCCTTAATCCTCGTGGAATGAGAGTTACCAGGATGCCGAAATAGTGTGCCCATTATTTCAAAAAATATTTTGAAAAAAAGGGCAGCTTATGTAGACGTGGAGTAGCTATTTTGGAATGATACTTCTTATATCCCAAAATAGCTGTGCAGTGAAGACACACCCTCAGTGAGATTAGACTAAGTCTCCCAAACTCCATCCACGTGTATCCAAAATGGGATATAAAGTCTAGTCATTAAAGAAGAAGAGATGGTGCATCTCATCCACTGTGCCACATTGACTTCTCCTGGCTATCTCTCACTTCATTGCAATTCTGCAGGTGGCTGTTGCCCATATATTTATTTAGATTGGAAGTACATTGTTTGTTAAGTTAGATGAATAATATGGTCTCTCTTCATGATTAGTCCCTTCACTGAAAGAGATCTGCTTTTTTTTAGATCTGCCATGGGTACTCTGGTACCTTTCAGGTCCTGAATGTGACATGAAATACTGTGCTATAGGAGGTGCCAAATAGCAGTGTCGAGGTGTTCAGTGTCACAACAACTAGCCTAGAGGACTCCTTGCCACATCTCAACATCTGTATATTGAAGTCAACATACTTACTTTGGCATGTTGTTATGGACAGGTCAGTGGGGGGCTGCTGTCCTGTCAACATCAGCTACTCTTATCATCCTGGTGGAGTACCCGTGTCAATGGGAGAGCATTCAGAAATTGATTATGGCTGGTGGATTGATCGCGAAGTGTCAATTTCTGGCATAGTGGAGAGAAGCCCTGATTCATAGCTCGTTACTTGAATCCTGCAGCTGGGGCTTAGGTGACCTGTGGTGTCAGAGGGGGCAGGTTTAAATGATGACTGTAGTTTTCGGTAGGTTGTTACAAGGAAAGGGTGTCCATCACACTGTAAAAAGAGGGTAGGTAAAGGGACCCCTGGGAAAAGGGGGACTGATACAGAGAAGTTGGGTCAGGCATCTTCTGAAACATTGTTCAAATGGTATTTGTCATGTGCTGCACTAATGTGGCTCTTCTGGGAAAGTCACCTCATGCAGTGATTGAAAGTGCCACGAGCAATGCAGGAGATGATACATCTTTTTGAGCTGCTTTGACCCAGCATGTGTGTAGATGAGTAGCACACAACAACTACGGTACATTTTCATAGTGCCTTTCATCTGAGGATTGCAGAGCACCTTACAATGGTCAGTGCTATCCTAGCTTTTACAGATGAAAACTGAAGTACACAGAATAAGTGACTCACCCATCACCAAATAGCAGCAGGTCAGTGGCAGAGCTAGAAGTTGAACTGAGGTTGAAGAAAAGAAAGACATGGGCAAAGAAGAGAAGAGGTGAATGCAGGGGAAAGAGAGGCTGGAGGAGATTAAAAATAAAATAAACAAAGAGAGATCAGAGAGAAAGTAATACACAAAAACAACCCATCTTTCCCCCAAACAGAGTTGGATAAAGGAAGAGTCCTGGTTTGCATTGTAGTGTTTTGTGCAGATGGAGCTCTGAGCACCCCCTCCACCTGCTTGCTTTACTCACTCAGTAGCAGAGTGGAAGGTGCAGGCCAGGTGGTTTGTCGCTGCTCTGAGGAGTGCTGGGAAAAGGTGGGTGGGGATGAGGGAGGGGTGGAGTGAGGAGAGGCAGGACCGGTGCCCCCCTTCCCCTGCCACATGTTACCACTGTGCCCCTCCACTTTCAAAGCTCCAGGAAGTATTTGCAGGGGGAGGAGGACAGGCTGTTGTGCTGCTTTGGCATTCCTCAGTAGAGAGAGCTCACAGGCCTACTCATGATGCTGCTCCCAGCAGCTCAGGAGGCTGTGGGAGAACACTGAGAGAATCCCAAGATGCTCAGGGATCAGCTCTGCCTTCCCACAACACTGCAATGTAGGGTACATACCCACAGTGCACTGCTCACATGTCGGTGCTGATGCCCCCAGTGTGGATATGATCTGTTGACATAGGCTACAACTAGACAATGGGGCTCTTTCGAGATACCACAAGTATTCCAAAATAGACATCCTGCATCTTTAAATGCACCCATTATTTTGAAATATATTTGGAAATAATGGGTGTGCTATTCCACCATCCCTGTAATCCTCGTTCCACGAGGATTAAGGATTGTCACAATAGAACTTTATTTTGAAGTTTGGCTCTGTGTAGACAGTACCAAATTTTGAAATAAGCTATTTTGAAATAACCTCAAAATAAGTTACACAATTTGCTTAAGTATCAGAGAAGTAGCCTTGTTAGTCTGAATCTGTAAAAGTGATGAGGAGTTCTGTGGCACCTTATAGACTAACAGATTTATTGGAGCATAAGCTTTCGTGGGCAAAGACCCACTTCGTCTTAGCTTATTGTTAATTTGCTTCTTTGCTTATTGCAAATTGCGTAGCTTATTTCGAGGTAAAGGTGCTGTGTCCATGCACTCATAGAGAGCAAGTGTGAACACCCTCTGGCAATTTTTGTTTTGTCAATTTTTGGGTGTCGATATAAGTTTTGTCAACAAAATTTGGTAGTGTAGACATATAGGCTACGTCTAGACTGGCATGATTTTCCGCAAATGCTTTTAACGGAAAAGTTTTCCGTTAAAAGCATTTTCGGAAAAAGAGCGTATAGATTAGCACAGACACTTTTCCACAAAAGCACTTTTTGCAGAAAAGCGTCCGTGGCCAATCTAGACGCACTTTTGCGCAAAAAAGCCCCGATCGCTATATTCGCGATCGGGGCTTTTTTGCGGAAAAGAAATGTCTGCTGTCTACACTGGCCCTTTTGCACAAAAGTTTTGCGCAAAAGGGACTTTTGCCCGAATGGGAGCAGCATAGTTTTTCCGCAAAAGCACTGACAATCTTACATCAGATCGTCAGTGCTGTTGCGGAAATTCAAGCGGCCAGTGTAGACAGCTGGCAAGTTTTTGCGGAAAAGCAGATGATTTTCCGCAAAAACTGGCCAGTCTAGACGCAGCCAGTGAGTAGCAGGCAGTGTAGCACTATATACTGATTACTATTGGGAGACTACCTGTTGGGGTGGATGTAAATTGGCTGGGCAGTTGCACTTGGGGAAAAGCTAAAGAACTTGTAAAATTTGAATGTAAATGAGGAGTTCTGACTGCTCAGCCAGTGTGCTATGGGATTGAGCAATCCAAACAAAATGTGGATTGTTTTTTAAAATGTTTTTGCATATTAGCTAAAGGCAAAATTAATAATAAAAATGTAATTTCTGGAAAAGATTTCTCTAAACTTGCTGTGGATAAATATGTGCTAGAAATAAGAATTACATCTGTGTTAAAATAGAGAAAAGAAAGTCATACAAACGAAAATAGCCCATTTGTATTTCATGAAAGAAAAAAATAATTTGCTTTCCCTGTGGTTCAAAGGAGTCGAGCACACCTTAAGAGACGTCAATGAAAAGAAGGAGGAAACCACTGAATGCACAAATTTAATCTGTAGTGGAGGTCAGAAAGACTTTCATTAAATGCTTTGCAGCCAAAATTATTTGTCATCTGCTGCTCAAGGAAATCTATTTTCCCCTCTGATTATGTTGGGCCAAGGGAATGATGGCGTTTTACTTATCAAAAGTGAAAACTAATCTTTTTCTATCTTGTTCTCAAGTTTGACTTTTGCGGGTGAAGTTAAGACTAGCAATGTTTTGTTTACTGACTTAGTTTTAAAAACAAAAAATAGCATTCCATTTGAAGTCAGATTAGCATTCAGTTTAGCTGACTCACTTAGTTAGCTGTAGTCTACTTAAAAAGTAGAAAAGAAGGGAGAGTATTTCTTAGCATTTCCCCCCTTCCCCAGTTATTTGCTAACTATGAAGAGCACATCCACATTTCAGGGAACTGTAGTATTAATAATACCCAGCTCTGCCTCTCTCAAAGCACTTCACCAAGCTGGGTAAGCATTATTATCTCCATTCTGAATATGGTAATACTAAGGCTAGGGATATAAACTAAGCATGGTAATACTTAGCAGTAACTGATTAACCAGCACAGGTGATGGTTGCTCTAGTCTGGCTGGACCCACCGCACCGTGCCACGAGCAGGGGGCTGTTCCATTGGCCCCCACCCGCGGTGAGACGCAGTGGGCTGGTTAACCGATTAAAGATGTAGTTTAGCCAGTTAACATTTTTAACAGGATTTTATATCCCTAGCTGTGGCACAGAGAGACCAAGTGATCTGCCAGGGCTGCAGAGTGAGTTGGTAGAAAAGCTCCAGACCTGGTGTCCTGACCACTGAGCATGTGGACTGTCACACTGGAGTTGGGTATCCTGTCTTTCATGTTACCAATAACAATGGGGAACTTACTTCTGTATTAGCCTGCTTTGGGGAGGAAGTACTCAAAACAATAGCTAGTTGGTTGTTAAATAAAGTTGATTGTGTAGCTGGAATAAAAATCAATATTTCATTGCTATTACATCATGCTAAACAAAGGATCAGTCCTACAAACCATTTGTAGCACTTACACACAGCCCATCCGCATTTATTTATATTGATTACGCTTGGTGATTGTTTGATCTATCATTTGCAAAATTAGCAACTTTTAAAACAGCTCTAAAGTTTTATTTTAATGAATGAAATCCCTCCTTGTATTTCAATAATACATGGAAAGCATTAATGTTCCTGACACTGCAGTACTTACCCAGGCAAAACTCTCAATGGGTTATGATAACAGGATTGGATCCCCAAAGAGGTTTTTTTTAGTATTTTTCTCTTTCTTGTATGGTTGATCTTATATTTACCAAGAAGAAAGAAGATGGTTGAACAGGCTTGCCTCTGGATAGTACAGGATTGTGGCTTATTCATCTTTATGAATATTTGATGAAAATGTCAAGTTTAATCAGTGATGCCTTCTGATAACACATCCCATGTGAATAACAGCTGTACCACTTTCTTCATTTGACATATACAGCATTTTCTTTTGTCTGGCTCATCTGAGCATTATGTTTTAGAGGGTTGGGGTTGGCACCTCTGAGGTGAAAAAAACTGGGACATTCAGAATGATCCGGAAACCCATAAAAATGGGCAGTTAGCAGTGTGTATGGAACACCTTTACAGATTTCTTGAGATCGATTCTTCGAAAAAAGGACAGCTGACAGTTTGTGCTGACACCTTTATAGATTTCTTGGGACAGTTACATCAAATAAAATATGATCCTGCGAAAAACTGGACAATTGGCAACCCTATATGAATATGCCTGAGAAGGTTTTGGAGAGAGAAAATATTAACAGGAACATGTACAATATTTTAATAGTTTTATTCGGTTTTACTTTCATAACTGAATGTTACTTTGCATGCTATCTGGTCAGAGATGGTTTTGTATATATACAGTGACAATCATTAAAATGTCATCAATTACTCATGTAACCACAGTGGCATATGAATACTGCAGGTTTTTTGTTTTCATTTCTAAGAACAAGAAAAAAGTGAATTTTCTTTTGAAGGAAACTGGGAGGTAGGCTAAGCTCCAGATTTATGTCTTTTTCCAGGGCCAACTCATAGGTTCCCTGCTCAGTGCTTCTTCAGACAGCTCTCTGGCTGAAGTCAGTGAGAGAGATGCTTGAGGAAGGCTGAAAGCCAGATTGGCCCTTAGATAGGGAAACCTGCACAAGGGCCAGGAAAACCCATGTTTTAGCTCATAACAGAGGCAGAAGACTGTCACTCAGGCAATGTCTCCACTGCGAAGCTTTTCCGGGATACTGGAGGTATCTGGAAAAGCTCTGCCATGTTCAAAGTATTCTTCTGCTTTTTCGGAACAGTTTCTGAAAAAGTGGAAGCATTCTTTCGGCATCCCTGTATTCCTCATTTTATGAGGAATAAGGGATGTTCCGAAAGAGGAGGCTTTTCCGACATTTGGCCCCGTGTAGATGGGCCAAATGCCGGAAAAGCCTCTTCTGGAAAAAAAAGTGGAAAAAGATACACAAATTGCGGTTTGCAATTTGTGTATCTTTTTTTGACACCTCCCCCCCACACACACACCCCCGCAGTGTAGACATAGCTTCAGAGGGCAGAATATTGCCTGGTTTGGCCTGAATATTAGGAGATAGGAGGATAAAAGCAGTTTTCTCCTTCCTCTTGACTACTTCATGGAGGAGAAAGGATAGTCACGGCCCCAGGGCTTAGGAACCACAGAGACTTTTTCCCTGATAGTGCCTGGCGGTAGGGGGCTAAGGATGTGAAAGGTTGACTGATAAGCAACACCCTTAATTGGTGATGCTTACTGGTTCTGGTTAACCAGTGGGGCTGGAGCAGCTCCCCGCCCACCATAGGCTCCAGCGCTGTGAGAACCACTGTGACCATGGTCTGCTCCAGGTGTCCAGAGCAGCCCCTGTCTTCAGCAAGCGTGGAAGCATCACAGACAGGAGCCGTCCCTGTCCAGGGCAGTCTCTGGAGGACTGCAGACAGGGGCTCCTCTGGAGCAGCCCTTGCTTGCGGTGGTGGGCTGCTTCAGCCCAGCTGCAATGGAGGAGGGAGGTGGCCCCAGCCCATTTGGGCTGGAGCGACCCCCCCTTAATTGGTTAACCAGTTAAATGGGAAGTAAACTTCCCATTTAACCTGCTTACCAATTACATGGGATTTTACATGCCTTGTAGTGGCACCAAGTGGCATCACAGAGGAGGTAGTCTGTGATCATCCCCCCAGGATCTGGTGAAGCTGGCCAGGTACATCAAGGGGAGTGGGATGCACTGAGGTCCTCCCCTTTGCATTAGGGAGCAGAGTCACAATCCTTCCCAGAGCTCTCTGCCTAGGGCTGTGGCTCAATACTAGTCTGGCCCAGAGTGAGCAGGGGTGAGACCCTCCAGACCCCTGTATCCTGTGAGCCATAGAGAAAATTTACCAATCTTGAGCCATCTGTGGAAGCTGGATATTTACTCGTATACTCAATGCCAGTGAGTTACTCTTGGGCCCCATTTCCTCGCCCCTCTCCCTTCTCCCCGAGCTGTTACACAGAATGCCTGTTCACAATGCTAACTCGCTCCTGTTCAAGACGCTCTCATTTGCTGGAAAGTGAGATGTTATGTAGAGTGAGGACAGTGAGAATAGAAGGTTGGTAGGTTTAGCATTATCTCTGTGGGAAATCTCTGTGGGTGTTAGGTGGACTAATACTGCAGAGAAGAACCATTTCCTGGCCCCTTAATCCCTCACTGTGGGTCCTTGACCCTGAGGACTTGGGGCACAGAAAACTACAAGATCAGAGGGGAAGGGAAACACATGCAACAGAGATAATGTTTCTCCTTTTCCAACCTGAAATTATCCTACCTCCAATGTAGTGTTCCACCAGATAGGCTGACCACTCAAGTTAGTGAAAGGAGAGCAAATTTTGCCTCCCAAGCTTGGTTCTCAAATGAACTGAGCACCCACAAATCCAGTTCAAGTAAATAGTAGATTCAGGTGACGGGCATTTTCTGATATCCAGGCCCCTAGCATCCGGCTGTTGGGCAGCAGGAAATGCTGTTCTGTGTTCAAGTAGGGATGTAAAATTCCATTTAATCAGTTAACTGGTTAAACGTTATATTTAACTGGTTAAATGGGGACGGGTGCGGGCTGCTTCGGCCAGACTGGGCCCTTCACAGGAGGGGGTTCCTCTGCTTGGTCGGGAACACCCCCAACCTTGCAGCAGGATGCTCCAGCTTGGCCAGGTTTCTGATTAATTGTTACAGGTAAGCATCACTTGGTAAGGGTGATGCTTACCAGTTAACTGATTAGCTATTCACATCCCTATGTTCAGCTGCTGTGCCCTATAATCTATTTCCCATTCTGGTGAGACAGAAAATTTGAAAATCGTGGCTTTGTTTAAATCTGGATAGATTAAAAAATTGTTCTAGTGTTTTTAGCCATCATTCCATTACTGAAGAGATATTCATCATCATGATTTGTAACCAGTTAAACGAAGTGGTTGCTGGCTTTGTTTTGCTTTGTGCTCTTGTGGAACCACATGCTAACTCTGCAGTTTAGTTAAGACAATATTCCCAGACACTATACCATAAACTCTTGCTGACTTGAGAATCATAGAATCATAGGGATGGATGAGACTTCAGGAGGTCATCGAGTCCAAACCCCTGCTAAAAGCAGGAGCAATCCCAACTAAATCATCCCAGCCAGGACTTTGTCAAGATGGGACTTAACTTTTAGGGATGGAGATTCCACCACCTTCCTAGGTAACCCATTCCAGTGCTTCACCACCCTCCTAATGAAATAGTTTTCCCTACTATCCAATCTAGACCTTTCCCAGTGAAACTTGAGATCACTGCTCCTCGTTCTGCCATCTGTCGCCACTGAGAACAGCCTTTCTCCATCCTCTTTGGAATCCCCCTTCAGGTAGTTGAAGGCTGCTATCAAATCCCCCCTCATTCTTCTCTTCTGTGAACTAAATAAGCCCAAACCCCTTAGCCTCTCCTCATAAATCATGTGTTCCAGCCCCCTAATCATTTTCTGTCTTCCACTGGACTCTCTCCAATGTGTCCACATCCTTTCTGCAATGGGGGGGGGCCAGAATTGGACGCAGTCCTCCAGATGTGGCTACACGAGTGCCAAATAAAGGGGAATAATCACTTCCCTAGATTTGTTGGCAATGCTTCTGCTAATGAATTCTAATATGCCATTAGTTTTTTTGGCTACAGGGCACACTGTTGACTCATACCCAGCTTCTCATCCACTGTAATCCCCAGGTCTTTTTCTGCTGAACTATTGCTTAGCCAGTTGGTCCTCAGCCTGTAGCAGTGCTTGGGATTCTTCTGTCTGAAGTTCAGGACACTGCAGTTGTCTTTGTTGAACCTCATCAGATTTCTTTTGGCCCAATCCTTCAATTTGTCCAGGTCATTCTAGACCCTATCTCTGCCCTCTAGCATATCTACTAGGGATGTGAGTGACTAGTCGACTATCCAATAAGCATAAGCTTATTGGATAATCGAATAGTGACTCAGCTAGTTGCTTCCTTAGCTCTTGCTGCTTCTATCAAAGGCAGCAAGGGGGGGGGGGGACAGGAGCTGGTGCTGGGGGGAACCAGCTTAAAAGTTGGCTTCCCCCAGCACCATCTCCACGGAGGACAGAGGAAGCAGACACACAGCAGGGTGCCGGCTCCCTCTGCAACTTCAGCCTTTGAAATGTAGCAAGAGTCCCTTGCCCCATGCTCCCTGTGGCACCCCCTCACCCGCTGCTGCCTCTGAGAGAAAGCAAGTGAGGGAGAACACGATCCGGTGCTGGGGGGAGCCGGCTTAAAAGTTCCCTCCTGCACCGTCTCCAGGGTGCTGCCTTTGCTGATAGAGGCAGTTGGGTGGGATAGGGGACCCTGTCCGTAAGGGTCCCGGCGGGGAGCTCGGCCCCTCCAAAGACGGGGCTGCTGCCACCAAGCAGCCCCATTCATGGTGGCTGGGCCTGTTTTAGTGCCAGTGGCTCCCGGAGCTGGCACAAGCCGGGACTGCTCAGTCCTGACTCGAATTGGCTCCTGGAGCTACCCTCACAGTGGCTCTTCAGAGTGGTCCTATTGACTAATTGTATAGTCGATACAAATTGTATTGACTATATGATTAGCTAGGTAACTGCAATTTAACATCCTTAGTATCTACCTCTCCCCCTAGCTTAGTGTCATTCACAAGCTTGCTGAGGGTGCAATCCATCCCCTCATCCAGGTCATTAAGAAAGATGTTGAACAAAACCAGCCCCAGAATCGACCTTTGGGCACTCCACTTGATATCGACCACCAACCAGACATTGAGCCAGTGATCACTACCTGTTGTGCCTTATGGTCTAGCCAGCTTTCTATCCACAGTCCATTTATCCAATCCAGGCTTATTGCTGACAAGAATACTGTGGGAGACTGTATCAAAAGCGTTGCTAAAGTTAAGATGTTTCATGTCCACCGCCTTCCTCATATCCACTGAGCCAGTTACCTCTTCCTAGAAGATAGTTAAGTTGGTCAGGCATGACTTGCCTGTGGTGAACCCGTGTTGACTATTCTTGATCAAAAACGAGAAGTCCCATGGTACCTTATAAACTAACAGATTTATTGGAGCATAAGCTTTCGTGGGCAGAGACCCACTTTTGTCAGATGCATGTAGTGGAAATTCCAGAGGCAGGTGTAAATATACAGGCATAAGAAAAGAGTTCAAATCAAGAGTAAAGTTAGAGATAACAAGGTCAGTTCAGTCAGGGTGAATGAGGCCGCCTTCTAGCAGCTTGCTGAGGAAAAATGTTCCTGGCTATATTTATTGTATTTCTATTGTTTCTTCTCACCAGTGATCTACTAGTCTGATTCTGATACAGGTAACTCTGGCTTTTTGCACCAGCGTAGCTTTATTTCGGCTGTGGAGTTACTTTTGATAAACATCTGTATAGACAAAAAAAGACCCTTGGTCTAAAGTAGGTTAAATAGGAGATAATTTCATTGTGCACTTTTTGTCTTTTGAAATGTCAAACCCTGTTTTCTAGTGTGATTTGTTTGGGAGGTAAAACTATAGTTGGCAACTAACAATTTATAAAGAATTCTTGTGTAGGTCAGAGTCTCTCTGTAATTTCCTCCCACTCCTGGATTCCCTTTCCTTTTTGTAACCCACACCCTTACACTTGTTTGTTCTGGTTTCAGTCAGTTCTGAGTAATGCATCATTCTGCTGCATCTCGCATTATACAGTTTTCCTTGATATCTCAAATTAATCCCAGATGTTACTCTGTTGAAGTCAGTGGAGTTACACCGAAGTTTAATTGGCCAGTTGTGTTTGTAGTAAATTATAGAAACACTTTTTCTAAGGTGTAATAAGCTTCCAGGTCGTAGGCCTGGATTAAATCAAAGGCCACATTCAGTGTTTGTTTGTTTTTTTTACTTTAATGTGTATCCGTTCCCAGAATTGTCTCAGGATTGGATAGTCCCCAAAATATGATAGTAATTGTCTAATTCTTTCCCCACCCATATGCATGGCAATGACTTACTTTAATCTTGTGCTTTACAAGGTTATGAAATAATCTGATAGCAACTACTAATGAAGTGAACAAAAAAGGCACAAAGAACTTTTTGTGGTACATGCATTCTGTCATAGCTTTGGAACATTTAGCAGCTTTCAAGAATGCTAAAACCTTTCATCTTTAAACAATTACTTTGTCCTTCCTGGATAAAATCAGATAATAGCCATGATAATTTACCTTGGAAGAATCTAGCATCAGTATTAATGTTTTTAACCTCTTTTTTTGTTTGGGGTGAGGTGCACACCTCAGAGTTAATTTTGCAAAGCAGTTTCTATTTTGATACACAGAAAAGAAGTTCATATGATATGCTATAAAGATCTAATTGTTTTTCATTTAGGGTAACATGTGGGGCTTTGCAAAGTAATTCAGCCATGCCAAACTTATGGTAATAAAACAAACTTTATACTACACCATACAATTCACTTAATATATTCACACAGAATATGGTTTATCTGGTTCTGTCTCTCAGTCTGTGTAGGGTAGGTTTGCCAGATGCTTTCAACAAAAATCCCAAACATGGCAAACTTGGTTGAGAAAAAAAAAAAAAGGTTGCTGTGCATTTAACTGGCCCCACGCTTCTCACTCCCCCACCCCCGCCAGATGCGGCAGGGGAAAACTGTCCCTGCCGGGCTTCCGTCCAAGGGAAACAGGAAATACCGAACATTTCACATGTCCGGTATTTTCTGTTTTTCTTTTTACCGGCTGGGGTACCTGAATACTGAACTGTCCAGGCGAAAACTGGACACCTGGCAACCCTAGTTTTGGGTGGGTTTTACTAACATTTTTGGACACTCATCATTCTTTTCTTGAAGTTTATAACTTGCATATCAAGTGCATTATTGTTGTTAGCTTTGTAATATGTATTTGGTAGAAAAGAATTTGGTAATCAGCACAGTATCTTTTGTCATGGCTAACTATGTTGTTTTCACAGCCACAGCACCTTTTTAACAGTGAGCTTAATGAAGTGTGAAACATCCAATGAAGGGACAGCACTCTAGGCAATTTCAGAGAGAATAATGAGCAAAAAAAAAGTGCAGTCTTATCTGATGCCTAGAGCTTATTTTCTGTTGATCTACCATTAACCTGGAAAGACTCAGTTTGCTGTGCATGGCACATGCAGCAGTTTGGGGGATCCTTGAAAATGAATATTTAAAGGAATATACTGACCGATTTATATTTTGTGTTTATCAGATTGTGTAAATAGTAATTGTACCCCTAGTTGCTTGAGGAACATAAGTGCATTGCAGTAGGACAAAAATAAACTACTTGCAAATTTTGTAGGCATCCTTTTCTATTTGCAACTTTTGAAAACCAAAACGATGCTGTGAAACACAATTTTGCAGATAGAGAAGAAACAAATATGACTGTAGCCCTTCTTGCAACTCCTGTTTCAGTGGAGCCCCAAATCCTGTAGCATTAAATTTGCATTGGTGGCATCACTTCTGATAGATCGTGAATCTTTGATTCAGAGTAATCTGGACTATTCGGTAAAGTGGACAGAGGCGAATACCCATAAATTAAAATACCCAATAAAATACCCATTTTAATACAGCTAAATGTAAATGTATACATCTACAAGCAAAAGAATATAGCCAGGCTCACGCAATAGGGGGACTCTACCAGGGAAACAATGACTTTGGGGAAAAAATGTGGTTCATAATGGACAGCTAACTGAACAGCTTCCAGTATGCTGCTGTGGCCAAAAGAGCTAATGCGATCTAGGATGTAAGAACCAGAGAATCCTGAGTAGGGGTAGAGAAGTTATTTTACCTCAGCATTTGATATTTGGGGGATAACTGCTGGACCACTGTGTCCAGTTCTGGTGTCCACAATTCAAGAAGGATATTGATAAAGGATGCTGGGAAAATGTTGAGAGGAAAGCCATGAGAATGAGTAAAGGATTAGAAAACAGGCTTGATAATGATAGACACAAAGAGCTCAATAGGTGTAGGATAACAAAGCGAAGGTTAAAGGGGGACTCAGTATTCAAAATCTGTAAGTATCTGCATAGAGAACAACTATTTAATAATGGGCTCTTCAGTCTCTCAGAGGACAACATAATATGACTGAATGGTGGGAAGTTGAAAATATAAAATTCACACTGGAAATAAGGTGTAATGTTTTGACAGTGAGGATAATTAACGATTGAAACAATTTACCAAGGGTTGTGGTGGATTCTCCGTCACTGACAATTTTTAAATCGAGTAAATGTTTTTCTGAAAGGTATGCCATAGGAATTATTTTGGAGAAATTCTATGGTTTGTGCTGTACAGCCGCTACCCAAGTTGCGAACGGTCGAGTTACGACCGTTCGCACTTACGATCAAAGCTCCCATGGAGCAGTCGTAAAGGCGGTTCCCGAGTTACGAACGCAACCCGCACTTACAAACAGCGCGGTCGCGTGTAACTCAATGGGGTCCAAGTTACAAACAGTTCGAGTTACGGACCAAGTGTTGGTCCGTAACTTGTTCGTAACTCGGAGAGCGGCTGTCAGACTAGATCAGGCCTGGGCAAAATACACATTGTACCTCCAAAATCCAGGACCACAAATGCTCCTGGAGCAGAGTCTAGGAGCCTTAGGACAGGAGAGCTAGCTGGGCGGGACATCAGAGTTGGCTGGGGGCAGTGTAGGACCAGGGCCGGAGCCCTCCAGCAGCCCCCAGGAATGTGGGGCTGGAGTTGGAGCCCTGAGGCTTCCCCCAGCTTTGCGGGGCTGGGCTGGGGCTGAGCGGGGCTGAGGACAGATCCCCGCGGCTTCCCCCAGCTGGGTATGGCTGAGCGGGGATGGGGATGGAGCCCTGCGGGTTCCCCTAGCTGCATAGGGATGGGGTTGGAGCCCTATCCCTGCGGCTGCTCCCAGCTGCACAGGAACAGAGCCCTGTGGCAGGAGTTGGAGCCTGTGCCGCTTAGGGAGCCAGCAGTAGCTGGGCAAGCAGCCAAGCCAGCTTGGCTGGGAGGGAGCACAAGGCAGGGTTGCCTTCTGGGGCAGCCTGCTAGCAACGGATGACTGGCTTGGAGGCTAGTGCCAGGAGACCTCCCTTGGTCTGGCAAATTCTCTTGTTTGGGACCCATGAGGTCCCAGTGATGCCAGACCAGAGAGATCCAACCTATGTCCTCCATGAGATGGATTTGGCCCACCAAGCTGCCAGATCTGGCATGTGGATGCAGTGGGGGGCCTCAGGCAGACTCCCTGCCTGCCCCCTGTATGTTGCTGAGAAATGCGGCTATTGTGGGATTCTGTTTGAACAGCTGTGACCCCAGGGGAGGGAGGAAAGGGTTTGCATGCTGCTCTGGCCCCCAGCACAATCCCATTGGCTTGTTTCTGGCCAATGGGAGCATCCTGTTGGCAACAGGCAGCTTGGAAAGCACCCTCAGGCTCGTAGCTGTTCAGAAACCACATGCCCCTTTCAGTCACTGTGGGGGTGGGTCAGGGCAGGCAGGGAGTCTGCTTGAAAAAGCTGCTGGCTGGGAGTCAATCAGGTAAGTCTCCAGCCAGAGCCTGCCTCTGGCACCCCAAACTTTTGCCCCTTTACTCCACATAACCAAAACCCTCTGCCCCCCCTCCTGCATCCATATCTCTACCCAGATCCTGCACCCCATTCCCCTGCCCCAGGTTGCAATCCAAACCCCTTCATCCCAGTCTCTTGTCCCAAGTCATAGCCCCCTCCTGCTGTAGGTCACAGCCCAAACCCCTCCACCCTCCTCCTGCACCCTAGACCTCTTCTCCATGTCACAACCCCCTCTTGTCCAAGGTCACAGCCCAACCCCTGCACCCTAGTCCCCTAACCCAGGTCACAACTGTCTCCTTCCGTCCCAGACCCCACACCCTTTCCTGCACCCTGATCCCTTACTGCCAGATCCCTTTTGCACCCAGCCCCCATCCCAGACCTCGCACTCCCTCCATTAATATGGAAGAGTGTGGCCATTGGAGTGGCCCCTATCAAAAATTATTGCCCACCCTTGGATTATATGGTCACAGTGCCTCCTTGACCCCTTGGTATCTGTGAATCTAGTTTGCATGCTTTACTGTAGCATGTGTCAGTGTCTTTTGATGTTTCCAATTCATATACATAGATTTGGCTGTCTCATCATTTAGGTTCCCAATGACGATGATTGATCTGAAAAATCCTGCTCCTCTTAACACCACTGTGAGCATGTTATACCTTCCCCAAGAGTAGTGTAGCTGCTGTGCCTGAGTGCTCTGTCTGACAGCCCTTATTTGCACCCCTTCTAGTCTCCACGAGCACACTACTATACCAGAGATATCTGTCTGCAAACATAGATTTCCCGCTACCACATGTTCTCTTTTTATTATTTCTCTAATGTTCTGCTGCAGTATCATAAGTAACAAGTGATCAGGTACACTAACGTCCATCCCAATGGTAGTCTATAAAATCCAACACACTAATGTATTGTCTTCCTTTCTCCTTAACCTTTTTTAAGGTCTCCCTGCTTTAGGCTGCACAATCACAGTTCCTACACTTAAAATGGCTGAATCATTTTGTGGCTAGGTGCTACTTCAAGATGGAGTCAGTGAAGAGGTCATGCTGGCAATCAGTCTGGGCAGTTTTGCTAACATTGCTCTATTTATGTATTTCATCTGCCTGATGTCACTACCATTGACAAATATTTAACATAAGACCCTCTTACCTTCAAAACTGCACACTCCATGCCACTGTGTCTTGCCAAAATATCAACACTTTTTGCACAAATAAGGAGTGTAATAGCAGCAGGCTTAGGGGAAAAAAAGGGCCCAACCGGTGATCTTGTATCTCTTTTTAATTTTAACCCCTTGGTATTCTCACAATGCATGAATTTTTAATAGTTTTTTCACAGTTGTATCTCTTTAACATAACATAATCCCAGGATTTATACAAAAGCTTCTTAGGAGTGTTTTGTACATTTCAAAGTATTCAATTTATTCATTTTAGAAGAAGATGCACAGATCCAGATGTTTCCTAGTATGCACTGGTGAGGTTTAGTACCCCAAACAAGGTGGCTTTAATTGCTGTTGACCTGATTAACTATAATTCCATTTAAAGTATTGATTGCCAAATCTATCCTTTAAACCTGTTTCTCTTTTTCTCTGATACACAGAGGAAGGGAGTTTTAATGTATTTATTGGGAGTGAAAGAACTCTGTATTATTCCCTCTGTGTCCTGTTTCTCTGTATCTGATAGTTTTAGGTTATAAACTCTTTGTGAAACGGGCTGTATTTTATTTGTTTAAAATTGTACAGCACAAGCCTCTTTGTCCTTACTATGGCCTGTCAACCCACTACAAAGTTAGGTTGACATATGTTGAGTTAGGCTGAGTTAATAATGTATGTGTCCACACTACCGAGCTCCTTCTGCTGACCTAAAGGGCTTATAAAATTGACGTCTGTACTCCACCTCCGCAAGAGGCGTAGCTCTTCAGTCGACATCCATGTGCTGACATAGGGATAGTGTAGACACTGTTCTGTGTAATTCAAAGGGATTGGTCTCTAGACATGTCCCAGAGTACTCCGCCATGACTTCTCTGGAGAGCACTTTGAACTCCAATGCATTTCAGCCAGGTACACAGGAAACAGCTGTTCCTCTGTGAATGCCCCGAGAACTTTTGTATTTTCATTTCCTGTTTGCTCAGCATGGAGAGCTCACAGGCATAGCTGACCATGGATGCCCAGGGCCACAGACACACCCCGTAATGGAGCACACAGGAGACTTATTGCTGTGTGGGGAGAATTTTGAACCAGCAGAAGAAACACTGACACCTTTGCCCAAAGTTCACAGGGCTTGGGGGACAAGAGCTACACCAGGGACCCACAGCAGTGCTGCATGAAAATAAAGTCATTTAGGCAACTGCTCCAGAAGACAAGAGAGGTGAACAGTCACTCTGGTTCTGAGCCAAAGATAGCTGCATGAGATTTTAGCTGGTGACCCTACCACTACCCCAAAACTCTCCATGGATACCTCCCAGGAGCCCCGGTGACCTCAGGCAATGACTAGGAGAACACTGATGATAATGATGATGAGGAGAATGTACAGAAGGCAGGCGGAGGCTCCGTGCTTCCCGACAGCCAAGAACTTTTTTAAACTCTGGAGCCCATCCCCTCATGAGAGCAACTGTTGGTGGAGCATGATGCCAGGGAAGGCACCGCTGGTGAGTACACATTTTCAACTGTAGGGGTCACGTGCTGCTATTTTTAATTCTTAATCTGAATTAAAAAATTGGGATGGTAATTAGTGGTGGCTAGTCCAGCTATGCTGAGGGTGCTCTCCAAAACTGACTGCTTAGGTGTCTGGGGATGGCCCAGGAATCCTCCATGGAGATCTTTGGGAAGCTCTCGTGGAGGTGCTCTGCAATCCCCACAGAAGGTTTCTGGGAAGGGCTGCCTAATTTCGTCCATCGTGGCAGGACACTTTCCCATGCCCGTCCAGTATTAACTCTGCTGGCGTCAGGGGCAGTGTGGGGGGCACAAAGGTTCACATGCACCCCAAACTCTGTGGGAGGGAGGGGCAAGGACCCATAGCTGGCAGGCAGAGCAGTCCTGGCCCAGGGTGTTGGGGGCCCCGCAGTGCCCAGGGTGGCCCGGGAGAGTAGTGGGAGGGATCTAACACTGGAAGCGGGGATTGGCCTCTCCACACTCACCAGTGGGGGGAAGCAGAGTGATGTGGCTGGGAGTCAGGGGGTGCAGAGTGGGCTAGGGCTTGGTCACTGAGCTTCCCTCCACCACAGCTGAGTGCAGAGGTCACTTGATAGTTGCTGCTGGCACCAGGTAACCCCCAGAGTCCACCAGGCTATGTCAGTTGTGGGAGAGGCTGGGAGGAAGAAGTGGAGCGGGGATGAGGCAGGGGCAGAAAAGATGGGGAGGGGGTGAAGCAGATACAGGGGCTTGTGGGAAGGAGGAAAGAACGAATGGGGTGGGGGCAGGAAGAGCTGTGGCTGTTCCCTGGGCTATGGGCGGCATAAGGAGTAGTCACTTGGGGGGGGGGGCAGTCACATGGCCAGCATCATTGCAGCACAAGGACCAGGTCTGCATTTGGACACTTGCAGCATCTGCTCCTTTTCCTCCTCTGCTATCCTCAGGAGAGTGCTATTGCATATGGTTACCTAGGGGAAATGCAGGACGTTACAAGTGCTATCCCTTAAGCTGCAAGCAGTGCGATAAACAATCTGCCCCTGTTTGCTGATCAAAACAACAAGCACGGTTTCCTGGGCATGCCCTGTTTGTGGTAGGAAGGGATCGCCCCTTACTGCAGCCAGCATTTTTTAAAAAGGGGGACATGCCTCCTGTTCCTTTCCACCCCAGCCTGGTGCTGCTTCTTTAACAAGGTAACTGTTTGAGGGGCTTAATGCTGGTGCCTGATCTCAAGCACCACCCAGGCTATGATGGGAAAGGGTGCTGTACTGTGGTTGGAACCATCCCAGGTGTCTGAGAAACTGCAGCAAAAGGCCTCCCTCCTCTTCCTGGTACGCTTGCTCACCATGGCTGTGGTAGCAAGCTGACTCTTGCAGTAGCCAGCCAATCTGCTTATGTTGTGGCCCGCAGGGAAATGCATTGTGAACTGTATCTTTTATAAAAAGATTTAACCTTGCACCTCACTGTAGGCACTCTCCATGCTACCCTTGTGCTTTGCATTCTTTGCAGGGAAAACCTTATCCATGGGTGTGTCCTCCGCACTGAAGAGTTTCCCAAATTAGATGGCAGAAAAAGAAGCCTCAGGAAGACATGTTCAGAGAGCTAATGTGAGCCTCTGAGAGTGAAAAGACCCAGGTCAGAGCATGGAGGAATGCACAACAACCCCGAGGGCAGGAGAACATGCAGAGAATATGGGTGTGACATACAGGATGAGATGGTGTGCATGATGAGGGAGAAAACAGACATGCTGAAATGTCTGGTTGAGGTTCAAGAAAGGCATTTGGACTCTAGAGTCCCACTGCTCCCTCTACTGAACCAACTGCCCTCATTGCCAAGATCAACATCCTTCTCTGTTGGATGGAGGATGCAGGGAGATGGAGGATGCAGGGAGAAGGGCAGGGTGGGATGTTCCAGAATCTCATGTACTCAACTCCTTGGGAGGCTACAAGGAACAGAAGACACCCATTCCCATGGCTGTGATTGTTATTTCAGTGCAATTGTAAGCAATCTGTCTTTGTTTCTCCTCCCACTCCACAATGTTATCAGCCCCGTAGTCCCAGATTATCTCTACTTTACTTTGCTGTCTCTCAGCTGTATTTGTGAGCATAATAAAAATGAATGAATTGAGGGTAACAGGCTCTTTATTCACTCAGAACACTGTGGTTCATGAGGGTGTAGTTCCACTGGAAGTACTTGTAATGAAGGGGGAAGCTTAGTAAGGAACAACACACATAAGTGTGACATCACTTGGAACATTGTGTGGATCTGGCCCCCAAGGCTCAGGGCCACCCTCTCCCCAGCATTGGGGAGCACGTGCTGTCACCCCAGCCCACCCCCAGCCCCCATGCTGCCCCACACAAAATCTACGAGGCTGGGCCCCCTAGACTCTGGAGTATCTTTCTTCTCAGTTGGGGGCTACATCAATGAGGATAGGTATTTTTTTTCCACTTCTCACTTTCTCTTGTGTGTGGCCCCAGACTCAAAAAAATTTCCCCACCCCTACCTTACGGAGACGAAATGCTTTTCTTATTGCCCTAGTGTCTGCTCAAAATTAACTGCCAGATGGTCTTCTTCAACGCCCCACTATGCCAGAAACTTTGCTCTTTTACTTTTACAGATATTATGGAGCACACAGCAAGCAGCAACAACAATAGGAATATTGTTTTCACTGATGTCTAACCCAGTAAGTAAACTATAGTAGCATGCCTTTAAACATCCAAAAGTGCATTCTACCACCATTTTGCACTTGCTCAAAGTTGAACTGCTCCTTACTGCTATCAGGCTGCCTGTGTACAGCTTCACGAGCTATGGAAGGAAGGCGGAAATTGGGTCTCCAAGGATAACTATTGGCATTTCATTGTCACGAAGGGTAATTTTGCTATCTGGAAAAAAAGTTTCATCTTTCAGTTTTCTGAACAGAGAAGAGATGCATGCATCATGCACCTTTCCCGACCATCCCATGTTGATGTTGGTGAAATGGCCTTTATGATCTACCAGTGCTTGCAATGCCATTGAGAGGTATCCTTCTTGGTTTATGTACTCTTTGGCAAGGTGGTCTGGTACCATAATGGGCATATGTGTTCCATCTATTGCCCCACCACAGTTTGAGAACCCCATCACAGCAAAACCATCCACTATGTCATGCACATTTTCCAAAGTTACTACCCATCTTAGCAGAAGTCTATTGATTGCCTTGACAACTTGGATCGGAGCAGTCCCCATGGTAGATTTACCCACTCCGAACTGAGTCCCAGCTGACCAGTAGTAGTCTGGTGTTGCAAGCTTCCACAGAGCTATCACAACATGATTTTCAACTGCCACAGCAATTCTTATTTTGGCATTGCTGCACTTCAGGCCTGGGGAAAGCACAGTACCATGAAAGTGGCCTTACTAATTCAAAAGATCTGTAGCCACTGTTCCTTATCCCATAGCTGCATAGCTATACTGTCTCATCAGTTGTCACATTGTTCCATGTGGCAGCTTCTGCTTTGGTTCTGCAAATATTGCAGAATAAGGCGTGAGGTGTTTGCAGTGCTCACAGCAACAGTGTACAGCTGAGAAGGGTCCATGCTTATCATGCTGTGGTGTTTCTATGGGTAACCCGGGCTTAGGGGGGAAAAAAGGGTTGATTTGCTTGCCATTAATTTCAAGGAAAGGAGTATGTGCATCATGGGAAGCTAATGCCATATTCCTATAACCATCTGCACAAATGTTTTTGTCTTGTGAGGCATTGCAAGCCCAACCAACATTCCATTTGGCCCCATGCACTATGGGACAGCTGCCCAAAGTTCATTGCTCCGCGAATTAGTGCAAGCCCTGCTAATGCAGATGTGCTCCACTGACAAAATGTGCACAGTGGGGACATACAGAATCTACTTGCTTAAATTGGAGGCTTGATGTCAACTTAAATAAAATGGACAATGTTGTAGTGTAATAAGTTATTTTATATCGCTGTGTTTACTGCATAGCGACATTTTAGTGGAAATTCAAATGAGCTGCCTTTTCAGTTTTAAATTTCCAAGTCAATAATAGAATCTATTTATTTTAGAGTGTTCCTCTGTGTGTGTGTGTGTGTGTCTGTCTGTCTGCAAGTCCATTTGTTAAAGAACTCCTCTTAAATGGTAAGACCTAGAACCACCAATTTTGGTATACAGTTTCCTCCTCTTCTAACATTATGTTTAACCAATTAAACTTTATTTGGAGATAGTGGGTCAAATTCAGACCTAGTATAAATAAATTCAAACCTACTATGAATAAATTTGACTCTTAAAGTCAGTGGACTTGCACCTGCATATACCCGATCTGAACTTTGTTGGGATTAAATGGGTAGCATCTGTGGTTCTTAGTTTCTGAGTCAGGTTAAAGTGAAAAATTGTTAAAGTTGTACACTTGAAAAAAATGAAAAATCAAATTGAACTTAATGAGGATGACAGGCCATTAGTCTGTGGGTTGGAAACCATGGAGGAAGCATATCAGGAATTATTCAAGAAAAAGGGCCAGCAAGTAGTGAAGAAACTGGATAGGGAATGCAGTCATTTTTCAGAAGCCAAGAACATTTGCATCAGTTCCTCACAATGTAAAATGGAACTTTTCACTGGTCCTTTTCATTTTCCACCTTCTTTAAATCTTGACTGTTGCCCTGTCAGTGTCTCCTCTCAAACCATTAGCGCAGTATTAGAAGCCTTTTAAGTGGGATTACTTCCAGGACTGTTTTTCTTGTCTGTACAGCACCTAGCACAATGGAGTCCTGCTCCTTTACTAGGATTCTTAGGTGCTATCCTAATACAAACAAATAACCAAACAAACCAAAGAAATCAATTTTTCCAATCAAAAGAACAGGATCATTCTGCACTGATGAAATCTGTAGTATAGCTATGGGCAAGGAGGGATATTCCACATCTCCACTAACACTCTTTGCTGGATTTTAAAATTTAACAAAGCTGCCTTTTTAGATAGGAATTGGATTCATAATTCTCATAGAAACCTTTGAAAATCCCAGCCTTTAGAGAATTTGGTCTGTGTGAGTACTTCATAGGAAAGGATGAAATCATTTTTCAGGAAGAGTTTGTTGGCATGCTGTGGACTGTGGGAAAGATCAAAGGAAACATCAGGTTCTCCAGGAGAGTCGCTGTTCCTGAGGCAATGAGGGAGGGACTGAAAATAAGTCTGTATTGACACTAGGGATGCGAAAGTGTAATCGAGTATATAAGGGGTGGTCAATAATTTTTGGCGGGGGACCACTCCAAGGTTTTGGAAAATTGTCAAGGGCTGCACATGTGGAGGAGGTGCAGGGTCTAGGATAGAGGTTGGGAGTAGAAGGGCGCATGGAGTAAGGGACTGGGGTGCAAGAGACAGTGTGAGTACTTGCACAAAAAGCTGTGTGTGGACGGGCAGCAGGGTTTTTGCGCAAAAAGAGCCAATCGAAAAAAGCACAGATGTTCTGGTGGCTATTCTGGGAATAGCAATCAGAGCTTTCTTTTGCGAGAGCATCCATGTAGTCTGGATGCTCTCTTGTGCAAAAGTGGATCACTTTTGAGATGCGCTTTTGTAGTGTAGATGCGATCTTGCACAAGAAGTTTTTGCGGAAGATCTCTTCTGCAAAAAGCTTCTTGCGCAAGAAGCCTGCAGTGTAGAGGTAGCCTCTGCTCCTATTGGCTGGCTATTTCTGGCCAACAGGAGATGAGATATTGGCTGGTGTCAGTTCTTATTAGCTGGTTTTTTCTGACCAGTAGGAGCTGAGGATTGGGCTGGGGGTGGGGAGTTCACCCGAATCCTTCCCCCTTCCTCCAGATAAGAGAAAGTCACAGGGCGCAGCCCTGTGTTTAAAACAGCAGCTGCTGCATGCCTGAAGGTCCTGGGAGGGGTGTCCATGGGCCAGATCCGGTGGTTTGGCAGGCCGGATTCAGCCCGTGAGAGGTATCTTGCCCACCTGTGGTGTACATGGTTAACCGAGGAGCCTGGGCTCTTCAGTTAATGTTCACAGTTATATACGAGCGCCCCATATGTGCGGGAAGCTGGCTTAAAAGCCGGGTCCTGGTGCTCTGGCCCCCCAGGAGGTAGCAGTTCAGGGTGGAAGGAGAAGGCAGGTGGGAGTCAACTGCCACCCCATATATAACTGTGTGACTGCTGAAATGTTCAGTGGTTACATGGTTACTTAATTAAATGTATTTTAACACCCCTAGTTCATACAAGTAGTTTGCGGACTTCTGTTATCGAGTAATATCTATGGCCCATTACCCCTCATAGGTGCCCCCCGGCTGGAGCACTCATAGGGACAAGCCAGACCCCATGCTCAGTAACTCCTCCAGTGGCTTTCCAGAGCACCACAGACAGCTCATTTTAACACTCAGACTCAGGGAGGGAGGGAGAGAGGGTGGGGAAAGAGTGGAGACGGGGGAGAGGATGCTTGACAGGGAAGAGGCAGGGTGGCTGTGAAGCCCTGCAAGGGGGGAAGAGGGTAGGAGTGCAGACCCATGGAAGGGATTGGGAGCAGCTACATACTCTCCCATGAAGCTGTGCTCCTGGCCCCGGGCCGTAGGGCTCCAAAGCCACCCTGCCTCTTGCTCTGAATCCCCTCCCCAAGTCCCTTCTTGGTCAATGTCAGTCCCTCTGCTGCCTCCAGAGCAGAGCCCCATAGCTGGTGGCAGCAGAGGGGCCAGGAATGACCTCCCGTGATTCGGGACCTGGCAGGTCTTGAGGGTGCTAGACCAGAGAGGTACAACCTGCACTATGTTTATTTTCTTCTGTAAATGCTTGCTCTGTGTGTGTGAATGTGAGTGTGAGAGCAAAATTCTACCAGCCTATTCTATTACATTACTTTGCCTTTGTATGTTTGTTTAAAGAATTGAAAATATGAAGTGTATGGGCTTTTTGCCACTAGTTATGCTAAGTGCCAGCAGACTTTCTTTACATTTTTAGCTCAGTATTATTTACTGTGAATTTTGATATTCTGCAGATTGCAAAATTGCTTTTGGAAAACACAAGATTAGGTTTTAGAAACCTGGTTAGAACTGGATTACTAAAGTAGGCAGATTAACCTGGATTTCATTAGGAAGGCTGAAGTTCAGATATTTATCTGCATGACTACTGGAGAAGTGACGTTCACAAAATACACTGAACAAATTCAGTTGCTCTATGGAAATACGAACTGTAATAAACTTTGTTTTATGTAATATGTTTATCTGCATACCATGTAGTATCACTATAAATCTTTTATGTGTGTCTGGTGGGGGGAAAAACCCTGCATTGAGTAACTAAGGGCTTGTCCACACTGCAGAGAAGATCGAAGCTGCCACAGTCGATCTTCCAGGGTTTGAATTAGCAGGGCTAGTGAAGATATGCTAATTCCAACTGAGAGGGTGCTCCCATCGGTGCTGGTAGTTCTGCTCCTCATGAAGAATAGGAGAAGTCAATGGTAGCATGTGCTCCTGTCGACCTCCCGCTGTGTGGACAGTGCCAAAACAAGATTTAAGATACTTCAACTCCAGCTATGTAATTAATGTAGCTGGAGTTACATCTCAAGTCGACTTTCCCCTTTAGTGTAGACCTGGCCTAGGTGAGTATAGTATGTGAGCTCATAGCAGGATGTACGTTTAGAGCACGCTCTCTCATGGCCTGGGTCACTTTTCAGGCATTCTGTCTCTTTTAACTCCTCTTGCGTTCCCCTCAAAAAGGGAAGCTTTTTTTAACAATCCCCAGAGTACCAAAATAAAGTCTACACTAAATCCAAAAAGTCCAGCACTACACAAGTACACATTAAGCTCCAGTGTCTTCTTTCAGAGTTGGAGCATTTCTTTTCTCACCGTCCACCATTCCAGCTGGCGCTTAGACTTCCGGCACTGGTCTCTGATGAGGTCTACAAATTTCTAGGCCCAAACTCTGCCCATGTTTTGCAACAGGAGTCTTCTGCTCCTCCATATTCCTGTGTCACACCTCACTGGTTTCAGGGTATACCCTGCAGTCTCTCTACACTTTCCTGCTTCACTGCAATCTCCTTCAGCTCTTTATAGGGCATTCACCCTGATCTCTCCACTGGTGGCTCATTCATAATCAAGAAGGGCTAGCCCCAGCCTTCCAACACAGATGGGGCCAGCTGCTCTCTTACAGAGCACATACCAATAAACTATTTAAATGGCATGATTTTTGTTCTCAATTCACTGCCTTTGGTGAGTCTGATTAGGTGTTTTATCTTGAATTCCAAATGTCTTTCCTTTTGAAATGTGATATGTTTAGTGTTTGGGAAATTAAATAAAAATGAAATAGTGAGGCACTGATTGCTTTCAGAACTTGCCAGATACTGAAAAGAAAAGTCAAGTTCTTATTTCAATATGGCATTAATAATAAATGACATTTACTAACCCATAAACAAGAGCTGTTATTGAGAGGAAACGAGTAGTTTAAAAGTTATGTATTTATTTTGAAGAATATTCTAGAATTTCTTGAAGCATGCATAGTTAACTTATTAAAAATTCAGAAAACAAAAACAGGTGATAGAAACAATATGTGAGATACTGTCCAGTGGGTAAAGCTTCATAAATCTTAACATCTGTACCCAATTATGAAGTCTCTATGGATGTATTTTTCCTTAGTCCACATTTCTCACTATGAACTAATAGTACATAATAATAAAAACTTGGCTACCTGCCAGCACAAATAGAGTTTTGGCTAACTGCTACACTGTTTGTGGAAGTAGAAAAGCAATGCAGCTGTTGGGTTGGATACTTTCCAGCTGAGGATACATTTTCCAGACCAAAAAAATGCTTAAATCAGAATGGAGTAATACTCAGATATTTTGCGTATGTTGATGTCAGGGCTGTTCCTTACTCTGGCACTCCGAGTGCAGAAGTTGGGGGCCTGCAAGAAACCTTAAATATTTTGCCTCTACCAGCTCTGCTTACAAAAACTCCCCAGAGTCACAGATTCACTGACTTTGGGAGGTAGCTGCCACCATCAAGTGATTTAGTCCCTAACAAACAAGGAGGAAACACTTGAAATTCTTCCCAAGGGGTACCAAAAGCTCTTTTGCCACTAGAGAGATTGAAAAAGAAACAAAAAAAACAACACAGAAAACAACTGTGTTCTTGATAGCTAACTCTCAGGGTAGGTAGGCACACACAGGCTATGTCTACACTGCAGATATAGGCGTGCCCTCGGGGTGTGCTGGGTGTGCGCACACCCTAATGTTTCAAAGGGCCACCCGTGGTGTGGGGGCACGAGCCTGTGCACTAGAAGGAGCGCCGCTTTGGCGCTCTGGGGAACGGGCGCTGCGCCGGGTTTGCTGTGCATGCACGGCTGCGCGGTCAAAACCGGCGGGTGTAAGGACTCTGCGGAAAGAGGCGGCAGGGACACAGCAATGACACCCCGCCGCCCTGTTAAGCACGTTGAGTTTAAACCCCAGGCGGGGGGGAGGGGAGGAAAGAGTAGGAAAGGTGAGGGGTGCCCCGGGATCGGGTGCAGCGCGGCTGACCCGGGGAGAAGGAGCGAGGGGG
>CM057847.1:22799826-22832031 GCA_030068395.1 Apalone spinifera | reverse complement strand
GCAAGGGGAGGAGACAGGGCAGCAGAGGGAAAAGGTAAAGGTTTATAAGATATTTATTCATAACTTGGGTGCCACAGTGGCACATCCAAACTAGCCACAAACTCAATACTGGTGCACAACACAAAATTTATTCTGCTCATGGGAGGAAACTCTTAGAGGGAACACTTCCTGCAGCCTTTCCGCCCCCGAGTTAATGTCACACACATTGGGTTAATGCAATTGCAGGATAGTTGCATGAGGGAGGTTTGGTGGGGGCCAAACTAATCCCTATTGGTAGGAGGATGGTGGAAAAAGTCCTTGGGGGGGTCACATGACACCTTTTACTTCTGGTCATGTGTCCATATTGCACCGAGAGTGTTACCTCTAGCGGCGTGGCTAATGGGAGTCAGGGGTGTGGCTAATGGGGGTCAAAGAGTACATTTAAAAAAAATTCTTTGGGTGCATACTCTAATGAAATGTGCTGTGCACGCCTGTGACTGCAGAGCTCTGCTGCATCTAAGGAATGTGACTGCTTTTCTGAAAAAAATTTCAGAAAAGCTGATGCATTTTTTCAGCATCCCTGTAAACCTCGTTCTATAAGGAAGAAGGTTTGCAATCTGCATATCTTTTCCCAACTTTTCTTTGTAATGTAGACATAGCCACAGAGACCTCTTGTTACCTTCTAGGACACAAGAATCAAATTGTCTTAAAGAAGTGATTTTATTAACAAAAGCAAAAAGACATACTTGATAAAGAATAGTTGGTTGCTAGGTGTTAGAGAGCAACTGAGAAAAGAACAGATTAAAACACAGAGAAAAATGGTATCTCTGGACTGTAGCTTAAATGTGGGTAGGGAGGGAAGACGTATTCACACAGAGAAGTTTAATCAAACAACCAAAACAAAGAAAAATACACTGATCGTGACTAAATATACATTTTCCCCTTATTTACTCATGCTCCCTTCATGCTCCAGTCCATTTCCATGCCCCAAATTCCTTGGAGGCATGGTAGCCCTGTCTGGGTTTAAAGCATTCTCTATCTCCCAACTCCTGACTTAAAACTCACACAAAGAGAAATTGCAGTAAGTATATATATACTATTTAAATTTCAGCACTATATCCCATTCGTTCTTCTGTGTCCCTGACAATCAGACCCGTAGCTACCTGAGTTTAACCCTTTAGTCACTGAGTGCTGGCCAGCACTACTCCTATCCATCACACTTGGGTTTTTTTCTTTTCAGTTTGTCCAGCTTTAAATGTTAAGGGTCTATATGTTTTGTAATTGAGGTGTTTTATTGTGCTCCTGTTTCATCAATTAGAGCTGAGGAAACCAGAGAAAAACTGTAAATTATTTGTTTATTTTTTCCATTAGTATTTTTTTGGGGGGGGTCAAGACAAACTGAAAGTATTCTGGCTTCTTCCTTTGTCTTTAGAAGTTTATAGCTTAAACCTTGGTATATGTATAAAGTAGTGTAGGTTCAAAATATATCACCAGTGTTTTTCTTTCTGCATTCATAGCAAAACGTTTAAAAAACTTTTTAAAAGCCATAAAACTTTTTTTAAAATGGAGTATGTTGCATGAAATGATGCATTCTTCTTTTTTTTTCCTAGCCTCAAACTGAGTTCCACTTAATATGTGTATTAGTCAAGGAAAAACATTGTATATAATTATAGCAGCATTCACTTGTTACTAGTACAAGTTGCACCTCCCTGGTCCAGCATCCTTGGGACCTGACCAGTCCTGAACAAGGGAGTTTGCTGGACCAGGAGAGATCAGACCTCTGGGATCTTGGTAGTGGGATGGGCGCCAGCCTTCCCGCTGGGCTCCCCTCCCCAGCACTGGGCTCCATTGCCCCTGGCCCTGTGGGCTCTGCTGCTGCCATTCCCATAGACTCTGCTGCCGCTGGCCCTGCAAGCTCCACTGCCCTCTGACCCCACAGGCTTTGCTGCCTCCAGCCCAACGGCCCTGTGGGCTCTCTGAACCAGCTCTGCTCCCGGCTGCTGACAGCCTCTGCCACTGGGGTTCTCTGAGCCAGGGGCTCTCTGACCCAGCAACATTCAGATGTTGCTGGACCAGAGCGTTCCAGACCAGAGAGGTTCAACCTGTTGCTGTTTATATTAAAGCACCACAGAATTGTCAATTGATAACAGCAATGAGATATTTAGACAGAGATTTCCTCATCTTGTTTATTTGTCTGTTTCATTTAGTTGTTTAGATGCCTGAGAAAATAGTGAAAGAAGATGATAGCAAATCATGTACAAAGGTTTTCTTTGAAATATAGGCTATCTTATGGTAAACCCAGAACCGTTGAGAGAACCTGAGTTCCTAATGGAATCAAGGAAGAAGTCTGCCACTGTGCTGTCTGGTGTTCTGCTAATGGAAGTGGTGACCTTGAAGAGATGCTTTCATGTACAACAAATTAACAAGGCAGCTTCCAAGTCAGCATGGGCTTGAAGCATTGCTTTAGCCTGGGTGAGGGGGCCAGGAGTGCTTTGTTTCACCCAGTAATCACCCTCTGACTGTTTCAGAAGACTTAAGAATTGCACTGCTCAGCTAGATTAATGGCTCTTGCAGCACCATGATCCCTTAAGGAGAATGAAGAAGGAGGAAGTAAAATTAAAAATGGAGAATGGGACTTGGAGAACCCTCCAGGCTGACTTGGGGAAACCTAGAGAAAACTGTCAAAGCCACCCTCTTTTGTGTCAGATAAAATATTGTGGTTTAGATTAAAAATGCATTTATTAGACTTGCATTGTGTCCTTTACGGGACAACACGATGTATTTGTGGAAACATACTGTTATAGCCTTTAAAGACTGACCATTTGTCTTAGATAACTAAATACATTATATTTGTTTAAGGTACTTCCTAAAGTAAGTATATGGGAATATAAGGAAATATTACAGATACTTAGAAACTTATCTGTTTATTTTTGGTAAAACGAGCACATATTTAAGAGCCTATGCTGTATCACTTAAAAAGATAAATGCCCACATTTAAGATTAAATAGCAGAGGAGAGTAGATGCAAAAATACCCACAAAGGACCTTGACCACTGTTAAAATACTAGAGGACTGCAACGTTTATCCACATTATTTAAGATGTACCTTTTCTCAACCGTTGCTCCATTTACTTCACCCTATCTCACAGCATTTTGAAGCACAATGTACGTATGTTTTTCATTTCTTACTGCTCCTCAAACCGTTCACTCTTAATGCACTGAAAAGTAATTTGACTTTAATCTAGATGACATTAAATCCCCTAACCGATCCCAAAGGTCATTGGAGGCCTACAGGCATGCATCAAAAATTAAGGCAGAAATTATGTATATTTCTTTTTCTTGACTGAAAATGCGTAACTATTTTATCTATACATCAGATGGAATTTTAGGAGGAAAGATTTCTGTTAGTCTTGTCAGGAGTTGGCTAAAAGAATGTGAAGAATGTAGAAAGGAATCAGCAGCTGGTGTCCATTAAAAGTTTCACTGTGGCCAAATATAGCTAGTAAGGTTAGTTTTACCTGACATCTTTCTCTGTAAAGGATTAGTGAGGCCAAGAAGAGAAGGATGATATGTGCTGCTTTCCTTTTGGGACAATGAAACAAATAACATTCTTTTCGAGGAAACATTGGACCAAACCCTGCCTGCCTGTTGACTTCTGTGGCTACTCAAGTAGGGTTTGACTTAGTATTTACAATAATAAAAACATAAATAAACACATTAATTAATTAATAATTATTATTTTATTATGGTATGTATGTATTCCTGGATGCTTCTCATTCTGATATGAGGGTTCATTTTTCAAAAAGTTCTCTATCTTGCTTCCTCTTATGCATGCACACAAATATAACACCATGCTTTGCAGGTAGCACAAATGTTAGAATTAAAACATTCCAACAATGGGGCATGGATTTTCTCTAGTGCAGCAGTTGCATATACATATGTCAATTCACATCCAGGGGCTTAGTGAGTACAAATTGACAACAAATTGACAATTGTGTATGTAAGTGTTGCTTCAGTGCAAATGTTTCACCCACATAGTGCAGACACACATACAGAGGCTAGACTCTGAAATTTTACTTCCTTATCTAAGGTGTTCCTTGGGCATCCATCATCATCCCAGTATGTAGGTGCCAGCAGTATCCTGTATGCAAGGGTGGGGAACTTAAAGCCTGGGGGGCTGGATGCAGCCCTTGCCTTGCCTGGATCCAGTCCTGGAGGCTCAGGGCTCCCCTCAGCATTGGGGAGCCCATACTGGTGAGGAGTGTTTTTTTGTTTGTTTCTGACTTGTGTTCAGCCCCTGATTGATTTTTCTGTGGCTCAGTGGTCCCCAAACCAGAAAAGGTTCCCCACTCTTGTGGTAGGCTCTTTGTAAAGAGAGAGAGAAATTAGTGATCTTAAAAAGCTAAAGTGAAATTGCTAATGCAAAAGGCAGAGGTTAAACACCGACAGTAGGTCTATACTTGCACCCTCTTTCGAAAGAGGGATGCAAATGAAGACATTCAAAATTGCAAATGAAGCTGGAATTTAAATATCCCATGCTTCATTTGCATAATTGCGTTATGATGCTATTTCAAAATAGCCCTATTTTGAAATAACAAACGCTGTTAAGACGTGGTTATTTCGAGAGAAAACCCTTCTCTCAAAATAACCCTTATTCCTCATACAATGAGGTTTACCACTTATTTCGAGAAAAGGGTTTTCTCTCGAAATAACCGCATCTTAACAGTGTCTGTTATTTCGAAATAGTGCCATAATGCAATTATGCAAATGAAGCACGGGATATTTAAATCCCGGCTTCATTTGCAATTTTGAATGTCTTCATTTGCATCCCTCTCTCGAAAGAAGGTGCAAGTGTAGACATACCCTAAGTGAAATGCTGCAAATGAGAGATTCTTTCAGATTATTGCACATAAAGGTGATGAGGACACCTAAAATGAATACACTGAAGATTGTGCAGCACTCGGGCATGTATGTAATGGGAGGCATACTTGAAATAGACGTTCTTGGCCTAATTCCCCCAAATGCTAAGCACCCACAGTTCTCATTTTAGTTTAATTTTTCAGAATAGGTCCATAATAATATGAAAACTATTAAGATTTGTTGATAAATGCAGAAATTATACGAATAGGGTTTTTTTCAACATACCTGTGCAAAGGAACCATTTTAAATCAGACTGTTTTGTCCTTTTCTTCAGTTTACTTTGAAGAATACTTGGATATATTGTAAAACTCTACTTCCCATTGGTGTTTTCTAGAAGATAATTGTATAATCCGTCTTTTTGAGGTTAACTTGGTGAGTCAAAAATTATATCACTCAGTAATTCTATTTATCTTTGATAAGTTAGTAATTTAAAAAATTGTACAGTCCTTGAAGCAGGCAGGCTGTGATCCTGAGCCAGTTAGCCAATGGACAGTGAGGCTCCTCTGTTTTGGGGCTCCAGCTTGGGGTCAGTTTGGAACTGTCTCTAGTGACCCCTTTCTGAGTTCTGTCTTTATTAGGTCATAGTTCTGGGCCAATTCCTTATCTGGAATTCATTGCATTTACTGAGTATTTCCATTACTGGGCTAGGATTCCCTGGGACACTCTGGGCTGTTGTTCATATGAGACCAGATAAGTTAGGACTAGAAAATGACCTTCCAGTCTAACAAGCTGAGGACAGGGGCTTGCAGTGGCAAATGTGCACTCAAGTCTAGTCAGACACTTGATGAGGAGCTCTTGAAACTGCTTACTCCTTCATAAATTGCTGCTGAACCTCTTGGGTTGCAGCCTAGGCTTGCTACTATTCAGCTGCCTAGGCTTACAGCTGCATTTAGCTATTTTAGTGTCTCCTTCATTTTCCCTTTTGGAAACAGGAGTTTGTCAACTAAAATATTTCCAAGTATGCCAGATATAGCTGTCTGTGACCTTTAAATGACACATCTCAATTGTCCCTTTAAATTACTCCCATCCAGTTCTGCCTGGACTGGTTGCAGAGTCTCTCAAATTAACTAAACGTGAAACAAAAACCATCACAAATTACCCTTTTCTTGCCAGCTGCCTCTCCTGTGTGGGATTTCCCACTGCTGAACCACAATTTGAAGGCAGAATCAAAACAATTCAGGTTCATTCTGCCATACCTGGAAGATATTAGCAGACGGTTTGTCTCTTATGAAGGAAGAGGCAAATGATATGCTGCCCCCATTTCCAGAACTTGTTCATATTGGATGCAAGAGAGGGGAGACCTGCCTTCCCTTCACTATAAAGTGTCTTGGTTTCTTAAAGGAACAGTCCTGTTTTTTCTCTGCGTGTCTGTCCCATCATTCTCTGGGTCGCCACACCAGAACTTCTGAAACAGGGAAGCCTGGCCCCCAAGACTTCTCCTTCTGGCCTTAAGTGGTTAGTATATTATTAGGGTACATCTACACTACAACACTATTTTGAAATAACTAGCACTATTCCGAAATAACTGAGTCTGTGTCTACACAGCAGGCAGTTATTTCAAAGTAGTGTCAAAATACTGTCAAGCTGGAGGACTTCTTATTTCAACTCCTGTAACCTTCATTGTACGAGGAATAAGGAAAGTTGGAGGAAGAGTGCTCTATTTCGAAATAAGTGCTGTGCTGACACTTCCAATTTCAAAATAAGCTATTTTGAAATAAGTCCCGCAATTGACATAGCTCAATTTGTGTAGCTTATTTCAAGTTAAGCCCTGCAGTGTAAATGTACCCTTAGAGTCATCTTTTTCATAACCATAACAGAATGCCAAAGACCAAGAGGGCACCAGGAACAGACAATTAATGATCAGTTCTACATACCTATCAGTCTAGGCCTGTTTCCTAAACGTGGCAACTATTCACTTGATGGACGACGGTGACACCACAGCAGACCTATGTCAGGAGAAACAGATAGTGTTGGTACTTGCAATGTGTGGCAGAGAGGGTGGGGGGATGGCAATTGGTAGGATTGTGACCTAGATGGGAAAGCTGATATTTTTCAATTTGGTGTCAGCAGCAATTAAAGGTGAGTTACGACCTTCCTGTAAAAGAACCATCCACAGAGCTGCAATCCTCTTTTGCGTCTGGGAGTGAGCCGCAGGCAGGCTCAGACAGGGAATCAAGTGAGTATTAGTATAACTGCCATTAGGCTGAGCTTTTTGCCTTCAGTTCTAAAGAATCATGGCTGTTTATCAAAAATGTATCTCAGTGTTTAAAAATTAAAACATCTGATTATATGAGTTAAATACTAATTTCTTTTCAACTCCGAAGGTTATCTGCCTTAATGATCCATTAATTAGCCCATGGCATTGGATGGAGTAGCAGTGTTTTTGATTCTTTGGATCCCCGCCACTTCTCTTACAAATTGTTTCCTTGGTTTATGCTCTTGTCCCATGGCTCACTGAGTCACACAGCTGGTTATTCATTTCCCTTAATAATCAAAGAAAGTTGGAAGAAAATCTTGCAATAAGATTAGGTTGGGGAAGGGTGAGAATGCAGGAGCGGGAGTATAAATGCTAAAACTACAGCAATTCCTGAGCTAGCAGAATCCTCAGGCTTGTTTATTTGGCAGTCTTCAGAATGTAAGGCGGTAATAGTTATCAGATTTCAGATTCCAAGGAATTTGACCGGACTACAGGGAATTACTCTCTCTAGCTTTAATTTAGCTGATCCCATGTTTAAATCTCCCTCTTACCAGAGCCAGTTTTTAATTAGACTTCTACCAGAGTTCACTGAAAAGACAGGTCTGTTTATCCTCCTTTGGCAAAAGTTATAATATCCACTGCCGCACCACAGCTCTCCCACTTGGCTGGATTTTCTTGTTAGCTGCAAGAGATGGGACAAAGATCCCATTCCTGCATTTCATTTCATGTGGCATACGTCAGCATCCTCTCCATTCTTTCCCTCTCAGTTCTCCTTCTCCCTACAATGATTTTTCTTAACAAGAGAATAAAATAGTGCTTTAACCATACACCTGCTGATCATGTGAATATATTCATTACTGCCATGACAGGGGTCACACTGTGGAATGGATGGAGTAGTTTGTCATCAGAGTGAAGCTTTCATGTCTTCTAAGGAATCAGCCTTAGGTTTTATGCATGATACTGTAATCTCCTTGCCAGTCTAAATGTTGGGTAGAAACAGGGTCCTTAATGAGACTAGATATCACCTGTTGATGCCCTCCTGTAAGTGTGCTAGACCCTGAATGGTATTCAAATAAAAAATGGTGCAGCAGAGATCATTGATCCTCTCCATGGACTGCTGCTGAAAAAAGTTCGCAAATGTGATCAAGATTTTCTGGCTACTTCATTCTTTGCTGTTTACTCCCAAATTTATGCCTTCACCCATACAAGACCTAAACTCCTGCCAGCTATTACTGAAATCAGTGGGAGTGTGGATTTTCAGCCCCTCAGTCCCATAGGAACTTGCCATAGACTCACAGGTCTTGCTCATGCTTGGCCCTGTACCGTCCCTGGGGAGGGAGCCCTTTTCAGTGTGACAGCCATTCTTGGGGGTCCACTCTCTCTCAGGGGTAAGCCCCTCCACCGCTTGGAACTGCACTTCTCTGAACCTTTAGCACACATGTCTCTCACTACGGGCCCCCTCAGAGAGTATACTAGCTCTGGACCTCCAGGGGCCTCCACTTCCGAGGGAATAATGCAACCCTGTTCTCTAGAGTGGAGTGACTCTCAGCCAGTGTAAAACAGGAAGGTTTATTGATCATCTGAACACAGCATAGGAACTCTCAGGGCTCTCAGGCCTGGCCTCCTTCAGCACAGCACTTCTAAGTCGCTCTTGCATCCAGGTGAGCTCTGCCTGCTCTCTCTGCTCAGTCCAGAAGCCTCCTCCTTCTAGCTGAGCCTCCGACATCCACAGCCCTACCAGCTCCTCCCCTGTCCTTTGTCTTCTGTCCAGGTAAGCAGGGCTATCTGGGCCCCTCTTTTCTCCACCTCTCCTCTCATCCATCCTATATTCTTCTTGGTTGGAACCACCTGGTCAGGTGACTGGGATTCTCTCTACAGCTCATTGTCCTTTCACTGGGCAGAACCAGCTGTGTTGTCCAACCTGGGTGTTGGTCATCAGGTCACCAGTAGCTGGGGTCTCCAATTTCCAGGTCACTGGCCAGGGCCCCAGGTTCCATGCTGGTCCTCCGTAACAGTAAACTCCCTCTCTGACCATTGGCAGCCATCTTGCTGGAAGGTAGAGCGATAAGGAAACTACCTTGAGCAAAGACTGTAGCTTCTTTTGTCAAGCCTAAGTGTTTTTCACTTTTATTTGCTTGTACCATTTCTAACTCTGCCCTTTTTTATTTGAACTCACATAGAAGACTTTTGTTAATAAACTTGTTATACTTTTAATCTAAACCAACCCAGTTCTATATTGGATTTAACTTGAATGCTAACTGTCGTTACTGTAGCCAGCTGCTGGGTTTTGTATCTTGAAAGAGAGAAATGGACCTTGATATTTCTCTAAATGGCCCAGACACTGCAGAGCACACAGTTTGGGGGAAATTTGGGACTGAGAGTGTGTAGTGGTCACTCCTGCATGAACTAACTGGATGATAGAAACTTGAGTGGAACAATTGAGTTTTAGGCAGGCTGCTGGAGACAGAGTTCTGAATGAAAGCTACATAGAACTAGGGATGTTAAGAGGTGGGTAATTCACTAATCGTGTAGTTGATTAGTTGATAAGGGAAGGCTTGCTTAGTCCTGGCTCACACCAGGTCCAGAAGCTATGCTCACTGCAGCTCTGCAATTTAAATGTAGTAAGAGCTGGACACGCAAGCAGCGTGGCTCTTACTACATTTAAAATGCAGAGCTGCATTGGGGGTAGCTCCTACACCTGCTGTGAGCTAGGACTGAGCTGGACTGGCTCAGTCCCGGCTCATGCCGGGTCCAGAAGCCCCTGTCCATGGGGGGGGCCACACTGGGTCCAGCAGCCTCTGCCCGCAGTGAGCCCAGGCTTGCTGCAGGCAGAGGATGCTTTGTGGCAACCTCCCCTACCCCCTCCCCTGCTCTGCTTCCTCTGATAGAAGCAGCAGCGTGTTGGGGGGAGCAGGTGGCACCTTGGAGACAGTGCTGGGGGGAATTGGTTCCCCCCAGCACTGGCTCCTGCTTCCCCTCCCCCCATGCTGCCTCTGATACAGAGGCAACAAGCAGGGGAAGCAAGTAGACAAGTAGTCAATTCGACTACTTGCTTACATCCCTATATAGAACACGGATTCTTGTGATACTGCATGTTTGTTAGCTGGCTGGAAGCATCCAAACAAGAGAACCACAGCAACAGAGAATTGTGAGGCACTTGGAGTTACAAGACAGGCACTGACACAACCCCTCACTAGTCTGAATTGCACCTGAGAGTGTGACTATTGGGTTAGCAGCCCCATACACAACCTTGGGCCTGTGGCTCCCTATAAATTACTTGGAGCTCTCCTACTCTTGATGGTTGGGCTTGGTAGCTTTGGATGCCCCCAAACTGATAGTTCCTCTTTAAATACTCCATAACAGATAAGTACTGGAAAAGACATTGCATATTCTGTATTTTGCTTAAAAACCATAATAAGTACTTAGCATTTTTCCAACCCCATGCAATTGAGAGCATTATGAAATGGCCTTAATTACATATTTCTGGCACAGTCTATGTGCATTCATACATATGTCAGCATTAGTGCAAACTGTTCAGCTGAGGAATGAAGCCCTTTGCTGGGATCCCTATAGATGTTCACTTTCTGTGCAGAGATGGAAGAACATGACTCAGAGATGCATTAAATGGCTGACTTCCACTGCTTTCTGTGCCTTGCTGCAGCTATCAGTTAGACAAACAGGATTTTACTTTTACATTATTTACCTTTAAATTATTTTTTAAACACTAGTTTTGAGGCTATGTAGAGCTATGCTTAGGTTGTAACCAGTATTCCCTCTAATTTTCCCCACCTCTGAGCAGAATGAATTTTGTTATGTTCACCAATGTGGAGATGATGTGTGACACATCACCTTTATATTGGTGCCTATAATAACTTTTTGTAATAAAATGCATGTGGCAGGAGTGGGACCAAGGTGTTCTTTGAGTGTGTGTGTGGGGGGGGGCAGAGGTCTGGGGTGCAGGAGTGTGAGGGTTCCAGCTGGGAGTGCAGGCACTAGGGAGGGCTGAGGTTGAAGAGTTCAGGGCTGGGACAGAGGGTTGGTGTGCAAGGATTCTGGCTCGGGGTGCAGGCTCTGGAATGGAGATGGGAATGAGGGTTTGGGATACAGGAAGGGGACTCCAGATTAAGAAGGGGTTCAAGGCTAGGGGTTAGTGTACAGGAGGGAGTACAGGCTCTGGGCAGGGGTGTAGGCTTTGGGATGGACTGGCAATGAGGGCTTTGGGTTGGAGGAGGGTGTTCTGGGCTAGGGGACTCAAGGTGGGGGTAGAGGGTTGGGGTTTGGGCTTACCTGGATGGCTTCCTACTGGGGACAGCGAGGAGGGGCCCCTTTCCCTGAACCCAGCAGTTTCAGGGCTTGGGAAGAGAAATCTCTCCCCACTTCAGCCCTGAGCCCCTTTTTCTACTGGTTCTCCTGGCTCAAGAGGACTTTGGAAAAGGTACGTTACTTGGAAAAGTCATCTTTTAGATATTGGAATTTGAAAACTGAGAAGCTTCTGTTATTGGAAAAAATGTCACGCATTCTTTGGAACATAATGGGTCAGATACCCATCTCAGCAGAGCTATGCCAGCTCACACTAGCTTCGAATCTGGCCCCATATCTCAAATGGCATGTTCTAGAACTTGCAGGACAAAATCCTGAAGTCCTTACTCAATTCACTGAAGTCAACAGGACTTTTGCCTGAGTAATGGAAACTGGGTAAAATTCCATGGTCTGTGTTATATAGGATGTCAAACTAGATGATCTAATAGTCCCTTCTGTCCTTAAAATCCATGAATCTGTGGAAAACCAAGTAGGTTCCAGATTTCCTTTATGAAGTTGACCTCAGTGACTAGTAGAGCCTCTGTGCTCTAAGTTTGGAAGATTTTATGATTTTTAAGTATTTGGAACCTTTGCTTCTTGTGTAGCACAAATTGACCATAGGTGTCTCAAATGCTTCAAAAAGTCATGGGAGTTATGGTCATTTCCTGGGGATGCAGGAACAAAAGGATTTTCTGAGGAGCTGTGCCTTCAAATTACCGGGCAATTATATTGCATAATTGTATGATCGTACACACCCTTCCTGCATGTAACTGGAAGAAGGGGACTTCAGTCCTATTTTGCATATATGTATATTAGTTAAGTGTTTGTGGCCTATAGGCTGATATGTGGTCTGTATCTAAATCACCAGATTTCTGACTAAAGCTAGAAAGGTACATGGGATAGAGTGGAGTATCCATCTCATGGTGGATAGTGCACAGAGGCAGGATCTTGTATGTGAAGGGTAATGTGGACCATAAGTGGAGGTATTTGAGATGTAATAGTATCCGGGCTGCATCACTTAAGTACGAGTAGATTCACAATTTACAGGTCACTATTAATTTTTTCTGGACTGGATAATTTTGTTCTGTTCAAAATTAAATGATTCATTTGTTAGTGTAAGGAAGCCAAGTTAAATATGTTGTTGCAAATGTAACTGAATCTTTTTAAAATGTTTAGGCTTTTTTTTTTTTAAGTCTCCAATTTTTCAAGTGCATATGTGATTGTGTAGTCATCTAACTGCTAGGTTCTGGCCCTAAATGTTAATTTAAAAAAAAAACTTAACTGCTGTATTTTAATAATATTGTTTTTAAAGTAATGTAGCTCTTTTTACAGCCTCATCTTTTTCCTAAATTGTTTCTAAATCATTTGGAATCAGTCAACTTAAATGCGTCTTGAAGAAGTGGAAGCCTGTCTGTGTGGGTGCCATGTTATGGAAACAAACTCAATGTATGCTTTGATCTTGTTGGATGAAGGGAGCTTAATATTACTCAGTATAAATATAAAGTCTAATTACTATTCAATGCTTTTAAAAAAAATAAAAATGGTGAAGTGAATTTATTGCTAAGAGCCAGACTGACAATCACAGAGGCTGAAGTCTTCCGTTCATCAGCACCACCCTTGATGAAATTCCCATAGGGGTGAGATAATAGTTCGGGCTCTATGCATATTCAACCCTTAGCCTCTTTGAGGAGCTTGCCAGCAAGAATATCAGTTGTGATATTGGTCACTATGACATATACATCTTATGTTTAGGAAATGGATGGACACTACTACCAAGTGTATGATAAAAGTTCTTGGTCACAGACAACGTTGTCCACTTTTATTCTGTCAGCTTAGACGTGGAAGTTTTTGTATCTCATATCCAGTCCTCTGAGCCATCCAGTCCTACATAGTTTATTGTAAAAATGTCAGGCAAATAAAATTGGGTGAATAGTGCATTTGACAGGGAATAGACAATTTACGTAAGTAATGAAACCATTTCAGAGGGTTATTCAAAAGATAGCTACTAAAATAATAAAATCTCTTGATAATTGAAATAAAAGTAATTTGAAACTGACTATCACATAGGACACTTTATATAGGTATAATAACTTTTTAAAGTAAACATTATATAATCACAATAAATATAAGTATTAGGAAGTAAATCCAGATGTGGTAATGACAGAAATATAACTGTAATTTTATCCTATTAAACACAAGAGTATAAATCACTGTGAATAATCAGTGAGTTTCTTTTAAAATTAATTCATTCTTCAGGCAATCTGAATAACATTGTTTATTTTCTGTTATCTGATAAATAAATGCATCAGAATCCATTCATGTATGGGAGTAAATACTGCTCCTTGGAAATTGCCTTTGAAAGCTATGTGAGACAAATGTTTTTTCTGGTAAGTTGATTCTCTTTTATAAACCACTTAATCTTTTTGCAGATGATGTCAGGAAAAAAAAACCCCTCATTTTATACAATATATTTTAAAGAATGCTTTGTAATTAAAGGGCTTGATTTGCAACATTGTGAATGCTGGAGTAGACAACCAGTGTTACATTGGATCATCAACCAAGGGCATGTCTACACAGCAGGACTAAAGCCAAAATAAGGAACACAACTTGAGCTACATCAATTGTGTAGCTTAAGTCAAAATAGTTTAATTCAGCTTTTGGTGCTGTCCATACAGCAGGAAGTTGAAGGAAAAGCACTCTTCCTCTGACTTCCCTTACTCCTCGTAAAATGAGGGTTACAGGAGTCAGAGTAAGAGGTTGACCAGCTGGACATTATTTTGACATTATGTGGAAGTAATTGCTTGTAGTATAGATACGGATTATGTTATTTCAGAATAACTGACATCAACAGCTGTGTAGACGAACCTCAAGGCATTAGCTAATAAATATACAAAAACCATTTATGGCAAATCATAAGTAGGGCTTCATGTTTAAGGCCTCCACTATGTATTGTGGGTGCTGTAACATGTCTGTAGTAGTATTTACTTAGTTTACTATGCCACTGATTTTAGTTACGGAGTCTGACATATGTAAAGACTCCACTTTGCTTTGTATCCATGGTATAATTGGGTTTTGCCTTGGTGTAAGAAATATAGTATATATGTGTGTGAATGTCAAAGCATTTTGAAATGCACAATAATGTATACATTTTGTAAATGAAGTTAGTTTATAATTTCAATAAAACTTGATTGCATTCTCCAAACCCTCATGTGTAAGTATTTTTCCTTTTAATTTTAATACTGGGTATATGAACATTTATGGTTTTTGTTAATTCTTAATTGATACATTTGATAGCAGCTAAGACATTAACATAAGTTTTCATTACTAAAAATTAGGAAGGACTTCTCATTTAAAACTCCTCCCAGAAAGTCCTGTGGAAGGCTGAACAGGTATGATTCCAGTTTGGGTCAATAAATTGCTAATTGCTAAAAAGGGTGAAATCGAATACTTGGGGGCAAAATCCTTACCCCATTAAAAACAATGACAAAACTCCCAGTGGTTTTAGTAAGGCTAGAATTTCATCATTGGTTTCTCTTATTTTAACACTTTGGTGTGCAAGGCCTCAGCATGGGAATAAAGAGGACAAAAGGAAGAAGAAAAGCCTTCCATTTCCTAAACCCTGCACTCTGCCTCTAAGTTATTTACTTGCCAATGTACACACTGCAAATATGTTGTATAAGAATGAAATGAAATTCTGAAATTGCATAGCAATGAAATATAGATCTAGGATCTCTGGTGAATCTTGTTTTCAAAGTATGTACTTCTATCACATTCTGTTAGTGTAGAAATACTGTACACTTAGAATTCTGTGTGTGCAGCTACTCACAATGTATGACAGCTAACTTTGATACTATGTTCAGTACATGTTGCATTGTTAAATTGGTATTTCAGCTCAAAGCCAGAATGTTTAAGTCAACCATTTTGCATTTTTTAGCTAAATCTTTCCTCTATCAAAAGGACTTTTTAGTATGTGCCATATAATATATAGTGTGTATTTCTTGCAAGTATTTTATCAGAAAATTTACACGATTGGAGAATGCTACAGTAAGCTAATGATAAACAAAACAACTGTCTCCTGTTTTGTGCTGACTATATAGTTCAGTAGAGCAAATCTGGACTCACAGAGATCTTGCTGAAATCATCAAGCAGCGAATAACTGAGCAAATAAAATTAGTGAGCAGAACTTCAGTGAAGGTAACATGCTGTCAGTGAAAGACATGTTTCTGTAATTTGTTTGGAGAATAGGCAATGGATCATTCTTTAAGTAAGTAATGGTGATCGCAGAATCTTTTTGTGACTATAAATATATTGTCAAACATTTTTCTCCCATATTGTATTTATTTGTCTTAACAATACTTTTCATTTTTTTAAATAGGAATAGGCATGATTTAGGAACATAATTTAAGATTTTAGCTCAGGAAGGTACACAAATTCCTTTTCTAGAATAAGAAACCTGAAAACTTCGTCTGATTCTCATACTGACTTACCTCTTTCTCCTCCGGCCCTTGGTGGAACAATAATTACTAACAGTTTAGTCCTGGCGTATTTCAGAGCAAGTCAGGAAACTATTTCATATTGCACAGAAATTTTCCTTTAAAATTGTCTTTACTTTAATAGCAGAGAGCTCTCCTGTAAAGTGCTTATTTCTTCTTTGCTGTATTTCTCCTCTATTTGCCTGTCCCCGTAGTACTCAGTCAATATTCCAGACTTAAGCACTTCCTTTAGAAATGCCTGTTTTCTACTGCAAACTTAATGGAATGGCAGGAAAACACAAATTTTCCAGGCAAACAGGTTTGAAATAATGGACAAAGTGCATCCCTGATGTATCTCTACCAAGGATGAATTGGGCCCAGGGACTTAGGGGAATAAAGGAGGCTCACACAGTACAGCTGTTTGGTACATATATTTGTAGATATAGATATAGAAACAGATGAACTCAGTGGCTTATGTGAGCCTATGGGAAATTAGTAAGTAACCAGGTTCAATACTTAAGGTTCACTAATTTTATTTTTCCATTCTGAATTACTTCCTTTCATAAAGTACATTTGAAACTTTAGGGAAAAGAGTCATGATTCATAGTTGATTAAAAGGAATGTTGTAAATTACACTACACATTCAATATCAAAGACACTTGTGATTTTGCAGTTAAGACCTGGTCTAAACTGATGCTGTGTAAAGGATTTGGGGTCTGATTCTGATCACCATTATGCTGATTTTGCACCAGCATAATTCCATTGACTTCAGTGGAGTTATTCCTGATTTGTGCCAGTGTACAGACCAGAACAAAAGCATATTGAAATCATTAGGAGTCTTTCTGTAAACTTAAGGCCTGATCCAGAGCCAGCCTAAATGAAATCAGAATCAGTGCTACTCAGGCTTTCTACACCTTTTTCTGTGTCTGTTTATCAATGTAGACAGAAACCGCTTTAAGTTGCTGAGACTGAAAAAGATCTATTTCAGAGACTTCTGTTAGAAAATGTTGGTCTCAAAAGGTAAAATACCTTAAATGAAGGAGTATGATTTCTAAAATGCCTTCCCAGAACAACTTGTTTCTGATTCTTTACCATCTTTTGTAAAGGTCACAGAGCTGACAAACACACTTCAGTAACAGTATATTATATAACCACTACTCATCTCTGTATACATTATGGGGATTACAAAACAAAGCAATCCCTTCTGGTGGAAATCTTCAGGGATTCCTGTGTGGAAATTAATGACACTTTTTATGCTAGGATATTTGGCTGGAAAAGCAAGCACATCTCATTCAGAGAACAGCAAAATTCAATTTGTGTTCCTATGAGTTGGATTTTTTTATGCGCTTCAGAATGTAAAATGCTGATGGAGAGAACCTGGATTCTAATCAAACAATCTATATATCCCTTCAAATAGATATAGCAATAAGTTTTGTAACCTGAACTCAAATCAGGGTAATAACAGACGTGCTTTGGTTGCTATTCTATTGTATTCCCTTTTCATTTGTCACTAGGTGGTGCCAGAGAGCTAGACCAAATCCAGAGACTTTGTCTTGAATTACTTTTGCTTCACCATTAGATTATTCCAGAAGTTTTCTGTTGCTGTACTGGTCATTGGCTGCAGGTTTTAAATAGGGATGAAAGACCATAGTTCCATTGATGCGGGGTTTCTGGGCCAGGGTGGGGGCTCCCCAACCACTGCATTGTTCCGGAGGTCTTTAATCCAGCAACATCCCTGGCCCTGCTGGACCACGAATGTTGCTGGGCCACAGAATCCCGGATTTGGGAGGTTCAACCTATACTTCATTAATAACCATTATTCTCTTTGGGACCCTTTATTATTATGTGGTAACAATTGAGCAATAAAGACAGACCTCTATCTTTATCATATTTCTCTGTAGAGCTAAATCATCATACAGTACATTTACGATAATCCGGCACCTTTAGGACTCAGGGGGTGCCGGATTATCAGATATGCCAGACTATCGGAAGAGGGGGCTATGAGGGGTCTAGGGTGGGGTAGCGGAGATGGGGGGGCAGCGCTGCGGGACCAACCTGGCAGCATCCCAGCTGCTCTGCCCCAGGCGTCCCCAAGTCTGCCGTTGCTGAAACTGAGCAGCGGCTGACTCAGGGAAGCCCGGGGCAGAGCAGCTTCAATTGTCCAGATGCCTGGAGCACTTCCGGGTTCCAGGTGGTGCCGGACTATCAGGATGCCGGACAACTGGAGTTTTACTGTATAAGTAAACATTCAGATGCCTCATGTTGCTTTTGTTATGACATGCTAGGCCTTAAAACAAATGTAAGATAAGTAACTGGGTCATAGTCAGATCTTGTGTGTTTAAAATATTGGTTCTGATCCTGTAGTCCTTACTAAAGCCTATTGACATTAATATGCAATGTCTGAGAAAGGAATGCGGGCCTCAGCCCAAAATCAGTTTGCTATGTAATTCTGTATAGTTGTAATCTCCTGTTTTGTGTTATGGAATTTGTGGAAGGGAGGGGAGGGGAATCATGTATATAAATTAAATTATTTTTTATTTTGTTGACATATTCTATTCCTGGATAGTACATATTGTTTGTTTAGGATGGATTTCTCTATGCCCCGCCCTCTTTTTCATATTTTTCTGAGTATTGATTGTATCAGTTTTGTTGATTTATGAAGGGAAATGGTGCACAGTAATTTATAATTTATATTTAGTTTTCGTCTTTTACATATTGATTTAATGGCTTACAACAAACATTCTGGGCCTAGTTCATCTGAAATATTCAGTAAACATATGCACAGTTCATTCATAACTCTACTTTCCCCTTGCAAAGTATGGTACTTTTTTTTTTCCTAGTCAAGAACAAAGATTACACTTGCACACAAACACCCACCAGAGATACAGGTAGGGTTGCCAGGTATCCGGTATTCTACCGGACAGTCCAGTATCTGCGCTCTTTGTCCGGTAAAAAAAAATCAGAAAATACCGGACATGTGCAATGTCCAGTATTCTCTGATTTTTCCGGCTGTGCAACGGACGGAAGCCTGGCATGGGTGAGGGGAGCAGCTGGAAGGCGGGGCCACGATCGGCACTAGGAGCCTATGATTGCGCTGAAGTCTGGTAGGGGCGGGGGGAATGGCTGGGATTTTTTTTTTTTCTCGACCAAAAAAATACCAGGTGTCCGGTATTTTTTGGAAGACCATCTGGCAACCCTAGATACAGGGTAAGTACATCCACAGGAAGGCATAAATGAGAAGTAAGAACCTGTTTATATCTCTCTACAGTCTCCTTGGGCCTGAGATTTGGGTTTGCAGGGGGTAACAGTTAGTGCACACTCAGGATTCCAGCCCAAGTAGGTGGGCAGGGGAGCAGGCAGAGAGTGGGTGGAGCCTGGATTCAAGCCACACAACATTCTGGCCACTGACACAAGATAAATAAATACCTTGTGCTGGTATAGCACCAGGAGGAAAATATAACATCTCTCTCCCCTCTCATGCCTCAGGAGGGCTGATTCCTTCCTTGCACTGTTCTTGTGATGGCATCAGTGAGCCTCTGGTAGAAGTATGTTGCAGACCTGTATTGCTTGTAAAATTCTTTAAGATCATTCAATGGAAAACAGTGATAGATGTGCTGGGTGGAAAGGGGGAGGGTCTCAATGGAAATTTTTCGGTGGCATCAGAGTGCAGTCACCAACTCATGCTAATGGCCACTCTAACAATTTTTCCTAAAAAACGTAATTAACTTTAAGGAAAACAAATAAATATGCAAATATACATGTCTAAATTGTAATGTATTTATGTGGGATTTTATTGTAGACTCAATTATAAAAATAATGTACAGTTGACTCTGTTTTTTACTGGGCTAAACAGAATAGAAACAAATAATGTAGTTTGCACATTCTTGTCTTTTGTTGTTGTTGCTGTTTCTTTTATTTTTTATTGCTTTTTTAAAAAAGACTTTCTAGGTAGTAAGTCTGTTTCTACGAAAAGTGATATTTGTATGTTCTTCCCCTCACCCTCGCGTAATCACTGCCCAGTAGGCATGAAAAGCCAATGCTGGCTGAATGCAGCCATGATGGCTGCATTTGAGAAACACAAAAAGTTATGACTGGTATGCTACCATTTCATTGCTGAAATAAGTACAAGGAAATGGTGATTAATGTATTTCACTGAGTGCGATTCAGGTAAATTCCTAGTGCTGGTCATTTGTTTAGACTTTACACATGCAGAAATAAATGTTTCTTCATCCGCATACTAAATGTTCCTGATTGTCAAAACAGTCTGCTAATGCTTACATGAGTGTATTTTAAATTTTTGACAAGAGTCTTTGGGAATGTCTCCAAATCTTTTTTTGTACATTAGGTTTTTGTTGCTAGCTCATACAGAATTAATGTTTTACAGTCAAGTCTCACAGGTATAAAATGCAAACAAATAACTTTTGAAAATAAAAACTACCGAAATATCTAATTGTGCTATTTAGCATGTTCCATTCTATTTGTCGTGAGTCATTATGATTTATTTATTTTTGTACTGGAAGTAAATGGTATTCAGTGGATTTCAGTAGGACTGGAAGGCTATTAAGATTTCTGAATTGTATTGAAGCTGTTTCTTCAGCTTACCAAATGAAGCCAATGACTTCGAAGCTGAAAGTATTTAGTTTGAATCTTGTCACCTCTTTTCAATGTATGTGTATATTTTTAAGCCACCGCATTTATTTATTTTCCTTTCTACAGAGCTGTCTAAGGAGAAACTGATGCCAAGGGTAGGTTGAGAAGGTGCAAGATGACAACAACAGTCGCAACAGACTATGACAATATTGAAATCCAACAGCAATACAGTGATGTGAACAACCGCTGGGATGTCGATGACTGGGACAATGAAAATAGTTCTGCACGACTGTTTGAGCGATCCCGTATTAAGGCCTTAGCTGGTAAGCATTCAAGTTATTGGAACTCAGTCCAAGTACTTAACAAAACAAGATTTCCATTCAGTAGAAATCTGATGTGTAAGAGTGACGTATTGCTTCATGGGACATCCCAATGCTTTTAAAAATATTCCTTCTTGAATTTTGCATGTATTTGTCCCTGTTAAAAACATTCTCTTGGCTGCCTGAGAGAACCAAAGTCCAAGACTCAAAATTCGAATATAATTGAGTAGTAAGTCTTATTTATGTCGTATGTAGTATTAAGGATGTGAACGACTAGACAACAATGCAATAAGCAAATGCTTATTGGATAGTTATCACACTAGTCGACTAGTTGCTCCCCCCACTTGCTGCCTTTATCAGAAAAAGGCAGCAAGGGAGTGGGAAGAAGAAGGCATGCTTCAAAGTGGCAGCTGTCCCCGGACTCTGCGTAGTGCTGCTGCTTTGAAAATCCGCGGGAAGCATGGGGCCAGTGGGGGACTGCTTGAGTCCCCTGCTGGCCTTGTGCTCCCTGCAGCCCTTTTGCCTTTGAAGTGTAGCAGCAGCCATAGGCCGTTGCTACATTTCAAAGGCTGAGGCACTCTTATCAACTGATTGAATAGTCGATACAAATTGCATTAACTATTCGATTAGCCGATTAATCTAAATTTAACATCCCTATGTAGTGCTACCTAAGGAGGAAAATTCTACCAGTGTAGAGCTCCTGTGACATGCCTCAGCAGTGGATCCCATTTGGAGCTACAGTCATTCTTTGCCATGTGTGAACCAGGCCCATGCCTAATGTGTCGCACAGAGGTGCTGGGGCTCAAGCAATTTTTTTACATTTGTAACTGATGCAACAAGCACAGAGGTGCCTGGGCTATGAAGTGCCAAGCCTGGAGGTGCTGGGGCTCAGCTCTGTCAAGTTCTAGTGCAAATAAAGCACAGATCAGGCCCAGGTCAGAACAGTTTTCCCTCAAAATCAGCCTATATAAGCTACAGTAGGAGCAATACAACCTCCAGCTAGCCTGAGGAGTAGGACATGAAAGTGCTAGCTAGATGATACTACACCTCACTTTATATAATGTGCTTTTGGTCACTGCTGATAAAATAAAATATTGTTATAGTTTCACCATTTCCTCAGTATTGATGGCTTAACAGGTGTAAATTTAGTACTAGATTAAATTTGAAGAGCTCATGTACTGTACTGTCCTTGGAACAAGCTAGAAAAGTCGGTCTGCTATAAATCTGAATCTGTACAGCAGATTGTGAGTAGCTTCTTTTTGGTCCAGTCTGACCTGTTTGTTACCTTATTATGTCCAAACAAAGAGGCTCCTTCATTCACCTTCAGGGTACTAAGTGCCTCATTCATTGCCCACTCTAGTCAGTTTTCTAAAATCTCTACTGAGGGTTAAAAACTTTCCCAGTATCTGAAAGTGAAATTTCTCAGGCAGGCTGAGTAAGTTTCCTTGAATGATTTGAATTCTTTGAAAAGGAGGGACTTAACTTGTCCACATCAGTGTGGTTATTTGACTAGATTGTGTTGTCTGATGAATGTAATATGTACGCTTTGAAGTGTAAAGTATAATCATTGTCTTGGTGATAATATATACACACTTAGTATTTCACACATAGTAGTATTGAAATAGAAGGTTTTTATCCCTTCTTCCCAGAGTACTTCAATGAGTGTATGAACTTGTCCTGCAACTCACAGTAAGTTTCTATTTCCAGTGTACAGAGATTAGTTTTGAGAAATACGGACTTAATTGATTAAAAACAAGACAACAGAAGGCCGATTTTTTTGGTCAGTTACACCAGTATGAATCAGGAGTAACTCCAGTGAAATCAGTAGAGTTATTCCAGATTTACATTAGAGTAACTGATAATAGTTTTGGTTCAGTTTCTTTATCAAAATGGACACAGCAGGTTCTGTTAGTCAGACAGAGAGTGCAGTAGTAAATGTTTTCTCATACTACCATACTTATTGCCTTTCTGAATAAACTGTTATGAAATGTCACTTAGCCACTGTGATTTACATTTTTTTTAAAAGGTAGTTAGTCCCTGGTAGATCATGAACATGTCCTTCTTATCTAGACTATAACTTCTGACAAAATTTGAATGAATGTTTTGATTCATCTGCTATGGAAATAAGTCTAGAAATCAGAACTGCTTCAGTTACATGCATCAGATGGGAATCTTCACAGTTTTTAAAATTTTGGCTGCATATTCAAATTATTTTGATTCATGGTCCTATGATGTACAACACAGTACGCAATATTAATTTCTAGATCTTAAAGGAATCTGAAGGACAGTATAATTTTCACAGTCTTTTCATTTGGCAAGGTTTAAAACACTCAAGCTGTTTTTAAATGGACAAATGCTATATTTTGAGGCTTTCACAATCAATAGTAAGTTCTGACAAAGATATGCCATTATCTAAAGTTATAAAGTTTCTAAAATCCATATAATTTCCTTTCTAATTACATTCTGATCTTCATGCAAATTGTATTTGACTCTTTATTTTTTGTTTAAAGGCATGTGATTATTGCATATGAAAGGTTGCACATTAACCAAACATGTTTGAGTGGCAGACATATTATGTCATGCTTCCTTAGCTCTGAGGCACTGTACTGCAAAGTAATTTTTATGCATTCTATAAATGATTTCCTGGATCACATGGTAGCATATCCACATTCCTGACCTCTGAACAAAATATCTCAGTAGTGTGGGACATACTGTGAGGAGGGAAAATAGCTCAAAATGTGCTGAGGTTTCTGGTCATTGGAATTTTGATTAGAAGAGCAGTTACACATACAACAATTGTTAATGTATTAAAATATTTTATTTATAAAATTTACTTTGGCAAGGGATAGGTACTATCTTCTTTCATTCATAAGGACAAAACTCCAATCCTACAAGTTGCTGAGTCTCCATACCCTACCTAGTGAAAGTCAGTGGGAGTTGATGGCTCACAACACCTTGGTGTTTCTAAGGCTGCGTCTAGACTGCAGTACTTTTCCTGGATCCTCCAATGCCGCATCCAAGGTGTGCGTCTGTTTTTCCGAAAATGTGGACTTGCTCTTTTGCCATCCTTGTAAATCTCATTTTATGAGGAATAAGGGATGTGTCAAAAGAGGGCTTTTTTCTGAAATTTGGTGCCATGTTGACGTGCCAAATTTCGGAAAAGCCTCTTTCGGAAGTAAATCAGAAAAAGATATACAATTTGTGTACCACAAATTGTGTTTCTTTTTCCAGTTTATCTTTGTGGTGTAGACCTAGCCTAAGTATCATGCGTTTTCAAGCTTAGAGCTGGGTGACAGGAATATGAAATAGTTCATGCAGTTAAATAAAGGCCAAATCTTGAAGCTCTTAGTCATGTTATTAACCTGTTGAATTTAAGAGGAACTACTCATGGAAGGGATGAAGGACTGGGTCCTAATCCTAAACTTTGTTACTTTCAGAAGACCTGTATTTTTTATTGAAAATCACAGATCCCATCAGCATAGTGCAAATTAAAGTTGTAGGGTAAATGTCTGCCCTGTAATGGTGCAATTCTTTTTAGCTAATTAAAAAAAAAAGTTAGGGCCTGAGTGTGATATAAGCATACTGACTCAAATCAGCAGTGACTCTAGTATAAGACCAGAATCAGGTTCTGTGATGTTTAAAGTTTGACATTACATGAGGAACAAATTGCATTTTACTATTACCTATTTAAAATATTTGGTTTTTTACTCTTATCTGGTAGATCTGATGTTATTTTTGTTACAAATATTATTAGTAAGAATTAGGCACCTGATATAGCTCCTGTTGACGTCAGGTGCTTCACTGACTTCCGTAGCAGCTAGATCACACACCTTATTACTCACCTTATCTGAGTAATAAATAGTAAACATGAAACAATCTCTTAAAGGACATAGAAGTAGGTGCTTAAATAATTCAGATAATTTAAGAGAGACAACAGTTTAAAAAACAGAGAATCTACTATGAATTTGGTATGCAACTATAGATAATCACTTCTCATACAGAGGAATTGATTAGGTTTTTCAGGCATTGCTCACTATTGTTATAAGTGTATATATTTTTACCTCTTTTCCTTTTATAGTTGGCATTGTGGGTGCCTTGTGGCACAGAAGCTATTGCTACATGAGTTTACAGTGGCACAGCTACATGGATCTGTGTAGCCGCATTAAGCTGATGGGAGAGAACTCTCCCATTGATTTAATTAATCCACCCCCAAGAAGGCTCTCCTACTGAAACAGCACTATCCACATAAGAGCTTCTGTCAGCATAAATTATGTTTCCCAAGTGGGTGCCTAACTTACACCCCTGAACAGCATCACTTATTTTGACTTAATCTGTAGTGTAGCCATAGCCAGAGACTTGGCTTCTTCCACTGGTGTAGCCCTGCTTAAAAATACTTCTATTTAAAACCAAAGATTATATTTATAGTCTGAACCAGTACTCCAGGCAAGCACTTTTCCAAATGCATTTCCTGCTTCTCTGCCTGATGGATGATCTTTCCTTCCATCTCACCAGTAGACAGGGAGGAGCCCCATTGCTTGGGATGAAAGATAAAACCCTTGGGCTTTAGTCCTCAGTGGCAGGGCACAGGTTACAGGCCCCTGTGTGGGGCTGAAGGAAGCTCTTCCTGGGCTTGGGCTTTGCCCCATGTCTTCCCCATCTGGAGTGGTGGGGCTTGGGCTTTGGTCCCCCCCACCTGAGGCAGAAGGGTTTGGGTGGGCTTAGGCTTCAGTTCCCCCTCCTAAGGTTTTAGAGTAATTTTTGTTGCCAGCATGGGGTCATGATGCAATGAAGTTTGAGAACTCCTGTTCTAAAGTGATTAAATAGCTATGATTGCTACAAACATTTGAGTACAGGTACAGTGAGATAGATAGTAAATCTGTGGAATTTTCTCCTGTTTATATAGTGTTCTTTATAAAATTCATATCTCCATGTCCCTGTTATCCTGCCCTATCATAAAACAGTCTGTTGGGTATCACAAATCGTGCATTAGTCTTATAGGACAGATCCTGATTCTTTATGCACTCCCATAGGTAATGATAGTAAAGAGTGGGACTGCTGCGGGCATTAGAGACGGCACAACTGATGCATCTGTAGCCAGTGTGAATAATCCTACTTGTTCAAATGCCATCTGTCCATGATATTATAGCACATTCTTGTGAAGTGGTGGTTAAAAAAAGTTTGCCTCCTCCAAAATATTCCATTGTTCAAGAGATGTTGATAAAGAATTAGCTCAGATTTTTCAAATTGGCTTGACTAAAGCTGTTCACTTTACTCCGCATTTTAAATGTTAGCCTTTGTCCCTCTGGTTTACCTGAGTAAGTAGGAGGTCTAAGACTCAGCTGTAAGACTCAGGAAGGAGTAACTTCATAATTTTTTGGAATGGAAGGCTTTGTCTGCACTGGCAATTGAGCAACAAAGCTTTTTATTGTTCACAGGTGCTTGAAAAACCCAACCATGAATGACAAAAGCTCTGCCTCAGCAAAGTGATAGTATAAACAGTACTTTCCTGCTGACAAAGCAAATGCCAGTTGAGGAGGTGGAAGGTTATTTTGTGCAGAAAAAGGTTGTTTACACTGCCCAACTTTTAGTGAAATGGCTGCATTGACATGGCCGTGTCACTAGAAACCATATAGTGTAGACCAGTGTTTCTCAACCAGTGGTACGAGTACCCTTTGAAGTACTTGAGAGAAGTCTGGGGGGTACATCAACACAACTGAAATTTGGAGAAAACTGAATTTTTGTTTTAAGTTTTACAGCGCTTTATTATTTTTGTACTTTTTACACCCAAAAATTTCATCGCCCGCTCGGCTACGATTAAGTTGTTTAAATAAATGTGTTGCAAAGGCAGAAAAAAATTGTGTGTCTGAAAACTGTAGGTACTGGGGGTACTTATCTATATATATATTTTTAAAAGGGGTACTTTATAAAAAAAGGTTGAGAAACACTGGTGTAGACAGAGCTGAAGAGGTTTGTCTCTTTAGTTTTTTTAGCTGAATACAAGCTTGTGTCCTTCCTTCTATATGGTAATGCATATGTTAGATCCTGCAATTTAATTTTAACAGGTGAATGGAACACTGCAAAGCTGTTTTCAGGCAATCTCAGAGAGGATTATGAAGATCATCAAGAGAGGGGAATACCAGGATCAAGAATGCTCTACTTAGGACACTCAATCCCCAGCCTATCAAGCATTCATGCTTAGCGGGGAGTGTTAGCAGCCTCATCTGACCTTACGCATCATGGTTGTGCATGGAACTAGAAGTGGTCTTTCAGACAGACAAGACCCACACCATGCATGGCTCGTTGTTCATTGTGAACAACTTGAGTTGCATCCATAAGAAAATTGTAGGAAATGAAGTTGTCAAAGAGTTCGTTCTGTTCTTGTATTTTTCTTTGTTAATATGGGGTAATACTTGAGATTTTAGGCTTAGCGACAACAAAAAATCATACTGGAAATGTGCTGGGTAGCTACAAAGTGAGTCTGCCCTATGTGGGTAGATACGCTGTAGCATTTGGCCACAATAGTTGAGCCTGAATTTGGACTACCCACGTGTTATCTAGGCTCCCAAAGAACCTCATGCACTGACAGATTACATTGTGATAGTCATTTTTACTTATTACTCAAGAGTATTCAGTCATATGGATAAAATACTATACACAGCTCCAGATCAACCATGGGAAAGACCGAAATTCTCTTATTGAGTTACTGTTTACCATTTTTTTTAGGCATATACTTGTTTGTCCTTGCTATCTGTGTGACACAGAGGGTCAGCAGCCTGCCCCCTCTCCGAGTCACTCAGAGCTCCAGAAGTGGAGCAGAGCTGCTGCTAAGCAGCCAGAGCAGTCCTATGGCAGGGAGGGAGGGGGAGAAGACTGCATGTGGATCCTTCCAAGCACCATCCCCGCATTTCCAATTGGCCAGGAACAAGGAACTGTGATTAATGGGAGCTGAGGGGGTGGTTCTGGCAGAGAGAGGCGGCACATAGCCACGTGCCACCCATTCCCCATCCCTAAGAACATCTTTTGGGAGCAGAGTGGGGTGGGGAAGGCAGGAAGCCTGCTTTAGCACTGCTGTACTGCAAACAAGGAGCCATTCCTGGAAAGTGCCATTTGGCAGGAAGCTCCACGCCCTCCTGGAGCCAGCACCCCACAACCCTTCCTGTACCCCTAGCCCTGCTCCCCCTACCCCGAGCATGCCATATTTATGTATGTGTGCAATTAGCTTTGTGTGTGTTGTGGCTCTTGAAATAGTTTGGTTTAGGACAAAAGCAAATGGGTTTTCTTTGAAAGAATGCAGAAACCCAGGACTAACATATCTCATCTAGTACCAAAATTTCTGCCCCTTCAGCGTGTGACGTTCTCAATAAAAATATACTGCTGAAATTAAGCATTGGGTCCAAAATGAGGAACAAAGGAATATAAAGCAATGATGTAAATTCTGTACCCCATCAAAACTAAAAAGTCTCGTTTGAGCTGTTAAAAGTTACTACAGAGTTTAACCTCTTCTAAAATCTCATGTACCTCTGTTTGTTAAGATATCTGGGATCTTAATAAAACTAAATACATTGATTTTAAAAAGAAGTATTTAAGGGGAGTGGAGCCTGATGTATAGGGAGACTTCTAAATAATATAGAAGCATTCAAGACTTCACAGAAGAATGGAGGTCAGGTATAAAGGACGTCTGAAGGATTCACTTGATACAAAACAGAAACAAAACCCACAGTATTGCATTAGTAGATGAACCTCTTTTTCAGTTAGTTGGAATGCTCAGGGCCACTTGAGTACTGAAGATAACGCTGAATAAAAAGTACAATTTCATGGCAATACGCAAATGTATAGCTATTTTAAATATGTCAGCCAACCTAAAGTTTTTAAGGACTAAATCCTGTCATCATCTCTCACATGTAGTCACATTATTTCATTAGTACCTAAAATTATTGCAGTCTTAAAACCCAGCTAAAACAATGGGACTAAAATTGGAATCAAGAGGATACTCCCATTGGTCCTTTAGAATGAACTGTTTACTACTTGTAAAGGGACAAGTATAAGTCTTTCTGATGTATTTACCATAGCAATGCATAATCCAGCCAGGAAACTAGAAAAGAAAGGAAATGCATATGATCCATTTCTGGTTGCTGAGATCCTCATAAGCCTACTTAAAGTCCTATGCTGTTTCTTTTTCTTCCATTTTTCCCAATACATTATCTTTCCTAGATGATAGCACTATAATAGTGCCAACTCAAGCCTCCATGGTCAAAAGTATTAATTAATTTTTGATGCCCATCTTCAGACAGCCCAGGTTTGATTTTTCAGAGGGATTGATCACTCATTGTACTTATTGATTCATTTAGTATTGTGAGTTCTCAGCATCTCTGAAAGTAAGAGACATAGGACATGGACATCTAAAATAAATGGATCCTTTGAAAATGCAGGCCTCTAAGACTAAGAGAGAAGATACATTTTATTGCCATACATAAGCATTTCCATCCATCCTCAGCCATTTGGTGAATAGCAGCCATGTAGCAAAGCAGATAATGTTCTTCCTCTTACAAGACAACCATATTACTGCCACTTGCTGGATTATTCCTGATTTAAACAAAAGGGCCACAGTGATGTCCCATCAGGTGTGTTTGTTAATATTATGCTGTATCATCAGGATAGTAATTTACAGTTCTTTGCTAATCATTTAACATTTTCCCAGTAATCCTATATTTTGGCAATAAAATACAATTAAAACTAATTTTGGAATTTCTAAATTTTATTACACGAGGTTGAGGAAATGTCACGTACTCTTGCAGGGGAGGAGAACGAGAGAGAGCGAGAGAGAGCGAGAGAAGAAAATAGTAGCAGTTGCTCAATTTTGGTTAACCACAGTTTTATGGTCAGTTAGTAAGGCCAACTCTAAACTAAAAACTTTTTCTGGTACAGTAGAGTCGGTTATAGTTATGGGTATGGTTTCTTTTACCCCCAACATTTCTATATTGGTAAAAGCTCTAATGTAGGCTCACTACATCCTGAATTGATAGGCAGCAGTTGATGCAGCAGATGCAATAAATTGACTGCCAAGTGCTCTTTACCATTGACACCCATACTCCACCAAAATGAGAAGAGGAAGCAGAGTCGATAGGAGAGTGTCAGCTGTCGATTTATCATAGTGAAGATACTGCAGTATGCAGACCTAAGCTATATTATTCACGTAGCTGAAGTTGCATAACTTAGCCTCAATGGTCTGTGGTAGTGTAGACAAGGCCATAGATTCAGTTATATCAGCATAAGTTGTTTTGCTGATATAGCTTATTTATGTTGGGGAAACAATCTATGCTGTTTCAGCAAAAGCCCTTCATTGCCACTTATAAACTGTATCTATGCTGGGAGGATTTGTTGATATATTTGTACCAGTACAGAGATACCAGGAGATCTTTTCTAGTGTAGACCTGGCATGAAACAGGTAGGACTCTCCAGCCTTGGAACTAATGCCCACTGCAACCAGCATAGAAGTAAGTAAGCTGGAGTAAAAATGAGTGATACGTTCTAGTCCCGAAAATCAGTGATAAAATTCTAGTCTCTAATGGGGCATCGAGAGGAGTGTGGCAGAAGAGAGACTGTTACATTTTTGTACATCAACTGCCATGCTTGTATATGGCCGCCTGTGGTGAGCAATATGCTTTCATCATAACAATTGTTAAAGCTTAACCTCTATCTTTAAGCAGTAAATAATTTATTTGATTTTAAGGTTATTGAGATCATTTAAAAAACAAATTCACAGGCAAGTAGTAAAATTGTTTATTTTTGGCTTATTTTATTCCTTGCCCCCCACCTTTTAAAAAGTCTTGACAGGCTTGTGCAGAGGAAAATTATATACATGATGTGATGGGATCCCCGGGGTAAAACCCAAAACTGGGGTATTGCAGTGCCACTCAACTCTCCAGCCTGGACTATCTCTCACAATGCTAGTGACAAGCATTGAACCCCTCCAGGCACTGTTATTACTTGGTGCAATAGTATGTGGAGACTGTATGCATGCTCCCTGAGCCACTCAAGAATCGCACAGAGCCCATTCCTTCCCAGCTCTCTAGCCTTGCACCTCAGAACTATCCTCTGGTGTTGGTCAGAAGTCTGGCCACTGTACATTTATTACCCAATCCACCCTTCCCTGGAAGTGGAGAGGACAAACACCAGCTTTTGTAAACTGAACTGAGATTTTCAAAGACTTCAACCAAACCCCCTATTTTAGGTAAAACAGAAAACAGGTTTATTAAGTACAGATAGATTTAAGTAATTATTTGGTAGGTGCAGTAGGTCAGAGATAGTTAGCAAAGAAAAGAAAATATAAATATCCAGTCTAATTTTAAACCTTATCAAACTAGGCAGTATTTGGATCAAACAGTTTTCTCTCCCCACTGGATGTGTCAGTCCTTAATTCACAAGCTTCTCCTTTTAAGCCTGGGACAGATCTCCTCAGTTGAAGTCTTTGTCTTCCCAGCATTTTGGTTGCTTCCAGTGGGGCTGTGGGAGGAGAAAGGCCAAGGCAGTCCATATCACTGGAAAACACTAGCCCAGACATGTCCTAGTGGACTTCGCTGAGTCATGGATTTGAGCAATTCCCCAGTGTGTGATGTTTGTGGAACCCTCTTATGGTATTGTAAATCCATTGTTTATAATTCCCCTGCTGATTAACAAGCATTTATCACCTTTCTGGGTGGGGATCACCACCCCTGTTGTCACTGGGGAGCTAGCAGTAGACACTCTCGAATTTACAACATATTTTAGCAAAATCTCATAACTTGATCCACACACTGGATATATACATTTGGGCAGAGCAGTGAGTCTCAGCAGATCATGATCTTTCATATGATATCTTACATGGCATGCTTTGCATGAAATATATCATAATTCTGTGACACAGGTGAACATGGAGGTTCCAGGGTGCTTCTTTGAGGTACAGGGTGACACACATGGATCTATCAAATAGTACAAATGATACTATTTTTGGAACAAATGTATTAAATATAGTTTGGGGCACAAGCAATAGGTTGTGCATTGTTAAACTCAGAAGAAAAGCATGGTTGTAATATGGCATAAACACAGGTATTCATTGTGGCCCTGTTGTCTCTCAGGCTACATCTACACTGCAAGGTTTTTGCACAAAAACCCTACGGAGCATCCACATCTCAAATGCACTTTTGCGCAAGTAAATCAGCAGTAAAATGGCAGAACAGAGGGCTTTTGCCAATGTAGGTAAACCTCCTTCTACGAGGCATAACTCCCTTTTGCACTACAACTATTGTGCAAAAAGGCAAGTGTGGACGCTCCAGAGGGGTTTCTTGTGCAAGAAAACCCTATGGGAAAAAGCACAAGTGCTCTGATGGTTATTCTGTGAGGATATGTCTACACTTGCACCCTCTTTCGAGAGAGGGATGCAAATGAAGACAT
>CM057847.1:22766669-22790086 GCA_030068395.1 Apalone spinifera | reverse complement strand
AAACTCATCTACATGGCTCCATCGACGGAGCCATGTAGTCTAGACATACCCCATATGTCAAGGCTGTTCCTCACGCTGGCACTCCAAATAAGGAAGGTGGGGGGCCCACAAGAGACCTTAAAATACCTTGTCTCTAATAGCCATCTGCTTAAAAACTTCCCAAGATCACAGATTTCCTGACTTTGGGAAATAGGGTGCCACCACCAAGTGAAAAGCCCCTTTCTTCTTGAACCCAGGAAGAAGCACTTGGAACTTCTTCATGAGGAGTACTCCCAAGCTCTTTAACCACAAGAGAGCTTGGAAAAAAGAGAAAACAAACTGCCAACTCTGATAGCTGACTTTTCAGTCTTAGGCATGCATACACAGACCTCCTATTACCTTCCAGGACACAAGTTCAAAGTTGATTTTATTAAACAAAATGAAATTATATACTTGATAAAGCATAGCTGGTTGCTAGGTGTTTTAAAGCAACTGAGAAAAGAACAATTTAAAAACACAAGAAAATTGCATCCCTGGGACACAGCTTAAAGTACAGTGTAGGGGAGGGGGCACATGAACTTAGCACAGAGAAGCACCAAACAACAAAACAAAGAAAATAACCTGATCATCACTAAATAGACATTTTCCTATCTTCTTATGATCCGTGCTTCAAGGTCCAGTTCATTTCCACTCAGTATTCCTTGTATTATTGACATTAATACTCAGATATGTTTTCTTTCCTTCCTGAGTCAACAGAGTAAAGGTGATAAAATTTAAAAAACCCAACAACCTCACAATTGGATTTCAGTAGATTTGTAAAACATCAGTGTTTTTAAAATCAGTGACTTATACAGCTGTCCTTTCCCAATGATCCCAGCAATTGTTCTGTTGCTAACGTTAACAAGGACTCTCTGCTACAATGGTAACATCAACTCTTCCACTGTTACTGGAGTTGTGCAAATTGTTCTTAGGGGAATGTGAAACCAGGTGCAACTGACTTGATTTCTTTAAAGAGACAAAGTGGGTGATAATATTTCATTGGAAAATTGATACTGAGACCAGATTTGTCAAAAAGTTTATCAAATGTTTTGTATAGCTTCTGTCCCCAACTTCATTCTCAAACCGCATGAAATTTGCAGGTTCACTTGAAGGTGGCAGTGTGATTTGTATCTAAAACTCAGGCCAGGTCTACACTAGACCCAGCAGCTCAGCTTAAGGTATGTAACTCCCAGTTATATACGTAGCTGGAGTTAGCTAACCTTAAGTCAAGCTTGGCAGTGTCAGTACAGTATGGGCCACCAGCTACAGGATCTGTTGATAAACAAACAGAAGTCAACCATGGTCCCAATTCAGAGACTAGAGTTCATTGGGACAGTGTTCGATTTGACCCAGGAAAAAGCCTCAAGACTGTATGGCTGAATCAAAACAAACAAACAAAACAAACTTCAAAGCTCCATAGAAAGCAAACTCTGATTAAGGGTAATTAGTTGGGAGAATGGGTCTATATCAACTAAAAGTCAAACATTAGTACTTACATTCTTCCCATAAATGGAAAATTTCATCATCAACTATGTCATCATATTTATTTTGTTTTCTTCTGATACATCAGAATAGGAGCTAAGAAATTGTGTGAAAATGACATTTTTATAAATGAATTTTTGAATTTATTGGTTACAATATATTATCGCTAATAACTGCAGAAGCAGACAGATAATTGAGGTTAGTGTATAGTTTTTATGATATTGTGTGTTTGATTCTTCCTTCTCTTCTCCAGTGTATTGGATACAAATAGGAGAGAAACAGCTAACTCTAGAGAGTTAAAGTTGTAATGTTACATATATAGTTAAATGTAACACATATAGTTATTTTTGAGATACTGCACTCAAAGTTTCATTATCTGTGGCAAAATCAGCTGCTTCTTTCTTGTGTTGATTCTGATCTCATTTGTGCTGGTTTAAACTTGGAGTGACTTGAGTAAAGCTAGTGGAGTTACTCTAGATTTACTTTTCTTTGAAGAAGAGTAAAATGTGTCCTATAGTCTTTAGTTTTTGCTGTTGCACTACATGGGTGTGTTCAACCTTTGCCCTTTTTGGGGGTGTAGCAACTGTTGGATGGCGTTTTAGATTAATAAATCATCCTTTCTTACCTTTCAGATTCTCTCTAGTTAGTTACCTGCAAGAGAATTTACAAGGGCAAATATTATTAAAAAGGTGAGACAGGGATGATGATTAACTAGAAGGTCTGTAATTATTGTAAGCTGTAGCTTGCATACTACTTCCCTCTACAACGAGAATTACCTTTCATATAGTTATAGTTTCACTGCACTATTTCAGAACACAACAGTGCAAAGAATGTATGTACTATATAGTTGAGAGAGTTTCTGTCTGTGTGTGTGTCTGTCTGTGCTTCCATCTGTGAATCTGCTTGTTCAAGAATTCCTTTTAAATGATAAGAGCTACAACCACCAAATTTGGTGTGCAGCTTTCTCTTATAACTTTAAGCAAGGTCAGAGTCTGGTTGTGCCAGGACAATGGGATGTGCCTGGAATCTGATTGTTTCTCATCAAAGGGCAAAGGAGGGCTCTAATAGCAAGGACAGTTATACTCAGGAATGACAACACAGGGGCTACAAGCATGGGGGGACAGTTATACCCCAGAATGATCACAAGGGGTCAGCCAGAGTCCCAGCCCTGGGGAGATGCCATCAGCCAGAAGGGTGCAGCATGGCTCCCACAGCCTTGGGCTGGTCCTGGGGAGCAGCTACCAACCAGCTGGGCAGCGCGACCCCCATTGCCCCAGGCAATCCCCAGGGAATAGCCACCAGCCAGCTGTCCAGTGTGGCCTCCCCACTGTCTGAGGCCTCACTGCCTGAGGCCTAGGGAGTAACTACTGGCTACCCCTACTCCCGGCCCTGACTCCTGCACCCCCACCCCTGCCCTGAGCCTACCCACACCTCCCAATCCCCTGCCCTGACTCCTACATCCCCCAGAATTCCCAAACTTCTGCCTTGTCTCATGCATTCCCTACATTTCTACCCTGAGCCCCCCACTCTCTGGCCTAACTCCAGTCCCCCATCCCTGCCCTAGTCCCCCCAGCTCATGCCCTGACTCATGCACTCTCCACCCCCTACCCTGAGCCCCTCCTCACCTCCAACCCTGACTCCTTCACCTCAGGTCCCCTACCTTGAGCCCCCCACATGCCCAAATCTCTGCTCTGACTCCTGCATACCCCATACCACCAGCCCCCTGCCCTGAAGGATCAGAGCAATGATGGGTACATCTTCTTCTAGTTTATTTTATAATTTTAAAACAGCTAAGGATAACTTGTATATTGCCTCTCTGGCTTTAAATACAGGGTGATAGAAAATAAATATCTTTTAAGGATGGTCACAACTAGAAAATGTTTCCTGAACTCTTTGTCCCTTAACTATCCATCAGAAAAGCTAACTTCATAAGTGTCCACAGAAAAAGTTAATATTTTATTTGGATCCTAATGACTTTGTATCATGGATGGTTATAATTGTTTTAGGGTTTAGAGTTACTGGTTGTTCCCAGGCTGGCACTAAAGAATCAGATTGAAAGGTGTGATTGAAATATTAATTGTGCATGCAGCAAAATGCTTTTTGGAGGAGAGTTATAAACTGGAACTTTCCCTTGGATTTTCCAGATTTGTTAATTTTATGTTTTTTGAGAAAATGACAGAATTTTCTTAAGGAGTTTTTGTTTTTGGCCAAAGAAAGTGATACATTTGTTCATCTTTAGCTCATTTTTTGGATAGAAATGTCTTTAGGGTTTTTTGGGGTGTTTTTTTTTAAGTTTAAGAATTCTCTGGGGTATAGCTGTCTGGGAAGACTTTACAAGTTGCCTGAAGAAACTGGCTGATCTTGAAACCCATGCAGGGTATGTATTCCTATTCTATCCCAGATAGTCTCCTCCCCCCAGATGTTTCCACCTTCTCGTTATTACAATATCAGACCTTTTTGTCTCCCATAAAGGCTTTAGTCATAAAGCTCCAGTCATGCTATGTGCAATTTACAAAGCATGAATCCAGGTGATGCATGCATGTGATGCATTCTTTGAACTGTGTTATGTGCATTGTTAATGGATAATCATCTCTCTGTGTTGTTTGTGATAGCTATTTTTTAAATAAAGTTACATAAAAACATCAGGCTACGTATTAAATACAATGCAGGAAGAGTAGTTGGAAATGTGTAGGGAAATCTGTTTCAGAGAGGTGCTGAGCCAAAAGAGTACGAGAAAAATCTGCAACCTAGTTAATATCTTTAAAAAACAACAACTATGTATCTGAATCTTAGCATGTGATATGCCCCAAGCTTACCAAAAATTTCTAACCAATGATGAGATATGATGTGAAATTTCATTTACATTTGAATTGCTTTAGTTAAAGTTGGGCCTGTATTCAGAGGATATCTTTAATCTTAATTATGATGACAATTGTACTCCTCCATAAAATATCACATAATTAATATTGATAAGGCTTCTTGGCCTAGTAAAATGAACAACCGAAGAGAAGTCTGAAAATGAAAAATATCCCAAGGGCGTGGTGCACATGAGAACCTTGTGATACTTTCAGACTATTGCCACATAACTGCAGTAAACTAAATACTAGGTTGACCTTAGTTCTGGAGTCAATAGCAAATAAACATATTAGGATTTATATTACTAGAGCAAAAATGGGAAGTGGCAGGATTCCCGTATGTGAGAGCTCTTGTTATATCTGGTAGGGAGCTTCAGGAAAATAGACAAAACCCATTTGCTTTATTCTTTCCATTGTAATATCACCAAAGTGTAAAGTGGAACCTTTAAAATGTATCCATTGAGCCCAGCAAAGCATAAATTATAATTCAGCAGTTGAGTCAGCATTACCTGGTAATCAGTGCCACCCAAAGTAGCTGATCTGATCATTATGTAAAACTGTCACATCTAATCACTCAGAGATCAGACAGGCTATCCATACGGCAAGCAAACTAGATGGCAACTTCAGTAGGGGCAAGATTCACAGAAAAAAAGCACCAAGATGTCCTCCTCCCTAGTCTTCCACTGTGTTTTATTCACAGCACACAGGAAGCTTAACTGAATAAATTGTCCAAACACAACGCTTCTTCCTGTTCTCATGACACCCCTTTGTGGGGTGGTGGAGTGGCACAGAGCCTTCCAGGTCTACATCTGCTGTATTTGCTCCCTTTCACGCAGTGGGGGATGGAACAGAATCTCGTCCCAGGTTCATAATAGGAAGCTGGCTTTAACCTTAACCATGGGATGGCTACTGGCATTCAATAGTACTGCTTCATATTTTGTGCTGGGTTTTCAGATATAGTGGTGAAGGGGATTATGAACATAGGAACGGCCATACTAGGTCAGTCCAAAGGTCCATCTAGCCCAGTATTCTGTCTCCTGACAGTGGCCAATGCCAGATGACCCAGAGGGAATGAACAGAACAGGTAACCATTGAGTGATCCATTCCATCACCCCTTGCCAGCTTCTCACAAACAGAGGCTGGGGACACCATTACTACCCACCCTAATAATAGCCATTGATGGATCAAGCCTCCATGAATTTTCCTTGTTCTTTTTTGAACCCTGTTAAAGTCCTGGTCTTCACTCTCTGTTCTGGACTTATCTTGAACAGTTTTGAATCATCTGCAAATTTTGCCGCCTCACTGTTTACCCCATTCTCCAGATCATTATATGAAACCAAATTCAATCGGAATTCACACTAATATTTGATCTGGATAACAAATGGTAAATTTGAACCTTTTATTTTTAATAATTATATTTATTTCATTAAATTATGCAAAAAAACCCCAGACTAATAAATAGAGACAATTCAGTGTGTGAGATATTTATATTAACACACGGTCATGATTACCAACATCAAAATAAATACAAGACATCAGGGCCCTTCATCGAAAATGATGTAGCAATTCCATTTGGTGTATTGCAGACATATTCCTATTTATACTGAACAGTACAGTTGAGAGACAATCTCACAGTGCCTTCTAGGTCTATTCCAAGGACTTAAGATATTCATCAATTCAAATTTATCAAATTCAATATTCAGACCCATAGGGGACTATCCAAAGTTTAAAAGTTTGCATTTTGTTTTTAGTAGTTTATTATTTTAGTGATATTATTCAGATAATTTTTCATTTTAAGCATATGCCAGCTGTGTTACTAATTGTGTCTGCTATAGTGTTATAATATAGACTTGCATAGCAACACTTTGCTAAGGGTGGGACTGATGTAACTGAGTTGATATGCCCATAGGTGTGTGCACTGCTTACCTGTTATTGTAGGAAAAGGTTTTCATATCAATATTACACAGGTCAGACTTTACAGCCAGAAGGTTAACCAATGTAGGAGAAAAATTACAAAAAATAATTCTGCAGGATAGAGAGGGGCATGTACTGGCACATCAGATCCAAACCCTCTCCACCTTTGGGAAAGCTCAGACCCGTACCTGAACATCACAGCTCAGCTCATTTCGATTCCAAACATTATTCTTGTTAATTTTGGCCCTGTTGTGGAATTTGTATGCTTAGTACACTTCCCCTTCCCTTATTGGAGATAGGAAGGCTGCAAATGCAATATGTAGATTTCATACTGCTTTCTGTGTATTTCAGAGACAGCTGGTTGTACAAAGATTATCAGGGGAAGGTTTTAGTAGGAACATGGATTTGCCATACTAGGATTAGAGCCTTGTTCTACCAAGAAGAGTATCCTGCCTCCAGCAGTGACCAATACCTGATGTTTTAGAAGAGTGTGCAGATTTCCCTGAGCCCTTTCTGTCCCCACTGATTTTATACATCCATCCACATATGTAAACACAGTTACACCCAGCCATTGTGCAATGCTGCAAATTAGGTGAAAAAATCTTACCTGACCCTTCTAGACAATGCCCTAGGATATGATATTTGATTGCACTTAACATTAGTTTACATAGCTATTATTTAGTTACTAATGTTGAGTAGTCCATTTCAATTCTAGTATTAGTGCCACAAGCACATATGGGCTGCGTCTAGACTGGCCCCCTTTGCCGGAAAAGTCATGCAAAGGAGGCCAGTCGGAATTGCAAATGGAGCGGGGATTTACATTTTCCCCGCTCCATTTGCATTAACATGGCTGCCGCTTTTTTCCGTCTTAGAGTTTTGACGGAAAAAAGCGCCAGTCTAGACAGGGCTCTTGCGGAAAAGAAAGCCTTTTCCGCAAGATCTCTTATTCCCTTTTCTAAAAAGGCTTTCTTTTCCGCAAGAGCCCTGTCTAGACTGGCACTTTTTTCCGTCAAAACTCTAAGACGGAAAAAAGCGGCAGCCATGTTCATGCAAATGGAGCGGGGAAAATGTAAATCCCCGCTCCATTTGCAATTCCGACTGGCCTCCTTTGCATGACTTTTCCAGCAAAGGGGGCCAGTCTAGACGCAGCCCTAATGTTTTACAGACATGAATAGCTGGCAAGGGGGTGTGTGATTTTTCTTATAGGTATAACTGCCTCAGTAAAAACCCTAGTATAGATGCAGCTCTACTGGTATTAGGCACATTAACCAGGGTAACTATGTTTCCCTTTGGTGAACCCAAATCACCAGAGAGGCTTGAACATTTTTATATCAGTATAACTGCAGCAGTATTAAGGGTGTTTTCCTGTTTTATCTGTGCCAGAATACTTAAAAAGCAGCAAAACTTTGAAGAATAGTCAAGAGCCTAGGCGCACAAGTGCTTTTAACTATCAATGGAATTTTGGTCCTATGTGAAAGGGGATATTTGAAATCCCACTTTGAGTTTCTTCTAGGAGGTGCTGAACCCCCTCACACTTTTTGTCAGTGGCAGTACAGCACCCATTCAGAATCAATTCCTTTGCACATTTGTTCACAGGTATCTCTGATAAGACTGCTTGAATTTTCTCATAAGTAGGAGTAGGAGGAGAGCTGCAGTAGTCTGTGAGTAGACTGTGTTACTCCTGCAGAAATTGTCTTCACAAGTACTGTTTGACTAAAAATGGTGAAATTGCAGTGACAAACAAAGGCAACATTTTGAAATACTAAGAGATTGGAGTGGGAGGGGAAGGGAGCATTGACTCAGATGGAAAGGAATTTGGAAATGTGAGAAATAAGAGAAAATGCTTGTGCAAACATCAGCATTTTAAAAAAAAAGGCAAACAAGAGTCTATACTGGACACTTGAAACTGGAACTGAGCTCTGTGAATTTATATTATTGAAAGGGGAGGGCTGTGAAGAATGCTTCTGAAGAAAAAAGAACCTGAAGCAGGTTGACTAATATAATTGAAGAGCATTTGAGTTATGATAATTCTGGCATTGCTGTTGTTGATTTTCATTATGGCAGTGTTAAAAGGTTCCAGTCAGGCAGTCGGGATCAGGGACCAGAGAGAAAAGGCATCTTCATTTACATTAACTCTCCCTCCTCAAAACACGTGTACACACCCTGTTTTCTCCTCCTAGTGCATATCTTGGAAAATCATTAGTCTCACAATAATACATATAACTGAGCAGGCAGAAACCCACACTCAAGAGATATCAAAATGTTTAGCATCTTCAGTTAAAATAAAATGAATGGAAAGGAATTGTGGTTTAAATAGCATTTTTAGAAAGGTATTTGTCCCTAGCACAGTCCATATTTTTAAATGTTGCCTTTGCCTAGTGGTCTTCTCGTAGGTCAGCATTGCTTTCTCAAATGAACAGTCTTGAAGATAAATGAAGAAGAGTGCTCTCCTTTTCAAGTGATAGTAATCTGAGACTTTTCCGTTACATGAGGCTCTTAACAAAAGATTGTAATTCCACCAGCTTTGTTTAGGAAGATACCATTGTCTCTAGAGTAGCCTAGATGCTCTGAAAAAGTCCAGGAGGAGATTCGTGCTTTCAGCTTTTCACTTAAGGGATTGTAGAGTATACATTCCATCGAGTGCTTCGGATTGCAAAAGCTGGCTGAATGTTTCAGGATCCTTTTAGCCCTTCCCCTGCACCCTCCCCCCTTACCCTTGGTACAGCCTTCCTTGCCTCTTCAATGCCTTATGCTAATCAAGTGACATCACCACTAAGTACACAGTGAGTGGCTACTGATTATATTACAAACCAGCAGAAAGGTTTGAGGTGTGCGCTGCTGCTCCTGGAAGCTTTGGAAAGGAGGGCAGAGGATGGCTCCATGCTCCTTTTTTCTTTGGTTTGAAGCTGAAACTTGCTTTCATTGTATAGTTGAATTGCAATAGCCTTCGGCTAGTAACTTAAACCATCTTGAAGCACTGGCGGCTCCGTATAGTGGGGAGAACGAAACAAACCTTGATGGTTTAAGTTTGAATGTGCTATTGGCAACTTACTATCAACCTAAACTACTGGATTTTGAACCGAAGCGGTTATTTACTTAAGGTTCAGCTAGAGCATTTTTACTGTGACGGCCCCCCCCCCAACCTTCTGAGGAAGCAGGGATTTGCTTGCATGTATGGTGGAGGAACTTGTGGGGGTTTTATGTTGCAGTTTGACATATCACTGAGTTGTAAATGGAATTACAAAAATCAACCAGTATGCCAGGGCCATTGTCCCCGGGTTATGCCGCTCAGGTGCCATACAACTATAATCAGTTAGAAGGAAGATTCAAGCAGCTACAAGGTAAGCCTGTGCCTGTGCCTTTTTCTTGAGTGTTGCTATGATATGATGCCTGTAAACATATTGGCATGAGCTGGTTCTGATGCTACTAACATGCAAAGGCCAAGAGTGCTGCTGCAATACAAAGCTTTCTGTTCTTTTAAAAAATAGTGTAAATCCTCTGTTAATCTGGGACTGCGTGAGACAAGGCTTGCATGTGGACATGTTCAGCTTTGTAGGTAACAAGAAATCCAAACATTTAGAACAATAGGAAAGTGGGGGTGCGGGCAGGGAGTAGTCTGTTTGGTCGAAACCCCTCTGCAAATTATAATGGTGAATATGGTGTTTAATCTGGAATCTTAATTTAGCTATGGTGCAGTTAGCAGTTCAGGAACTACTTCTGATTCCTCACAGCACCTCCTTGTAAAATGTAATCTGGTATTTTCAAATCAAGAATGGTCACTCTTCTCCAAGGCGCATTTGTTTGCTCAAATAGCAAATCCTCAGAATCTGTAGTACAAGGAAACTCATGCATTATGACAATCCTGTTCTCTCTGCAACTTAGTTATCTTACTTTTTGGAGGGAAGAGAGTGTATTTTAATGCCTGTTTAATTTCAGCTTCGTGTGAGACTGGGAAAGTGTTCTTTTTGTTTGTTTGTTTTGTTTTTCCCCCTAGAAACATTCTTGTGCCCTACAGAAAGCATTGCAGAATCTGATCTGTAATGGAAATCCAGATTATTATCCGGGTAAAGGAATAGAAACAGGCTCAGCATCTCTCTTTTATATGGCAATACAAGTTCTAATGTTCTTCTGGGTCTAGCATATCTCAGGGATCAATGAAATGCCCATATTGTAAAAATATGATTTGAAAAAAATCATAATCAAACCCCAAATCCTCCTCACTTTGCAGATCCATGTGACTCAGTAAATATTCCCAGAGCAGTCTAAGTGCAGTGAAGTTCAACCCCACTGGGACATGTTTCTTATTTTACCCTTCTCTGTGCCACGAGTGTGGTCCTGTGGTTCCTGTCAGAGCGGGAGGAAGAACTGTGGTTAGCACAAAGAATATTTTTATTTGTTGGCTTAAAGAGGGGGAAAAAAAGTTCATTCATAGTAGTTTGTTTATTTTGTAAGTTAGCTCACAGTTATGACTGCAGACTGGATCTGAAGAGATAAAATGACATTTCAAACGTTGGTAAACTAGACATTCCCTGGGTAGAGCCTGAAAATCAAAGATCTAAATTTACACATGAGCAAATACATAAAAATCTTCAATTTACTCATCTATCAAATCATGAACTGCAGTAGTTACTTTAAAAAAGAGCCAGCTGAATTTGTGTAATAGGGGAAAATACACTGACTAGTGTCTTTCTTTTTCTGGTTAAATTAGGTGTCCTAAAAAACCGGGCTTTATCATTTTAAGTTATAACATTTCAGGAATCTGTCTGTTTATATCCTGTTGAAAGAGGCTGACTTCAGAAATCAAGTCACTGTAACAGTCTCCTTATTGCAATTTCCTCTAAAGAATGGACAGTTAAAAACCCAGAGTTTTTCACAAGGTGAAGGGAGGAGTTTCACAGCAGACTGCTCATAACAAAAGGCTGTTTATTCGCGGTGCAGAGGGGTGTTTTTGCTTGAAAAAACAGTGCTGACACTGATCTTGTTCAGGGTGGGACTAAACTACAGGAAATGTCTTAAATTATGCACTAAATACTCCATGAAATGCCAAACAATAACACCAAATACTGTGTTGCAAAGGAGGAGGTGGGGGCAGAACAGGACTGCTAACATTGATGATCTTTCCTCAGTCTTAAAGGCTTTTTATATGGAACATATTTAAAAATCTTTATTTTGCAGTTGATATAACATGCTAAACTGATTCTTTCCTCCAAGCTGGCTATATAATATACTCAGTTTAAAATATTGCGGGTTCTATGCACTAGCGTGGCAGTTCTCATGCTTCTGGCCTAAGCCAGGAAAGCAATGAGCTGAAGAAGTACACTTTTGTGAATTACACTTGCATAATATTTGTTCTTTCCCATCACAAAAGATGCATAAGTAAATAATAATGGTTGTACCCTGCACGTCCTGCAGGCTCTATCGAACAGCACAATTGAAGGTTTACTGTTTTTGTTTTGGGGTTTTATTGGGAGTCCCACATTTTATAGCTGTTCTGAGTTGTGACTCACTGCCCTGCTGACTGAAGCAGTACTACATAAAGGTCAAGGGAACTTCTCCCACCCTGAACCTGGCCCCTCCCTCCCCTGATTTTTCAAAATAATCCTAAAGGGTTTTTGTTTTGGCCTTGGATCTGCCCTTCTGCACTAGATCCTCAACAAGGTTCTGTTCAAATCTAGTGCACTCTAGCCCCCTGATAGGAAATGTTAAAGAGTATAAATGGAGCGAGTATCCAGGCCCAGTACAAAGCTGCAGATACAGCCAGGCTACATCTACACTGCAGCGCTATTTCAGGATATGAAATAAACTTTTAAAAAAACTTAAACAATGAATGTCCCTGCAGTACCTTAGAGACTCACAAAAAATGTAGATAGATAGTATCATGAGTCTTTGTGGGCACCACTCACTTGTTCAGATGAAGAAGTGGGTTGTGCCCATGAAAGCTCATGATACTATCTACATTTTTTGTGAGTCTCTAAGGTGCTGCAGGACCATTCCTTGTTTAAGTTTTAGAAATCAATGGCATTCCTTCTGTGTGGCAACACCCACCCTGCAAATGTTTCTCCACTCACTCCAAGTAATTGCTTTCTCACATTAGTCACCACATCCCTGCAAGCCATTTCCACCAATAGGCAAAATCAAGCAGGAGCTGGTAGTGGACAGTGCCAGTCAGCGAATTGAGACCTACTAACCCCGTGATTCTCAACTCATGGCCAGTGTGCCATTTGTAGCCCCATCAGTACACAGATGTGGCCCATGTGACATCCTCAGGTTCATACAGGTAGTTTATATGTTGTGGGGATGCAGCCCACATAGCGCAGAGAGATTTGCATATGTGGCCCACAACAGGCTGAGACCCACCGAACCCTTCCCCTTGCTTGTGAAAGGATGCCAATTCGGAAGAGAAACCATGTTAAACTGCTGCTAATGGTACGGATGGCATTACACATTTAAATAAGGCATACAATGTATGCAGTGTAGCTGTAGCATTCGTCTCAGAATATTAGGACATAAGTTTGGTGAGTTATTTTTTTTTTAATTGGACAACTTCTGTTGGTGAGAGAGACAAGCTTTTGAGCCACTAGGTGCTCTTCAAGTCTACACTCTGCGTGGCTTGAAAACTTGTCTCTTTACCAATAGAAATGCTCTTTCTATTGGTGCAAAATGAAGGCTAGATCATCTTAGGGATGTAATACCCTGTTTGTTTGGTTAACTTAAACATACTGTTTAACTGATTAAAGGGGAAGGGGGTGTCACCAAGGGGGCTGCTCCAGCCTGAGTGGGTTGGAGTAGGTCCCACTGTCACAGGCAGGGGCTCCTGTGCCTGCCACAGACAGAGGCTGCTCCAACCCTCACCAGTTAACACAGGGGTGGGCAATAATTTTTGACCGGGGGCCACTTCAGAAATTTTTGATGTGATCCCGGGCTGCTGCAGAAGTGTCCAGAGCCAGGACACTTCTATGCTTCCCCACCCACAGACCCCGTTTGGTCTGGGGGGGGCAGCACACAAAGTCTCTTTCCCCTCCCCCCCCAAGAGACAACTGCCAGCTGTTCTGAATAGCTGGTGGTTCTCTCTAGGTACCCGTGTCCACATCAGTTTTCTTCAGATACGCTTTCAGTTTGTCTTTGTAGTGGTTCCTCTGACCACCATAGATGAGCTGAGAGTAGAGGGCTTGTTTTGGGAGGTGAGAGTCTGGCATCTGCACACGATCTCCAGCCAAGTGAAATTTGTGCATGAGAAGCATTGCTTTAATGCTGGTGACATTAGATTCAGTAAGGATTCTGGCATTAGTGCAGCAATCTTGCCTCTTGATACAAAGAGTCTTCCAGAGTCATTGCTGATGGTACCTCTCCAGACTCTGGAGATGGTGTCGATAGGGCACCCAGGTTTTGATTCCATAAAGAAGTGTGGGAACAACAGTTGTCATTAGACCTGGATGTTGGTATCCTGCCATTGGTCATGGTCCATGAAAACACATCAGAACATTTTCCCAAAGGAAGCATTTGCACCTTGAAGCCTGTGCTGGATCCCATTGTTGGTTTCCCTCACCCCCGCGCCCTGTTTTGAGAGAGTTGGCTACCGACTGCTAGAATACTTTGTCCATTTCTACTGTCAACAATTCAAGAAGAACGTTGATAAACTGGAGAGGGTTCAGAGAATGAGTTAAGAATTTGAAAACTTGCATTATAGTGTTGAACTCCCTGAGTCTATTCTATTTATCTTAACAAAGAGAAGGTTAAAGGGTGACTTGATTCCAGTATGTAAGTAAAAATATGCTTTCAGATTTATTTTGGGAGAAGTTCTACGGGCTGTGATACACAGGAAGTCAGAGTAGATGATAGGGATGTGAAAGGGTAATCGGTAAGCAACACCCTTAATGGCTGATGTTTATCAGTTCCAGTTAACTGCTGGAGCAGCTCCCTGCCTGCCATGTGTCGGGGTTGCTTCAGCCCTGTGGGGCCCACAGTGGACAGCGGCTGTTCCAGATGCCCAGAGCAGCCCCTGTCTGCAGTGGGCCCAGCATGTCTGGTGCAACCCCTGTCTGCAGGGGGCTACAGGCAGGGGCACCCCACCTTAATTAACCAATTACATCCCTACTAGAAGATCACAATGGTCCCTTCTGTCCTAGGAGTTGATTAATGTATTTTTACATATGAGCTCCCATGGTCTAAGACGTAGCAGGACACGCTCATTAGCCAATCCTGAAGTGAGGTTCAGAAGAATCATCAAAATAGTAATGTGGGGAAAGAGTTTTCATTTTGGGCTGAGTCTTACAGTAGATTCCCTATAGTGAGAATTATCAAGATTCATTCATGGAGAAATATGCTGAAGTTTCACCTTCGACTAAATTTATACCTTTTTACAAAAACTTGTTTTTACTGAGGAAATAGTCAAAGTTATACTTTTAAGTGAGCAGGGTGACCAGCAAACATGATAGGATCAGTTTAGTCCTCTTTTCTAAATACTGCTGTACTGGAAAAGTAAACTTGAATACATTGCACTATAAAAGTGAACTGTGATCATTTGACTGTGATTTGTGTTCTGTGCAGCAAATCTTATCCTGATAGCAATATCCTTCAGCATAACTCCTATGGATGTGAATCTTACATCTGCAGAAAACCAGAGTAGCCAGGTTTGGTGTAGAGAGTTCATGGTTGGCAGGAAGGAAGAGGAAAAATATTGTTTCCGTTTTTAAAAAACTGAAGGCACTCAGATAATATAATAATGGGGACATTACTGTATAGAGGTACATAGATTTGATTCCATCCAGGCCATGGAACAACAGCAAAGCTGATCAATGATCTATACATGTTCTCCCCTGGCCCTTCTGTACGAGAGCAGATAGCTGATGGATCAGTGTAGTTATTGATACACTGACTGGCCTCATCCCCATGTCACTCTCCCTGTCCACATCAGGAATACCATGGAGCTGAGCAAACTGCTCAAAGTTTATGGAAGCTTTATGTGAGATTTTTAAAAACTCTTCCCCATCCCTGGGCAATGCAACAGCAGCATTCTGCTACAACCAGACCCTCTGAATATGTGGGAGAGACCCTGGGGCCTAATCCTATACTATGGATGCAGGATAGTAACAGCCATGGTTGGCCCAGGGCTCAAGCTGAAATTCTGTAAAATTGAGCAGGAGTTTAGACTCTGAGATTTAGCAGATCCCAAGCATGAACATCTGTTCTATAATCTTGCAGCCCAAGCCCAAGATAGCTGACTCAGGGCAGCTGAGGCTGTGTGGAGGGTCTTCTACTGCAGTGTGGCCATACCCTTAGACAAACAATATTTTCTTCTGCTGCATGTATTCCGGTTTAAAAAAAATTATGCAATTCTTTAGCAATGGTCTGCATAGCTAGAGCAAGTGATTACTAATGGGCCCCTACTGAATGTAGATTAACCTAGCTATGAGCCATTATTGTCATGCTGATTGTTACGAGAGGTGAGGCAGAAGGGTGGGAGGGTGTATTTCATTTCAAATAAAATGCCACTCAATTTTAATTTAGTCTATTTAAATCCAGTTTGAATAGCAAATATATTTATATTCTGTAGGCAAAATTCTTCCCACATCTCAATCCTCCGCAAGCCACCCATGTCTGTCAGGGGACAATTTGGTTTTAAGTGGACATGCTAACACAGATTGTCCACTAGATGGATGGAGTACAGCTAGATGGATGAAAATGGTTTGCGGATTCACAAATTTTTACTTAATCTGCTCTAATGATGTGGTTTGAGTGTTTATTTCTGTGAGAATCTTGATTGTATTCCTCCCATTAAAAATAATTCTCCAAACACATGTAAACACTAGACTTGTTCTGGTGTTCCAGCTTAGAAGCTGGTAATTGAATATTATTGAAAGTTTCCTATGCTTAGGAATTCATTGGAAATATTTTATGTATGTGCAATTGTTGAAAGAAAAGGCTTTAGAAAACAAACCTGTTACTTAGCTGAGTGTCTAATTTGGGGATTTAATGCACAGGAAATGGCTGTGCTATGGGTTGTAATTAGAGCATCCAAGATTTTCATTACAGCTTACTTCCCAGCAAAACACCTGCTGGGATTTGTCCTGGATTCTTGTCCATTCTTAAAATTAAGCTGGTGAAATTTAAACCATTCTTGTGTCTCCTTTTTGTCAGTTTTGTACCAAGGTGTAATGTAAAACTGATGCTGAGCAGCATCATGAGGCAAAGTGGCTTGTAATTGCCTTACAAGTTATAGACTGTTTACAGAAATGAAAGCTTTCACTTGCAGTTGTATTATAGAAGATGTTGTAGATTAACACACAGACAAGACTATGTTTATTTGTCTCCTAAATTCTACTTCAAGGGACCTGGATTTTGAGACTCTCCAGTGCTGCAGGCTGGAATTAATGGGACAGCTTCATACAAATTAAGAAGCAGAAGCCTTTTAATGAATTCAAGATAAAAATTAACACTATCAATGCAATATTCCTTGGGATTTTTAATTTTATATTACATTGAATTAACTCTGACCAAACATTTTTAATTTTCAGTGTACCGCATGGGGTTTTTAGATGTGTGTATCTGTTAGAGAAGTCATCAAGGAAAGGCTGGAGGCTTTGAGAGCTGGGTTTTAGGCAACTGAGAAGAGCTGTACGAAGCAGTAAGACTGTGATATGTACCAATTAGTGAGAGATCAATGTTCAAAGGTAGATTAATTTTAAAAGGCCAATATTAAATTCTTTAGATTTCAAGAATCCACACACCATTGAGGTAACTGGTAAAATTCACAATATTTGGTGTTGCTATTTCAAGCTTTCACAGATTGTTCTCTTCAGTTTGTGTATGGTTAATATTTGGAATGTATTTGTTTTTAACCATCAGAGCTAGAAAACTACTTTTGACTTAAGTATATGGAGCACTATATTGCTGAAAGGCTGTTTTTGGTTCAGATTTGGTGGTCTTGCGGTTGTAGAGTAAATGAGGCTCTGAAAAACAGAGTTGTTTCATATGTAACCATAAGCCAGTCTTTGAGCACTAGGGGTTTGAATTGAATTTCTACTGATTTAGGTGGGATTTGGGAAGGCCCTCCTGTTCTGTAGGTTGGAAAAGAAAATGTGCTACAGCTGGTATCACTCTGTATTGATTCTGTTGATTTCGGTTTACAGCATCTGATTACAGCATCTGAGGATTTATCCATAGAATATACAAAGGGCTAACTTAAATTTAGATTCTCCATCAAATGTAGTTAAAGTCAGCGAGCCACGTTCAAGGTATTTCGGAAGATGGTTTCTCTTCCAAACCGGGTTTTTATCTCAGGGTTGTATCATGTTCCCACTCAAGACAGTTTGGACTTCAGTTGCAGCAGGAGTGAACTCTGCGTAGATCACATAAAGATAATGGTAGTGATAGAGGGAGGCAAAATGATAAAGCAGGAATGGGCAAACTTTTTGGCTGGAGTGCCACAAGGAAGTTCAGAAATATAATGGAGGGCCGGGTAGAAAACTTTAGGAGAGGCCATGCCTTCCCAAACAGCCAGGCATGGACCAGCCCATACCCACATCCAACCTTCCTGTGCCTGATGGTCTCCCCCCTCCCACTCCTTGCCTCCTATCCAACCCTCTCTGCTCTCCACCCTCTGGGACCTCCCACCTCCTATCCAACCCTTGCTCTCTCCTTCTCTGACTGCCCTCTCCTCAGACCCACTGCCTCCTATCCAACTCGCTCTGCTCCCTGCTGAACCCCTGGGGACCTTCTCTTCTCCTCACCCCCAGACTGTGCTGCCTGGAGTACAGGCACTGGGTGAGCTGAGGCTCCTGGGGAGGAGTTGGGGGGGCTAGTGTCCCAGGGCAGGAGTTCAGGGAGCTGGACAGAATGGTCTGGATATGACCTGCGGACTGTAACCTCCTCTTCTAACATGTTTTCTGATTTCTTAATTTTTCTAAAAATTCTCTCTGTCTCTTGCTCTCTCAACTATTAAACTTGTACCCTAAACAATGAAAATCTGTCCAAACGAAGTATCTGGAGAGTGTTGGGAAGAACAACCTCATTCACAGAAGCCATGTTTCCTGCACCCAACTGCTCTTCTTACATTTTAGTTCAGGCCTAGTGTTACGTTTAATAATATGTACCACAGATGTTCAGAACTAAATTTAACGTACAAAGATGCAGTCTTTTTTCCTTGTGCTCGTCCAAGTCAAGACAGTGCATGGTTATTTAATTACTAGCACTTTAGAATGGTTTTGTTCCTCTTCAAGTTGTGTAATATCTGAAGATGTGGGTTGTGCCCATGAAAGCGCATGATACCATCTACATGTTTTGTTAATCTTTAAGGGGCTGCTAGACTATTCGCTGTTTTTCCCATTACAGACTAACTCAGCTTCCCCTCTCAAGCTACTAAATATGTTATTCATTAGCGCATGGTATTGAAAAATTTTCCAATATTACAATGAGCAAACCCTGTATGCTGACAGTTATTCAACAAAACAGTAGCATCAGCTTCTCTACGGTTAGAAGCAGTAGTAATGATGGAAGAGGGTGGTGGAGCAAGAATGTTTGGGATTTAACCTAGGGCCCTGCCAGGTAACAATCCTTTCCAGAACATTAAGCAACAAGGTTATTAAATGAGTATGAGGTGAAAAGGTCTCAAGTTGGTTAGTGTTTTTCAAGGTCGGGGTTAAAGGCCATTAATGGACTGAATTAGGAAACTGTTGATTATTCTGCATTACTATTAATCTTGTACTGTTAACAAGTTCTAAATTCATTATAGCAAGAAGAAAACTGTGAAATAGAATGTAAAAACAGAGAGAGCACTAACAACAAGGAGTCCGATGGCACTTTAAAGACTAACAAATTTATTAGGGTATTGGAGCGTACGCTTTCGTGAGCTACAAATCAATTCCTCAGAGAGCACGGTCTCCCATCAAGTTGCATGAGTGTGCAGATGTTCAGGGAGTCTTAGATTTTTCTCCAGTTTGTATTGTTAACAATCCATGTTATTTCACATAGTGAATGTAGTTAGCATCAGTGGTCAGTGTTATTTCCCTCTTTTTACACCATTGCAACCCCCAAGCCCATACTAAGTGTCATTAAAAATGACATTTCAGGACAGTCTAAAAATGTCTAGGGCTGCTGAAGACTTGCATACCAAAACTCTTCTGTTTCTCTCTGCTGAGGGAATGCAAGATGGATAATGATGATCACTCATGCTTGTGACTTTTGATGTAGAATTTAAGGTCACGATGGCAGTGAGAATTCTCATTAATACAAAGGGCCTTGTACAGTGGCTGCTGGAACTAGGGTATCCTGAGCTGAGAGTGTCCTTTGTGAAAGAAAACTACTGTAGCCAAACTAATATTAACCAGTCTCCATAGATATGCTGAATGCCTCACTGTGTTTTTCTTCGAAAAAAACAAAACTAAAAGGCCCTTTAGTTTTAAAGGGAACAGTTCATTTAAACAGGCACATAGTAATTATGGTGCAGTTTTAGAGGCTGTATTAATGATTTTTAAAAGGTCTTGTGAAAAATCCGGCATAGTGAGTTGTCTTTTAATCCTAAAATGATGTGGCAGGAAATCCAGATAATTTCAGTGCTTACTTACATTTGTGTTATTTATGGAAAATATGAGGAGGAAATAAACATAAAACCCAGACATTACAGTTAATACAAGGCAAACTTACATTTCACCAACTTTATTATGTAGTGATTTGACTGAATAAAACACACTTTTATTAAAGAACGGTGCAGGATTGTGTAGTAGGCTGTAAGTGTATCGGTTCCCTAAACATGATCAGTCAGTTGTCTGTTATGCAGATGTCCTTTAACTGGAGAATCAAAAATTACGATTCTTGGATTTTCCATAAGAATTGTTCTAATCATTCTCTAAAAAGAAAGATCCCAAATATCTTTCTTTGAAAAGTATATCTGGGACACACGCACCTGTAAAAATGGCAAGGCAATGGTTTCTAAATAATTTGATTTTTAATAGCATGAAAATGAGAAGTTCAGTTTCAAGGAGGACTACATACCAATGAGGTACTGTAAAATGTTCGCAAGCAGCAGCAGGGTTACAGAGGTCATCTGCTTTAAACTTGCATCCTAATCCTAAACAGTGGAGAGTCCTGGATGAATACAATACAATACAATACAAAGATTTTTACTTTGTGCTGAGTTATATAGAGATTGAGTTTCTCTGCAGATCATCATCCTAACAAAACAAAATTCTGACTGCACAGATTTTTGCAGGAAAATGCCTGATTATAGAAAGATGTTTAAGTAGAATAAAGCCTAATATAATTACAACGGGATTGTATCATCTGATTCATAAAACCAGCTTCTCTGCTGTTGTTAGTTGTACATTGAGGTAGCTCATTTTGAAGCTAATGGAGCTACACCAATGTATGGAGATGAGAAACCATGGGCCAGGTCCTCAGTGATTCAGGCCTTTACCTAGCTGCTCTTCTTACATCACCTACCTTTCTTTGGTTGCAGCTTCTTTGCATTGATATGGTAGGTTGATCTCTTTCGCCTAAAGTACAGCAGCCTTCTTTGTGACTCTTTTTAAGCTGGTAATGCTGCCAGCTCTCATGTATGACTGAATTTCAGGAGAAGAAAAAGGGAAGAGACAACATGCCCATAGTTTCTTCTTCTTTTTTTTTTTCTGCACATAAGAGTCCTCTTACATGCCATAATCTCTGCACGTAGTCGGGAGAACTGCTGTTTTTGTCTCTAAGTGATTATCTTTCAGAGCAATGATAATTTCCAGGGTAGGCAGAGTATTCTGTTAATGAGGAGACCATTATTTTTCTGGGTACAAACATCTCTTTCAGCTCTTTAGCAACAAAAGTGATTACATGCATCTGCCCTTTGACTGGCTACAGTTTGACATGACTAGTACTCATTATGGTACGGCAATTAAACTGAGTAAATAAGGGAGGTATATCAAGAATTCCAGATGTTAGTTTCATGTTGAACTTTTTACCTTTAAACTATAATTGCTCATCAGAGACCCCAATAATGTTGGCTTAAGCTGCTTCTGGTTTTAAGTATCCTGGGTTCTTTTGAATGAAGGAAAATCATCTTGAGCATGAGGACCTGCATCAACTAAGCATAGTGGGGCTGCCTAGACCTGAGTGAGCTGCCAATAGAGTGGCTATGAAGAGGTGGTCTCTGTGCCAGTCCCACAAGCACTAGTGCAGAATTTGGAGAGGGGCATGAGCCAGGAGAGAAGCCATGGAAGTGTTTAAATGAATCCAGTGAGTCTCTAACACCATGCATAAGTGACAATATAGACTATTATTCCAGCTGTAGTGAAGACTGCACACCTCTCTGTGGGATGAATTTGATCCTGTCAGCTCCCCCTTCCCCCAGTGCTTCATTTACTCAGGATTTTAGTGGCTGATGTACATTGCTCGCTGTGTAAGTTGCCTCATCCAAAAGAGGAAGGTTTGTGTTGCTTTCAGCACAAAGGGAAAAAATGTTCTTTGAGCAGCTTTAGCACTATCTCCAAGCAGGTCTCTAGTTGAGTATCTTTTTTTTTTTAAATTTTGCCATTTTCACAGGTGTGGTGGTAATCCAGGCGCCTCTAATATCATATTGTAGCTGTATCTGGATGTGACTGACCACAGCTTTTGCTTAGATGAATGTTGTAAGAGTTGACATTGTGAGATGGAAAAGTGGTGTGTTTCTCCCTGACATCAGTTGTAACTTCTATATCACTAAAATGTGTGTCTCTCTTGTGGTGTCTGATGGGAGTTTGTAACTAGGATATAAAAAGTTCATCTAATCTGGGAGAATATTTCTCAAGAGTGTGTATGGAGCCCAGTTATATTGTAAAGAATTTAACCCAACACAATTTTATTAACTTCAGTGGTGATGCACAGGGCATAAATCAAGCCAGAATTTGGTCACGTAGTCTCAGCAGTAACATGTTGGATCTGATTCAGTTATTCATGTTTTATATGGAGGTGAGTATTGACGTCAATTAAATAACTAATATGCACCTCGGGGGTAGCGGAGGAGAGGGCCTGGAGGAGGAGGAGATGGTAATTGGTTTGAGTCCTGATTCTCAATTGTCTTAGAGGGGTAGCTGTGTTAGTCTATAACTTTAAAAATAACGAGTAGTCCAGTGGCACCTTAGAGACTAACCAAAATATATAGAATTATGAGCTTTCATGGGTAAAACCCACTTAATCAGATTAGTTTTCAGTTGTCTTGTGGCTTGTATAGTTATTTGCACCTGTGCAAAGTTGGTTTTATCAATAGAAGCTGGGGGTACTCAGTTCTGAAAATCAGGGCACTAGGATTTAGCACATTACTTTCTTTCAAAATTATTATTTATAAGGCCATTTTAAAAATGTTTGACTTAAGATGTCTCTACTTACAGAAAAGAAAATCATTCTTGGAAGGGTTTTTCATTCAGATTTTAAGGCAAAAAAATCTTAACAATAAGTGAGAAGGAGGGAGAGAGGGGAAAAATACAAATATGACTTTAAAAAATCTACGTGTTTTTTAAATAGACAGATTTATTTTAATTCTGATTAGAAAAAAGGCAGCAAATTCTTGACTCTGACTGACCAGTGCACAGCCTAGCTCAAGAGTGGTACGGCAAGGTGACACATGCATTCTCGCAATTCAGAGCCAGTTGTGCATTGCATTGCCTGAAGTCTGTTATAAATTGCATAAGCCAATAACCCCAGGAGAGCTGATGGCAATTACTGGAGTATAAGGAAGTTTTGCCCATTTCCTTTTTCCCCAGGTTATGTCCCCTAGCAGGTAGGGAGCGTAAGTAATGTGGTGAGGGTTCTCTTCACACTAGCTATGCTGGCTTTAAAACCAGAATCTACCAGTAATGAAATGCCACTTCCACACTGCAGAATTTCATAGACAATTAGGGTTGGTCCTGAGCTATCTTCCAACCCTAACGAAATCATCCCAGCCAGAGCTTTGTCATCCTCGCCTTAGAAACCTCTAAGGATGGAGATTCCACTACTTCCCTAGGTAATCCATTCCAGTGCTTCACCACTCTCCTAGTGAAATAATTTAAAAAACAACTAATAGTCCTGCAGCACCACAGGGTATGTCTACGCTTGCACTCTCTTTCGAGAGAGGGATGCAAATGAAGCCAGGATTTAAATATCCCATGCTTCATTTGACATTTCGACCTGTCTTCATTTGCATCCCTCTCT
>CM057847.1:22738842-22766427 GCA_030068395.1 Apalone spinifera | reverse complement strand
AAGTGGGTTGTGTCACCAAAGCTCGTGATACTATTTATATATTTGTGTTAGTCTCTAAGGTGCTACAGGACCATTGTTCTTTTTTATGCTTAAATAAGATGAATTGCTTTAACTGCTGTTAATGCCGTATTCCCCAGCCCCCTAAGAAGGATGAGTGGTGATGTGTCAGCAAATTCACTTCAACCTTCTGAGTTGTGGGAGTGGGAGGAGGAGATTTAATTTGGGACAAGGTGAGTAAAATAACACTATTGGATGACGCCTGCAGTGGCAGGAACTATGGGTTGGCTAAATGGGTGTGTTTGATCCTTATCTCATCTGAATGCCATGAATGTGTTCCACTCGAACCTTTGTTAGTATAGTTTCAGTATGTCTCTGTGAATTACTTAATATCAAAATGGCTTTTTTCAACGTTACATAAATAAACATGGATTTCTGGTTAGCTGGTGTTGCCAAGTTTGAACTGCACTTTCCCAGCAGCTGTTGCAAGCTACTGTGGGCAAGTTTTTCAAAAGTGTATGCACAGGGCATTTTTCACACGCCTGAGGTGTATATGTGCACACGAAAATCCCTGATTTGTAGATGTGCATAAGACATTGAGCACACACAGACTGCGTACATACGCTTTTGAAAACATATGCCTATAAGTGTATATTCAGAGCCGAGGAAGTCTATCAGCCTATTTGGTTTTCTAATTTTTCAACTATTATATTGAATGAATTTTCTTTTTACTTTGTATACATGTGTATGTACCTATATGCATTGTGGATTCAGTTTAAACTGGAGCCATCATTTTCATTAATTCTGCCTTCCATAAGTTAATTCCTTGACACGAAGTTTTTAAACCTGTGAAGCTTAAAAACTCCATCGCTAGACTATAACATCCTTAATCAGAGGCCATTTAAAAGGTTAGAAAAGTTTGACTATACCTGTGTATTTCAAGTCTTTGAAACATCATAATTATTGAACACATTTCTTTCAAATTTGCCTTGCCTTTTAAATCTCAATGAGATCTATAGACCAAGTCAAGTTTAGATACTAGAACTTTAGCCTCTCTCTTCAGCCATTTTGGAGCTAATTATCTGAGCAAATAATTATATTTCCTACAGGAGAAGGCTAAGACTATTTCCTTCCTCCTCCCAAAGTCAAAAAGTTGAAGTGCATTTGCTTACACATCCCCACTCATCCTGCTCAAAATCAAACAAATCCAAATAGGTAAATAAAATCATTGTTGGGCTGGGACCAAGCATGGAAATTTTGTATCAAAAAGAAAAATCTGAAGTGAGATTAGAATGAATATTGAAACTCAACTTCAATTATTGCCAGGTGCTTGGGTGGGGAACCTTTTTTGGATCAGGGGCCACTGACCCACAAAAAAAATCAGTTGGGGGCTGCACACAAGTGGAACGAACAAACAAACAAAAACAAAATCCAAACTCTCAAGACACTCCCCGTATTTCCTTTGCACACCAGAGCCTAGTGGATTTTGTGTGCTCCAGCCTTGGGGGAGGGGAGAGAGCTCTAACCTCAGGGGCTGGATCCAGACAAGCTGGGGGTTATATCTGGCCCCCAGTCTTTAGGTTTCCCACCCTTGCCCTGGAGAGTGGCTTCTAGAGGAGATTCAATAAGATGATGCCCCTGAAATGAAGAAATAAAGTTTTCTTTAGCTGTGTCCTTTTTTATGACTTTTTTTTTTAAATATAATATTCTGGTTGATAGAGACATTGACATTGGGATGTAATGTACAGTGGGTCTCATTTTTTTTAATTCAGGTTCTTCAGGAGCATTTACCAAATTACTCACAGATAGAGGGCTCCTCAGTCCACAATAATTGAGCCATGTGAATTTTGGGACTAATGGGGGCTCTCTGTAGGCCAGTGGAGAAGAATGTTTTTCCTCTTAATGTTTGTTATTAATAATCTGCCTCAAATCTTATTAAATATTAATTTTATGTATCTTTGTAAGAAACAGCCTTATGTTATAAATAATCCATACGTTCCCTCAGTTAGTGCAAGTAACTTTTGCTGTAATCTAGACACTTTTTTTTTTATTGGCAATATTCATTCTGCTTTAGTCAAGGGAGAGCCTCGGGCTTTTTTTAGGTCCAAATAATAGCAAATGCTGATATCCAGCATTATTACCTTATTTGTTAGTGCTTTTCTTTGGCAATCAAACTGTACAGAGCAGTAATCTCCATATACAATATATCCTGTAACGCTCAGAGATAATTTATTCTGTGACCTTTGAAATTGAATGAACTGAACAAATCATGGGCAAGGCTATTTAACAGCCTATTTAATTGAAAATATTATTAATCCCAAAATGATACTTAAATAAATGCTTGTTGACTTTTAAAATAGTTAATCTAATAGTAAAAATATATAATTTAACTGCAATACAGCTTGATTTTATATTTCCAAAAGATTAACTGCATCCATGATTGAAATGTGAGCGTCTGTCTACCATGTTAATATGTACTCAGTTCCCTGCCTTAATGATGAACATGGGGCTGCACTGAGTCAAAACACCCCTACCTACTTTTCTGTGTTCAAAATTATAATCCAGTGGACAGTTGTGTACTTCATAATCCAAAGCATCTTGACATGATGATCTTGGAGCTCTGAGATCATGGAGCACCCCAGGTTCTCTTGTGCACCAGTATGTGCACACAGCTGAATCAGTAATAATTGGGCAGTAATAATTGGACAGGGCCTCTCTGCACTATCGCAGACATGTCTGAGCCCTGAGTTCATCATTGAGATGAGGGAGTGGGGAACCAATGGTACTGCATCTGAGGAGGGAACAGGGGAAGACCAAAATAAAAGTGGCATGGAAAGGAGGCCTTACATAATCCCCTGCCCCCAAAATACCCTCCAGAATTCAAAACTTCTTATCTGGCCTTCTCTAAACAACAGAGAAATAGGTTTATTTAAAAATATATATATATTTGCAATATTTGGTTTGCTAGACAGGAGGGAAATAACAGGTAGTAGAGATAGGGTAAGGTAGTATCACAAAAGCTGCCTACCTAGGCTGTTCACAGAACTAGCACTGGCCCCTTTAACATCTAGTGTGTGGGGGAAGATTTTTGTGGAAAAACCTTTTTGCCCTACCCTGCAAAGGAAAGGATGTTTTTGGCCCTTTCCTGCCAGTAAAGGATGTTTTTGAAGGAAGCTGCAAAGGCCACACAAGGCTATGTGTAGTTCAGAACACTGCTGTGACCTTAGTCGTTTTCGTTGGGCTTTTGTGGGAGTTTCATAGACAATATCTTAGGATCTTTTTCCAGATTCCTTTTAATAAGACAGTGTCTCTGGTTTGATTGCATTTACATTTTTCCCCCGACAGACTTAAACACTCAGGATCAAATTATACTGATTTTTGTATACTTGTACAGCACTAAGATATTTTTATTCTGTTAGTACATGCAGGATTGACTGAGTTATACAGCAGTCAGGAGCTCCTTGATTATTCTGCTCAGGCTATTTGTCTGTTCTATTTCATACTGTTCACCATAGGTGCTGATTTCTTGGAGTGCTCAACCACAGCTCCATCTCTTTCCCCCAAGGCTCCCCACCCTGCCTCTCCCACTCTTCCTGCCCCTGCTTTCCCCATCCCACAGTGTCTCCTACATGCCACTGAACAGCAGATTGTGGTGTGAAGAGGCACTGGAGAGGGAAGAGCTGATCTCCTTTTTTCCATGGGTGCTCTAGCCCTAGAGCAATGGTTTTCAAACTGTGGGTCATGACCCAGGTGGTGGAAGGTCAGGCACTGGGTCTCATTGCTCCAGGTGACCAGAGGGGGTGCTAAAGCAGGCTACTTGCCTGTCCTGGCACCACAGACTGTGCTGCACCACAGACCAGCCAGCAGCAGGCCCTATCCCTAGATAGGGGGAGAGGACAAGCACACAAGGCTCTACCCTGAGCACTAGCTCCTCATTCCCAGGTGCTGGGAACCTGCTGCTGGCTGCGTCTGGGGGGCAACATTGTCTGTGGTGCTAGGAGAGGCAGGAAGCTGCCTTACCACCCCCGTTGCACTGCTGACCGGGAGCCGCTCAAGGTAGGGCCCTCCTGCTCCAGCCCTGGACCCCTTCCCCAAAGCCAGAGTCCTTTCTTACACTCCAAAGCTCTCCTCCTCAGCCCCACCCTGGAGCCCGCACTCGATTCAAAATACATTTGGTCACAGGCATCAACAATTTTCTATAACTGGGTCATGAGAAAAAAAGATGAAAACCAGTGCCCTAGAGTACCCATGGAGTCTGCGCCTATGCTGGTCGCTTATGTCTTGGTGGTAACTTTTTCCTCAGGATATAATTTCTGGAGCTAGGAAAAATTTGACTTTGCCTCATTCCTGCAAATGATTGTGTCTGTGCTTAACTTCAGTCATGTGACAGTCTTACTGAAGTCAGTGGGGCACCTTATGTGCTTTAAAACTAAGCCCAGGCATACAATACAGATTTGCAGGTGTGTCACCTAAAGTGTTAAATGGTTTTAATTCTCCATTATGAGTGCATTAGTTTTACATTGAAAACACCAGTTGGATGTGTTTAACACTTTGATGTGTTAAACTACTTGAGAGATTTGAAGTAAACATAAAGCAGATGGCCATTATTTTAGAAGTTCATCCAGTGGTATTAAATATGGCACATACATGAAATAATGTTCTCAGCCGTGGAATGCTCACTCTGAATTTCTTCATTTCATTTTTTATTTTGTAGCTTTCATGTGTCTTTATTGAAGATTTTTGGCTTCCAGGATAAATACCCGTATTTTATACTTGTATCAGTCTATAATTTCAGTCTCAACATCTTGTCAGCAGATGGAAAACCAGCCTTCTGTAATGCTAGAAGACAAGAAACTTTGCTGTCCAGTTTTATTTGCCCTGTTCTTAAAGAGGATAAAAACGGTTACAATTCTAGAATGCATTAGGCAAAGCTGTATTTTTGTGTTCATAATAGTGGCCTTTTTCTAATAGTGTCTGGTAATCTTAATCTTAATTACCACTTGATGACTCTTCCCCTTTTGGTGGGTACTAAACATTTTAAATTAGTCTTCATTAGAATAACCCATTTGATTTTGGTTTGAAATAGTTTCATGTTTTAGAGCAGGTGACATACGTTCATGAGCTTTATTCTCTCTCTGCTTTTAATAGTAATAATCATATTTGTCTATATAGCACTGAGGTGTGCTATGAGGCCTGTAAAAAGACAATAACATCCTGGAGGAGCTTGCAGTTCATGGCTCCTGATTAATCCCTGGCCCTTCCGTAAGGATATGAGCACGACAGCACGAGTGGCATCTACTACAGCTTGTACCTCCCTAAACCGGGACTCTTTTTGGTCCATCAATACCTATGGTGGACCTCAGATGTTCCTGGACCACAGAGCCCAGGAACAGGGAGATAAGGGGACAGGGCAGGGAATTCTGGTTCCAATGGCTGGGGGAGCTCCGGCTCTGGGTGTGGCACTCTGGTGGCAGCTAGAGAGCAGCGTTCCCTGTAAGCTGTGTGGCAGCACAGCTTCACAGGTGATCAATCAGCCCCATCTAGTCAGAGGCTCAGGGCTCTGTGCAGGGAGCTGATTGAGTGGGTAGGGCTGATTAATCACTTGTGAAGCTGTGCTGCAGCACAGCTTAGAGGGAACACTGCTAGAGAGCCCTGGGTGGGTGGGGCAGCAGCAAAGTCAGGCTGTAGCCCTAGCCTGGGGACAGCAGGGCAGCTCAGACCATTAGGGGAGGGATCTTCACTGGCAGGCCCAGCCCTAGGGCAAGGCAAGCGCCTTGGGCCCCATGTTTTTGGGGCTTCGCACTGCTGAGTATTCACCATCCACCGGCCGGACCCGGAGCCCTGCTCCCAGCGTCCTGCCTTGGACCTGTTCCCTGGTCTGGCAATTCCCCTTGCTGAGGATCGGTCATGTCACCAGAGTGCCGGACCAGAGAGATCCAACCTGTACCAAAATGTACATTGCACGTTAGGGCCAGGAACAAAAGCAGTAACTAATTGTTTCCTTGTGTCTTTCTGGGAATGACAAGGAGACCGAACTATGTCATTGTTCTCTCCTTCACCCTAACTAGGGATGCTAAATATCAGTTAATTGAATAGTCGAGTAATCTCATGAATTCTTTTCGGTTAGTCAAGTATTCTATAGTTCCTGGGGGTGGGGCCAGCAGCCAGTGTGATCCGGCTCCACTCCCGTGGAGCCCCCCGTCACTCCATGCTGCTGTATCAGACGGCAGTGCAGGGTGACAGGCAGGAGCTAGTCTGCAGCGGGAGCCACATAAGTGGGCACAGCACATTTCATTAGGGTGTGCACCCAGGGAATTTTATTTTTTATTTTTTTAAGGCAAACATTTATTGAATACTCAAACATAAAGGACATGCTGCGAGCGAACGAGGGCTTTCTATACGTTTCTACAACATCTATATTACACAGTTCGGCGCTTATTGCATAATACAACAATCCATACTTTAAAACTTAAAAGACTGTATCATGCGATTAAATTAAAACACAAAGCCACTTTTTTTTTTTTTGAGACCTTAGGGTGTGCCTGGGTACACCTGGCACACCCCCTGCGCATGCCTATGGGGAGCCAGTTTAAAAACCAGCTCTCTTGCAGACTGGCTGCCTGTTGCAACCCTTGTCTGGGAGGGGAAGGGGTCTGAGCTTCTGGACCTCATGTGAGCCAGAACTGAGCCAGACTCCCTGCCCACCTTGTCCTAATACACTTTAAATGCAGAGTTGCAGCAGGGGTAGGTCCCAGACCTATCGCAAGCCAGGACTGAGCCGCGCTACCTGTCTGCTACAAAATTTCCTGGTAAGAGAGGAGAGGGGTTTAATACGAGTAGTCTATATAGCATTATCCTATAAGCTTTTGCTTATTGGTTAATCAGTTAATTGACTACACTATTACATTCCTAACCACAACCAGAAAGAAATCTACCCAAAGTTCACTTTAGGGGATTGTGTGCTTTCCCATGTGCCAGGATCTATTGTGTGTCCTGAGATAAGCTCCTTCTGATGTATTTTGGATCTTGCATTCAGTGTTATACTTGAGCCTGTTTTCACTTGTGAGCCTTTTCTGAAGCCCTGGGTGGCAGGCTGAAGCCTGGGTCCTGCATTCCCTCACCTCACTGAAACATGTAACTTAGCTTCACAGAGTCCCCTGTAGCGTGAGGCCCTGGGCAGTTGCCCTGCTTACCACCCCCTCACCCTGACCTTGCTTGTACTTGCATCTGTCCTGGGAGTAGCAAGCCAGATTGAGAAACACTGAACTAGATGAGCTTCAGAGGGGTAGCCGTGTTAGTCTGTAACTGGAAAACTTTAAAACAACGAATAGTCTTGCAGCACCCTAGAGACGAACAAAAAATGTAGATGATATCATGAGCATCTCAAGAAATGGGTTGTACCCATGAAAGCTCATGATATCATCTACATGTTTTGTTCGTCTCTAAGGTGCTGCCAAGACTATTCGTTGTTTTTAAAGAAAAAAACAAAAAAACTTAAACTACATGAGTACCCTTTAAAGGACATGTGTGCACATTCTCCTGATTTGAGAACCAGTGGTTTAAAGGACACATTTTAGTTCCATCTCAGAACTATTGTGCAGCTTTGGTTCATGTTAAAGATACTGAATGAGAGCTTTCTTGTGGCCTCACAAAGCACCTACAATTTCAGTTCTAGCTGTAAGACAATTACCCAGGAACTTTGGAAGTCTGGCCTCCCTCTACACTTCCTGGTGTAGTTGGTAAGTTGAGGGGGGAGGGCCCCCACTGTACTGCAGAGATTCTGGGCAGTAAAACAGGTCACAAGGCAGCTGTCTAGGGATGTAAAATCCCATTTAATTAGTTCACTGGTTAAACATTAAATTTAGCGGGTTAACTGATTTAAATAGGGGTAGGTGGGCGGGGGACACTCCGGCCGGGCTGGAGTGCCTCTGCCCGCAGGGGCCAGAGAAGACTAAGGATGTTAAGTAATGGTTAATTGAGTAGTGGATGGAATTTCAACTAGTTGACTAGTCGATAGGCACTTCCATATTCCTCTGGTGTTAATACTCTTCCGTTCCTTGGGCAAACTAATGATTATCAGCCTCTTTTAACTATGTAGTCTTTAAGGTGTTTAGTAGACTATTTGTTTAAGTTTTTCCTGTTACAGATTGGCTTGGCTATCCCTTTGAAACTTATCTACCCAATGTCCTTTTTCCCCCTCCTCTCTCCCCCCCCCAATTTTTTTCCTCCCCTTCCTCCTTCCCTTATTTATTCTTGATTCTGGACTTCCAACACTCCAGTCATCTGAAGAAGTGAGCTGTGCCCACGAAAACTCATAATACTATCTACATGCTTTGTTAGTCTCTAAAGTGCTACCAGACTATCTATTGTTTTCTCAGGCATCCTCCTTAACAGGAGGATGTTCTGGAATGGTTGGAATTTGTGAAATCATCTGTTAATGGCAGCTTAATTCCTATCTTTGCATCTTTGTAAAAACATTAGAGCAGAGTAATGTTCTGCATCCTGAAAATCCAAGAATAGAATAACCACTGACCTGAGAACTAAAGTTCTGTTTTCCTGTCTTCATTGTTGATCTGAATTCTGATTTCTAGAAAGTTGTGGATATTAAATATTATAAGCAAAAGCCAGAAGCCTATATTTGATCTTCAAAGAGATGTATTTTAGTAGAGTTTGATGAGAAGCACATATTTCTTTACAGTGTTTAAAAAAACCCCAACTTTAATCTACAGAAATGTTATGTTCTTCGAGTGATATCCCCATGGGTGCTCCACTGTAGGTGCTGGGCTTGCCCGGGCGCCGCAGAATGGAGATTTTTCTAATAGCAGTACCCAGCTGGACTGTGCATACGCGGTGGCATATCGCGGCGTTCGCGTTCTTTTGTGTGAGTGCGCGGTCTGGCCACAGCTAGTTCCTCTCGACCGCTTCAGGCTGCAGACGGAGTGAAATGCTGCCCTCAACTTCCCTCCTTGTCGTGAGATCCTTGTTGTTAAAAATTGTTGTTCTTCTAGTTTTTACCCTCTTAGTATTCTCCCTAGTTTAAAAAAAAATGTTTTTATTACCTCAGTTTCTCATGTACCCCCATTCTTCCTATGGTCCCTCTTGCTGTACATAGTTATATATTATAAAATAGACGTAGTTTTCTTTGTTCATCTAAAAAAAAAAACACCACATTTGAAATGCCTTCGTTGCCTGGTTTTAAAAATGCGACACTTGCCACGAGGCAATGCCTGACTCTGACAGGCATTTCTCCTGTATCCGCTGCCTTGGGAAAGCCCATGTCCCCCAGAAATGCCCACACTGCACCAAGTTGACTGCAAGGGCCTGAAGAGACAGGGAAATGCGGCTCTGAATGATTTTATTCGATAAAGCCCTCCAGCCGCCGTGCCCGGAGTCAGCTTCAGGAGATCAGCCCCCAAAACGTAGGACTTCATCTCCTACAGTCGTCTTGCCCAAAAGGCCGCAGGCATCACCAGCCAGGTCTTTACTGGCCATCTCACACGACGGAGTTAGCATGGGGAATAAACCCGGCACTTCAGGCACTGCGAAGCCGCGTTCAAAGATGTCCGCAGCACCGAAAATCAAGAAACCAGCGCAAGTGTCACCGACAGCGGCACCGAGGGTTGTCTCGGCACCGCCCGCTACCAAACCTCCGGCACCAACTGACACCTCGGTACCGAGAGCATCATCGGCACCGGCAGCAACAGCATCAGCACCGGTGGCCTTTACTGGTTCAGACTGCCATGCGGCACCGAAAGACTCGGCACCAACTCCGCATCGGCGGCCCTGAGCCACATGCCCTGGCACTGAGTGCTCCTCCACGCTGAAGTTGCTCCCGATCTCTGGTTTTCTCACCAGCACCGTCTCCTTCTCCACTGGCACCGTGATCCCAGAGACCTTACTGCAGTCACCGCCACCGATCGCCATACTCTCCGTAACGGCTACCATCCCCCTTCCTAGCATCATACAGGAACCACCTGCAACACCACTACCATCACTTTTCCACCTCTCCGGCTTCTTCTAGAGCCTCCTACACCTACTCTCCTTCTCACATTCATCATTGGGAACACGTCTGACCTACTTACTCTGATAGGCGTTCACCACTGGGCAGACTTTACCACCATGATGACCATTACCACCATGATTCATGTAGTAAGTATTCATACCAATATAGGTCTAGATCGCACAGAAGGTCATGTTGCAACTGTGTCTTCTAGACAGTCACCGACCCCAGTTCCTCCTGCTCCAACGGGACAACCGACATCTCCACCTCAGCTTCCATTGGGACCGGATGACATCCATCTTTCCACAGAGGAGCATCCACCAGAGGTGTTGATTGCTCTTCTTCCCCTGATGAAGCCGTCATTTCTGGGGACATTTCCCCGCTGGATGACCACCGGCAGCTCAAGAACTCTTCAAATGAGTTGCAATTAGCCAAGAGATACTGCTCGATGAAATAAAGGACAAACAGCATCGTAGTCTTAATCTCCAGCCACAGCATAGATCCAGGCTAGCTATCCCCCTAGATGAAGCTATATTGGAGGTCGCCGAGGAAATCTGGCAAACCCCAGCATCTGCACCACCGACCAGCAAGAAAGCTGACAAAGTACTTTGTGCCTCCCAAGGGTAGGCAATTTCTCGTCACCCATCCCCAACCCAACTCTTTAGTAGTGGATGCGGCCCATCAGAGGTTTAAAACGCCACAATACAAACATGCCTCTTGAGACAAGGACACAAAAAGACTTGATTTATTGGGCAGAAAAGTCTACACATCCGCAACACTTATGCTTAGAATTGCCTCCTACACTGCACACCTCTATAATCACGTATTTGACACATTTTCAAAGTTGATCCCACTGATGGACCACCTGCCGGAGTCTAAAAGGCCCATACTAAAATCCGTTGTGCAGGAGGGCTAGACGTCGGCAAACGGCCCTCCAGATAGCAATGGATGTGGCAAATACACCAGCCCATACCACGGTCATGGCGGTAGTCATGCGGGGAGCATCTTACCTTCAAGCAGCGGGAGTCCCAAAGGTCCTACAAAATAAAGTTGAAGACCTGCCATTCAATAGGAACAAGCTATTCGCTGAAAAGACCAATAGCGTATTGTATTCTTCCAGGGACTTGTGCACAACCCTTCGGACATTGGGTGTGTATACCCCACCATATAGGAGTGTATATATACTCCTTACCAGCGATGGTACGACTACCCATATATCCAACAACAGTGGCAACAACAGCAACAAAGAACCTTTGACCACCAATGCCCACGTCAAAGGCCTCAAAGATGCCAAAACATGGGTAACCGTATGCAGACCCCATCAAACAATAAACAGCAGGTTTGATGCCTTGGTCGGGATAGGCAAGCAGTCTCCTGCAGCAGCAGCAGTCACTACACCCTCCTCTTTCACCAACGTTTAAGGCCATTTTATCACCAATGGGCCACAATCACCGTGGACAAATGGGTGTTGGAAATAATTCAATCAAGTTATTCCATTCCCTTCCTTGCCATTCCGCGTTCCCTCTTACTCCCCCCCAGCCCATCCCTCTTCAGGGACCCATCTCATGAAGCCCTGCTACGCATCGAAGTAGACCATCTGCTCTCTTTAGGGGTGCTAGAACCAGTCCCAAACGAGTTCAGGGGCAAGGGCTTTTATTCCCATTATTTTCTTACTAAAAAAAAAAAAAGTCGGGGGGATGGTGACCAATATTAGATCTCCACTGTTTGAACAGATTTCTATCAAAGCAACGATTCAAGATGTTGATGCTGCTATAATACCCATGTTGGATCGTGACGACTGGTTTGCTGCCCTCGACTTCCAGGACTCGTATTTTCATGTTTCAGTCCATCCAGTACACAGAAGATTCCTGCGATTTACAGTCGGCAAAGATCATTACCAATACAAAGTCCTACTATTTGGCCTCTCGACCACCCCCAGAGTAATCTCAAATCCTGGCGGTAGTAGCGGCACACCTCCGCCGACAAGGAGTAATCATATTTCCTTATCTGGACGATTGTTTCCTCAAGGGTCACACTCGTGCTCAATATGGTCTGCTTCACCATGAAAACCTTCCTCACCCTCGGACTTCTTATCAACGACCAAAAGTCCATTTTTCAACCGATTCAAGAGCTGGAATTATCTGTGCCCAGATAGATGCGAACACCGCCAGGGCATACTTACCCCTCCAAAGATTCAAGGCCATTCAAGAACTCATACAAATCATTTGAGGCAGCCCAACTGTTCAGACAATCATTTGTCTAAAGCTCATGGGTCATGTGGCTGCCACTGCTTATGTGGTACGCTACGCCAGACTACATTTCCGCAGCCTCCAGTATTGGCTAGCTCTCGTGTACAGCCATGCCAAATGGGACCTTTACAGGTTAGTGACCCCTCCACAATCCCTCCTTCAGTCACTTCACTGGTGGACGAACTGCACAAACCTTCTTGCTGGTGTACCCTTTCACCAACAGCAATCCTCGCACTACATAACCACCGATGCCTCCCTCCTAGGATGGGGCGCACATATGGGCACCATGTCTGAACAGGGCCGATGGTCACAATCAGAGACATGGCTCCACATAAACCGTCTGGAGCTTTGGGCGATTTTCAGTGCCTGGAGATACTTCTACGAACGCATCCTCAATACCACAATGAGAATCCTCGCAGACAATATTGTGGCAATGTATTATGTAAACCGTCAAGGCGGAACTCGATCCCGCTCCCTTTGTGCGGAAGCAATCCAGTTTTGGAATTGGTGCATTCACCACGGAATAACACCCGTGCCATCTTGCTTATCAGGAACTACAAACGTCACTTTGCCCTGGATCACGAGTGGGAACTATATGATGGGGGTCCTCCATATTCTCTTCCAATGCTGGGGCACTCCCCTAATAGATCTCTTTGCCACTCGTCACAACAAAAAATGCTGGAAATTCTTCTCCAGAGCAGGACTCGGTCTGGGCTCTCTAAGGCGACTCATTCCTCACCAACTGGAACAGGCCTCTCCTATATGCTTTCCCAGCTACAGTTCTTGTTCCCAAAGTTCTGCAGAAGGTGAGAATGGACAGGGCTATGGTCATATTGATAGCGCCAGCATGGGCAAGTCAGCACTGGTTCCCCTTCCTCCGGCACGTGTCACCACACAGACTGTTTCCACTTCTAGCCCTCCTGAACCTTCTCACACAAAACCAGGGCTCATTATGTCACCCCCAGATCGACACACTGAACCTCACCACATGGTTCCTAACTGGCTAAATCCTTCTGAATCCCTTTGCGCCTCACAAGTCAAACACATTCTCATCCACAATAGACGACATACAACTAGAACTACTTACCTTTCAAAATGGTGCAGGTTCGTCTCCTGGTGTGCCATACAGCAAGTGATTCCCAAATCCATTCCTCTCCACGTTCTCCTCAATTACTTGCTTCACCTAAGACACACAGGGCTGTCGTTAGCCTCTCTGCGTCCATCTAGCCGCCATTTCAGCATTCAGACAACCTATTGTGGGCATCTCCCTCTTCACCCACCCAACCACGAAAAGATTCATGAAAGGCCTCATGAATTTAAGCCCTCCCCGTAAGCCCATTCCTTCAGTGTGGAACTTAGATGTCGTACTCGAAGAATTAACTACTCCACCATTTGAGCCATTCACTTACCATATTGCTTCAGACATTAACCATGGAAAGTAATTTTTCTTCCTGCCATTACGTCAGCATGTAGGGTTGGCGAATTATCAGCTCTTATGGCAACTCCCCTGTATGCTAAGACTTCACCCAGCATTTATTGCGAAGGGATCATCAAGCTTTCATGTGAATGAACCAATTGTCCTCCCATCTTTTCAGCTGAAACCTCACCCCACCCCATGTGAAGCGGCTCTCCATACACTTGACATTCGAAGAGCTCTTGCCTCTTACATAGAACTCACAAGACCTTTCAGAAGAACTGACTGACTGATTCTGTCTCTGGCTGAGAGATTGAAAGGATACCCAATATCATCCCAGCGCATCTCAAAACTTATAACCACCTGTATAACTGAGGCCTATGCTTCCAAGCATATTCTGTTTCCGACACAATCCCAAGCCCATTCCACAAGAGCAATGGAAGCTTCAATGGCCTTCCTCAAGGGCGTTCCCCTTAAGGACATATGCAGATCAGTCACCTGGTCCTCACATGACACCTTTAAAACATTGTTATACATCAAAGGATGCATTCAGATACCACAATGGCATCAGCAGTGCTCTCTTCAGCATATAAATAGGGATTCTGTTTTTCCCTCTTTCCTGCTCAGCGGCATACTGCTGTTCAGTCACCTACAGTGGAACACCCATGGGACATCACTTGAAGAAAAAGAAAGCGAAGTTAGTCACCTCGGTGCAATAACTGTCGTTCTTCGAGATGTGTGTCCCCTTGGGTGCTCCACTACCCGCCCTCCTCCCCGCTTCGGAGTCCTTTTTTCTTCCAGATTCCGAGGCGGCCTTGTGGAACTGGCGGGGGCTGGACCGCGCACTCACACAAGAGCCACCCTGACACGCCACCGCACATGTGCGGTCCAGCAGAATACTGCTATTAGAAAAATCTCCGTTCTGCAGCGCCGGGGCAAGCCCAGCATCTACAGTGGAGCACCCACGGGGGGACACATCTTGAAGAATGACAGTTACTGCACCGAGGTGAGTAACTTCGCTTTCAGCTTGTAAAAATATTTAAATATGAAGAAACTGTTGCATCCACAATTAGGAAGGAAAAGATGTCTTATGTCCTGATTGAAGTATTACACCGGTCTATGATTGATTGTGTACAACATACAATACGCTATGGGCGGTGGATGAAGCTGCTGTTCGGGGAGGCAAGCTGCCCTGCCCCCTCCTTTCTGCTACACTCTCTTCTCGCTGTCTCCATCTCTCTGCTCACCCATTCCATCCAGATCCCTGAACCTACATGTAGCAAATGACATTGGTGGGGAGGGGCGTTCTTCTAAAATTGCTTCCTAAAGAAAATGGAGCATGTTTTCCACTGCCTGACAAATTGTGAAGACTGGATATGAATAAAGTACTTAATTAGAAGCACTAAATTTGAGAATTAAAAAATGTCAGTCACAGGGTGTTTGTTTTTATTATTATTATTATTATTATTATTAAACAACCTGCACCATGTCAGATTTATTTGCAAAAACTTTGTAGTAAAGGCAAGTCCGTTGTCCTGCTGAATACAACATTAAATATTATGGCATACGTGATGCAGCCCTTCTCTTTTTTTACATTTTCTCCACCATATTTCTAAGCTGATTTCATATTTTAAATACAAGTTGGACCTCCCTGGTCTGGCACCCTTGGGACTTAAGCTGTACTGGACCAGGGAGTTTGCTGGACCAGGGGAGGTCAATGCTCCCCTGCTGGCTGCCCCGCAGCCAGCTCCTCTCCCTGGGGCTCTCAAGGCTGGGGTGCCCTGACCTGCCCCGCTAATGCTGGGACTCCTTGGGAGTTCCCTAGCCAGGGCCGCCCTGATGCCACCAGCCCCACTACCTCTGGGGGTTCCTCAGGGATTCCTCGATCTGGGGCCACCTGGCTGCTGACTGCTCTATTGTTGGGGGGCCAGCCCTCTGCCACCAGAGGTTACCTGGGGTTCCTCGGCCAGAGCTGCCACCAGGGATTCCCTTGGTGGGGCTGGGATTCCTCCGCTGTTGCCTTACCCCGCTATCTGGGCAGCTATCCCCAGCCAGTGCTCCCAGGCCACTGCTGCCAAGGGTTTCCCAGTCAGGACTGCCAGGCTATCCCAGCCCCGCTGCTCCTAGGGGCTCTCCGGCCACCTGACATCACTAATGTGGAGGGTTTTCCAGCCAGGGTGAAGACTCCCTGATGCCACCTGGCCCCACTGAAGCCAGGGTTCCTCTGCCTAGCAGCTGCTGGGGCCCAGCATTCTCTTGATTGGCTCCCGCTTCTCAGGCTCTTTCTGTGGCCTTGCTGGATCTCAGATGTTGCCAGACCAAAGAGTCCCAGATTTTAGAGGTTCAAGTTGTGTATTCTTAAGCCTTGATAAAGTAACCCTTCCGGATTACTACATTTAAACTCTCCAATTTAAAATAAAGTTTTTGTGTTTCAATCAGTCAGCAGTTTAGTGTGTTCAGAACAAAGCCCATTGCTTTTAAAAAAGGGAATGCTAATGTATTTTAAAAACAATGAGCAGTTGGGCACCTTAGGACATCACATTTTATTTAGGATATGAGCTTTCGTGGGTAAAACCCACTCAATCAGGTGAGTTGGAATGGAAATTGCATGTTTTGGGGTGTATATAGCACCAAAAGAAGTTCTTTCAATTGTGAGATTAGTGTTAATGAAGCTAATTAAGTCAAGGTTGATGGGTTTCATTTAGGGATGTTAAAGTTTAACTGGCAAGCCTCACCCTGCCACGGGCAGGGAGCTGATCTCGTCCCATAGGAGAACAGCCATTTCCTGTTGTGGTGGCGTGGGGGAAGGCTGCTCCAGCCCAGTGGTGGGTGGGAGGGCTACTCCAGCTGGGTTGGAGTGACTCCCTACCCCGCCTGCCCTCCTCTGTAATCGGTTAACCAGTTAAATGTTTGAATCGACCAATTAAATGGGGCATGAGTATCTGATATGTGTCATTAATCCTTTGTCATAGAGACCACCCAGTTTGGCCAATGTAGATGACCGAGGGGCATTGCTGACACTTGATGGCATAGATCACATTAGAGGACATACAGTTGTATGAACCCCTGATGTTGTGGCTTATGTGGTTAGGTCTGAAAGACTGTCACTTGTATAGATGTTTGGACAGAGTTGGCAGCGGGGTTTATTGCAGGAGTAGGTTCTTGGGTGAGTGTGTCTCAGGTGTGATGCGTGGCTGCTGGAAAGAATTTGCTTCAGGTTACAGGGTTGTTTGTAAGTAAGCATTGGCCTGTCTCCCAAGGCCTGTGAGAGTGAGGGATTATTTTCCGGGATAGGTTGTAGATTGTCAATGATTCACGCTGAAGGGGTTTAAACTAGTAGCTGTAGGTGATGACTAGTGGTGTTCTGTTTTGTTTGTTGGGCCTGTCTTGAAGAAGCAGGTTCCTGGGTGCTCCTCTATCTCTGTAAATCTGTTTCTTCACTTCCCAGGTGAGTGAAGTTTTAAGAATGCCTAATAAAGATCTTGTAGGTGTTTGTGTCTGTCTGTGGGATTGGAGCAAATCCAGTTGTATCTTAGCACCTGGCTGTAAACAGTTGGTCATGTGAGCTGTCCTGGATGGAAGTTAGTCATGTAGGTAAGAACTCTCAGTTGGTTTCCAGTATAAGGTGGTGGCTATGTGACCATCATTTAATTGTACTGTAGTGTCAAGGAAGCAGATCTCTTGTGTGGACTGGTCCAGGCTAAGGTTGATGGTGGAGAGCAAATTGTTGAAATCCCTGTAGAATTCTTCAAGGGTCTCCTTCCCAGGGGTCCATATGATGAAGATTTCATCAGTGTAGCACAAGTAGAGGAAATGTGCTGGGGGACAAGAACAGTGTTTGTTCTAAGCTGCGTGGCAGCACAGTATCACAGGTGATTCATCAGCCCTGCCTAGTCAGAGGCTTACTGACTGGGCAGGGCTGATTAATCATCTGGAAAGCTGTGCTGCCTTGTAGCTTAGAGGGAACACTGGACGAGAGCTAAGGAAATGTTACTTGAGGTCAGCTATAAAAATGCTGTCATACTGTGGGGCCATGCAGGTGCTCATAGCAGTACCACCGACCTTGAAGTTATAAATTGTCCCCAAATTGGAAATAGTCGTGGGTGAGAACAAAATCTCACAGCTCAGCCACTAGGTGTGCTGTGGTGGCATCGGGATTGGTGTTCCTGACAGTAATCCGTTGTGTGGAATGTTGGGGTAGAGCAGGGATCTCCAACCTTTTTAAGCACAAAATCATTTTTTGAATTTAAGTGCAATCCAGGATCTATCTCAAATCCAAACACCCTTGCCCCGCCTCATTCGTACCACTTCTGAGGACCCCCCCCCCAGCTCACTCCATCCTCCCTCCCTTTCACCAGGTATTGAGGTACAGGTTCTGGTCTTGAATTAAGGGATCTTGAGTGAAGGAGGGGCTCTGAGCTGAGCCTGTGGCAAGCACTTGGGGTGTTGGAGGGGGTTCTAGGTACAGGCTCTGGGAGGGTGTTTGGATACACAGATGCTTGGGGTGCAGGAGGGGGTTCATGACTAGGATAGGAGTTGAGGATGTGGGCTACAGCTAGGCACTGCTTACCTCCGGTGGCTCCTGGTTGGTGGTGCAGAAGGCTTAAGGCAGGCTCACCCTGTCCTGACCCTGGCCCACTCCCTAAAGCAGCCAGCAAACTCCATCTCAAGTCCTGTTGTGCCCGTCTGCTTTGTGGAGAAAGGATACAGAGTGGGCACCTTGGCATGAGCACACCTCACCCTCTCCTGCCCTGCACAGAAAGCCAGAGGCTCCCGAGCGGGCAGCCCCCAGGCAAAGGGCAGGAGATACATAGCACTCTGGGGGAGCAGCTGAAGTGCCAGTGCTTGATAGCCTCTTGGCCAAACCAATCAGGATCACCTGTCAGAGGGTCCAAGATCTACCAATAGATCCTGATCTACTGGTTGGTGACCACTGGTGTAGAGCTTATACATCCGTGGTGGCCAAGGTGGTGTTTTCAGGGAGATTACTGATGTTTTGTAGCTTCCTCAGGAAGTCAGTGTTGTCTCGAAGGTAGCTAGGAATGCTGGTAGCATAGTCTGAGGTGATCATCAATGTAACTGGATAATCGTGCTGATACCTGAGATGATGGTATGTACGGGATTTCCAGGTTTATGGATCTTGAGTAGCAAATAGACTATTCCTATTTGGGGTATGTTTGTATAGATTTGGTCTCGAGTTTATAGCAGGGAGTTTCATAGTGTAGCTTCTTTTGGTATTCTTTACTGGGATCAGAGGAAAGAGGCCTGTAGAATGTGGTGGTGGTGCATTGTCTGACCAGTTCATGAAGACTACAACACCTCCTTTGTCAGCCTCTTTGATTCTAATATTCGAGTTGTCTTTGCTGCTGTGGATAGTGTTGCGTTCTGCATAGCTGAGGTGGTCACATGATAATGTTTGTTCACAATGTTGACTTGTGCACGTTCGCGGAAGCAATCAATGTTGAAGTCCAGACTCTTATTATGACCATCAGGAAGGGTCCACATAGAGGTCGTCGTCTTGTGGGATTGGTATGGGGGACCCTGAGAGTCAGTGCGATGTTGCAGTGGTGTGTTGGAAATATTCCTTCAGATGGAGGTGGTGAAAATAGGCTTTCAGATCACTGCAGAACTGAATCTCATGTGTGGGGGTGGTGGGCCAGAAAGAGAGTCCCTGAGATAGCAGAAGAATCTGTCCTGGGCTAAGAGTGTGGTTGGATGAGTTGGTAATGTTATTAGGAGAGTTGAGGGTACCAGAGTTGTTGACTCCTGAGGCATGGAGGAGTTTAGATAGAAGAAGAAGAAAAAGGAAGTAGGGGAATAATAAACTGTAGGGAAGTGAAGTGACCAATAAGTGGCTCGTCTACTCTTTGTAAAGTACAGCCGCAAGGAAGTTTGTGTGGAAGATTTTGTTTGTTTGTTTTTTATGAGAGTCTCTAGTCTTGAGACCTCCTTGATTTCCTTCTGTTTGCTGTATAGGATACTGATTAGGTGGGTTCCCCAGTTTCCTTGAGAGTTTGTGTCATAATTTCTCACTGTAGTTTGTGTGATATGTAGATTATAATGGGTTTGTCATCTTTAGTCCATTGGCTATGATCATCTGTTCGCACTTCAGTTCAGGCAGCCTTTGCAGTCTTTGATTTGCCTTTGTGTAAAAGGAATGGTTCTGATCTCACTGTTCTGCATACTCAGAGGAGGGAGGGTGGGGGTAGGGGTGCGGGGGGCAGGTGTTGGCTGAATGTTTGCACTTCCCACTTCACATCTCCTGAGCAAAATTCTCCATTTTATTCAAGCAAGCTCTTTGAGTTAATTGAATCATAGGATAGCACTGGTATAATCTACAGCAGTCTGTGGTTCATGGATTTTATCCAGAATCTTACAATGCCTTACATTTTAATGAGACTTGGGCGCCCAAAATCTTTTGGAATCTTTGAAAATCCCACCCTCCATATTTCAGAATGTTGCCTTCTATTATAAAGGAGTGTTTGTCAAGGAAAGTTTATTACCTAACTCCTGCTTATTTACTAAGCAACTAACCAAGTCAGTCTCAATAAATCACAAGCACTAACCATGATCTTCAAGTTGACTTGCTAATCATATTGTCAGAGGGGTTTCCGTCCAAAGGAAATTTCCTTCCTAATGTTGCATCCAGATAAGCTGGAGTCTATATTATCAATACAGCTGTTTAAGAGCTACTTCCGTTTTCCAGCTGTGCATGTTTTGCATGATGCACATTTGTCTTTATCCCTGGGGGAACAAATGTTTTCACAAGCTGCAAGACATTGGCAGCTCCACCCATCTCCTCTGGCTTTTATTAGACTTTGCAAAAATCTAAAAATATCTTTTTAAAGATGTGATGTTTTTTGATAAATATCCTTCATATTAATATAATCTTACAAGGCACAAGTGACTGTAATGCATGTAATTAGTTACTAATGTGTATTGCCATTAGTTTACTTTGCTTTTATGTAAATATATATATAATATTAGCATCAGTTAGTTATTTTCCGTGTTTGTCACATTTTCTAAGCTGTAGATGCATTTCCTGATTTTAAAATATGTGCGCAAATAAAATAGATGTCCTTTGTTTAATTCTGGGTATATTTTAACACGTGTTCTTGCAGTTTATCAGTTTGAAGGTGATGGTGAAATCAGTTGCAAAAATCTGCCATCCAATGTGAAATGTCAAGCAGAATATTGAAGAAGAGCTGGCAGTCAATGGCATGCCACAAGGCTGTGTGGGAACCCAACTATTTACTATCAAGCAGAGATTTTTTCCATGCAGGGGAGAACGCACATTTGGCCAGTCAGTAATTTGACCTCCCCAAAGGAAAATGTGTTTATTCTATCCTTGCTGTTCAATCATAGTAAGCAGCAAGTTTCCCTCCTGTGCAGAATATTTTTTTCTATGTGCAGTGAGGCATGTCCAAATGTGCACCGCCAAAAGAAACTTAAAACCTAGCTGTAGGTGCTCTGCTAATCTGCTGGGCAACATTGGAATCTCTCCTGAGTGGCCGCACAAGCACACAGCTTACATGGATCATTGGTAAGCAGGAAGAAAGACAGAAATACACCACCAACAACCCATTCCCACCCTGATAATGGGCTATAACAAATAACTAGAATGTACAAGGATTGGGCAGATGTAAGACTTAGAGTATGGAAATTAGAGCGAAAGAGGTTTCATGTCTGAAAACATCACAGGTGCCATGACTAGAATTTGTATTGTTTCCATTTCCACAGTGGGGAGAGGAAGAGGGAACCTTCCTCCTTTCTTCCTCCCTGGGAGCCAAACAAGACACAGGCAGGTGAAAAAGTAAAGAATCAGAAAACAACTTCTATTGATCCAAAGGAAGTAATGGAGACCACAAAGAACAAGACAAAGAAAGTGGATAGGTACAATGAGAGGAGAAGCATTGGTATTGAACATGACTGGAAGAGAGACACTGAGAGGACTGCCCTGTCAAAGGGGTAGTAGGGCTTCATGTGAAAAGGATGGGAGTCACTGCTTAAGGAAATAGAGGGGCTTCCTGGGAATGAAATACATTGTTGTTTGACCCACATAGCTGTATTCCTTCCCCAGATTTGGGCCAGATCACCAGCAGAGGTAAATAACTTCAACCAAGCTGTAGTAAACACAGGCTTACCCTAGCTGAGTATCTGGCCCAGTGTATCCCCTTGTTTTTTCATATAACATCCATAGTCTGTTTTACCTTTCCCTGATTAGACCCTATGTCTAACTCCTCAATTCCTAGCTGCTAAAACAACATGGTATCTGCTGATTTGATTTACCACCCATTATATTTTATCTGCACTCTAAGGAGGACTGGAGAATGGCTGATAATCATGTCTTTATTTGAATAGATTTCATTACAGATAGCTTGGTAACTAGATTTCACAGCTTTCTAGAAGCTATAATGCGTTAAACATCAAACTTGCAGTTTGTATTTCATCTGTATCCATCTCCTCTGTAAATATAACAGGCATTTCTTAATGTTACATTACCATATAGAAATTTTAGTAGTTGGATACACATTATGTAGTGTTCTTGGAGACATCTGAATCACAGCGAGCTTTTTGTAAGCTTCGTGGAGAAGGGAAAGGTGGTAATTATTGTTGGAAAATTTTTCAATAGATGTAAATTGTTGCCAGTTCTTTAACTGTTCTCTCTGATTAGTTAAAAAAAATCACTCTTTACTTAAAGCATGGGCATGCAGCTAAGGAGTTTCACTATAAATATTTCTGACTAGTATGCTTAAGATTAGTAGAGAGTATATTTAAATTACTATTTGTATAGATTAGCATTTCCACTAGTGAGAGATACAGTTATTTTTTCTTTTGGGGCAAGATTGAGCAAATTGTGGTGTTGGAAACAAGGAGCAGCTTGGGTATGGGAGGCTTTATCTTTTTGAATATTTGTTTTTGTAGTATTGCATTGCTGGAACAGAGTCTGTGCTTTCTAATGAAAAGGCCCACATCCTGTTCACACTACTTATTAACCATATATATCTTGGCTTTGTATTGGTGACATTGTCAGATGTTGCAATAATAATTGGAATGAAATATGTTGTGTCAAAGCATTGAGCATTTTGTGGGGAAAAAGTTGAAACAATCAGGAATAGACAGCAAAGGTCTGTAGCATGTAATAAACTAGGGTTGGTTTCTTATCAGGGTATCAGAAGGCACGCCTTGCATGCCTCAGTTACTGCTAACTTCCTGGTGTGTTGTCATACCAGTGTAACACTGCACTTCATTAAGCGAGAGCCACTGCAAACTGTAACATGGGCTTGTCGAGCTGTTGAAAACTCATTGGTATGATTTTAAACCTCCTGAGGGTCAGTTCTAACGTATTAGCCTCCTGACAATGCACTGCAAGAATAAATTCAGAAATACATAGGAGGGACTGAGCAATTGCAGTGAAATACTTAAAGGCCAGGGAGTATGGAAAACAATAGATTCCGTGCTGTGTGAAAATTCAACCCCCCCCCCCCCATGTTTCCAAAATCATTTCATATATAGCTAAAATAATGTAGTCAGTGTTTTTGAGGGCCCTACAATGTGGTTTCTAAATCCTAGTGGCCTGATTTCCAAAAGCGCTGAGTACCCAGAAATCCCAGTGAAGTCAATGAGAGTAGCTGATACTCACTGCCGTTGAAATCAGGCCTCTTATTTAGGAGCCTGTATATGGATTTAGGAACCCAATTTCGACACCTAAATTTGACATTTTGTTCCTGTCACTCTTCCAGAATCCAGTGAAATCACTGGGTTTCTTTTCATAGTGTAAGGCCTGATATATAAGGTCCTGATCCAAACCCGATTAAGTCTGTTAGCACCCTGAGTGACCAAGTGATGCAGCATTTTCTGGCTAAAAGCCATTTGATACTCAGCAGGCTACTTTTTAAGAGTTTCTGAATTAGTTGTCTATAGTGAGCATGCACATTAAATGAGCTATGGCCTCTTTTGGCCAATGGTTATCTGCATAAACAGTTATGAAAATGCCTACTATGTGTATGCCTCCCTCCCAAAAATCAAAAGCAAACCAAACCCTGGTTCTCTATGGTTTTATGTAAATCCAGGTCAGTTTCACTCTTGAAATTTTAGAACAATCCTTCTCTTACATAAATACTTGTTTAAATATTTTAATCCTAAAATAAATACTATGGGGGAGGAGGGTATAAGTGAAGTGTATTAGATACATTTCTGCTCTCACACGAATGTTAATCCTGAGTAACTATGTATTTCAGCAAAGTCACTCTGAGTTTACACCAGTGTAATCAAGAGCAGAAGTTGGCCTATTATCTAAAAGCTGCAAGATAACCAAGATTAGCAAAGCACAGGGCAATGTGATAATCCACAAACTCTCTTCTCTTACACATCACGTAGTCATGTCTTAAACAGCTTCTGATGCCAAATCCTGAAGTCCATACTCCAGATTTACTTCTCTGACATTAAGGCAGAATTCCCAATGAAATCAGATCTCCTGACTTCATCAGAAACTACAATAAAATAAGACAGTTGGATTTTCTGTGAAATGTCCTGATTACTAAAATAACTCCTCTGGAGACATTAGCAAGTCTCTTTATTTGAATATATTGGAACATGAGTTTGAACATCTCTTTATGTCTGTGCATAAGCTTTGATTTGTTTAGAATAATCCTGTATTATTTCTTTGCCTAGATGAACGAGAGGCAGTTCAGAAGAAGACTTTCACAAAGTGGGTTAATTCACATTTGGCACGTGTATCATGTAGAATTACTGATTTATATACTGATCTTCGTGATGGACGGATGCTTATCAAACTGCTGGAAGTTCTTTCAGGAGAGAAACTTGTAAGTATCTGTATCTTTATATTCTTTTTGTCATCTTGCCATTAAAACCATGGGTGAAATCCTGGCTTCATTGAAGTCGGTAGCAAAATTCCCATTAACATCAGTGGGGTCAGGATTTTACCCATATTTTTAAGAAATCTCTTCTTATGAATTTGTATTGTATTAACTTAAGTGAAGGCTTGATTTAGTTCCCATTAGAAAGAATGCCAATGTCTTTAGTAGGAGTTAGAACTTTAGCATCTCATCTGTCATTGAGTTACTGTGCAGTATCAGGAAGGTACTAAACAGCCTCAAATCCCATTGGAATCAATGAAGGTGCTGAACATGCTGTGGCTGTTGATTTGTGTGTGTGTGTGTGTGTGCGCGCGCATATATATATGAACTAGAACTCTCTGAACGAAATTTTTTTCCTCAAGAGCTCTCATTTTCATTAACAGTAAATGAGGGAAGCTATTGACTTGTCTAGCATGTGTGTAATGAAACTTTGGTGGTAAGAATTGGTGCTGTGGAAGTATATGACTATTGGAAGTGTATTTTGGGGAATGGTGGGGCACTGCTTGCAATCATTTAATGATGTCCCGGCTCTTAAAATAGTCTTATCAAAGGAATACGGGTCTTCAGCTGTCACCCAAGACTACATGAGGTTGCAACTGCATAATCAAGTGTCATCACCTGATCTTTTTAATGGAAGCCATATTGGCTAAGACCCTACATAGTGAGTTGGTCTCGTGCCCCACAATGTTGTGGTGTTAAAGCAAAACTTAATACAGGGATTTCCAAATATTGTTTTAATTACATAAACTCCTAGATGCATAAGTGTACTCTGTCCTGATATTGTATATTAGGAATTAGACATACTTAACATGCATGTATTGTATTTTACTCAAAATAAATGTCTTTATGCTGAATAATTTATTTTAATGTAGTATTCATGTTTGATGTACTCAGTGCAAAAAGTGCTTATTCCAGATACAGTATAATTTTTTTTAATTACACTCGTGTAAATGAGATTAGGGTTGGTCTTTAAATTAAATTGTAAAATTTAGACTTATTTTAGGTTGCAAAGCCTTTGACGCAGTTTCACCCCTTAATTTCAGTTTAGTTAGTTGCGCTAAAGTGAGTTTTGATGTCCCATATCACTTTACGGGAAACTAAGACCAGCCATGCAACTTCATCTGTGTGGGGTTGTTGGTTTTTTTTCTCACTAAGGTTTGAGAAAAATGGATGTTGTATTCAAATAAAACACATGCTGTAATATTGGGCATAATGGTGCCAAGCCAGCAGTATACTCCTGCATCCAAAGACAGTTTCCTAATCACTGGTCTGTTCTTCCACTGAACTATTATTCTTCCACATTGCAGGATGAGGGCTAGAATTTGTGAGACTGTTACCTCTGTGGTTACATCACCATTAAAATTGCATATTAGTGGTTGGCAACATTACAAATTCTTATTTTAGCGTTATCTCCACTTTAGAATGTGAGTACAGTCACCTTTGTTTAAACAGCACATTCTTGCATGCCTTCCACTGCAAACATGGTTATAGATAAGGTAAATCATGAAACCTTGAGACAGTTATGCTCAGTGAACAATATATTATTCTGACTGTCTAATGTGGCTTATTTGCTGAAATTGTTACTCTTTGTAATTACCTTTATTTTTTATTCACTGACAATACATTTTAGTGCTACGCAAGACATCTTGAGATAATCTTTGCTCAAAAAAACTTAACCATCAAGAGAGCAAACCTAGAAAGTCAAGACGATTGGGATAACAAGACAGAAGCTACTTTAGATATGCTATTTTAAAAATTTTAATGTAATATATAACAATCTTACACTTGTTACAAATTCTAGCCCTCATCCTGCAACAGAGAAGAATACAGTAATTTAGCAAATATACCCCGCGGTTTTTTCTATTTGAATAAAAAAAATCGTGTATACCCCACACATGAATTTAACCCACGGGGTATACAAGACTTTTTTTCTGTGCCAGGGGTATATTTTCTGGGGGTATATTTCATTCACCGATTCAAGGCTGATCTGTGTGTTCGCGTGACATGATGACAGTCAGATTTCTGAGGGGTCTTGAGTAAGGATGTTAGGAATTTTGTCAACTATCCGATAAGAAAATGCTTATCAGATAGTCAATTCAACTTAGTCAATCCTCTCCTTCCCCCCCTTCTCCCCCGCTGCCTCTATCTGATAGAGGCAGCGGGGCAGGGAGGGGGAAGGGTACTTCAAAGGGGTAGCGCCGTATGGTACCCATACCCAGGCTCCGTGCAGCACCGCCGCTTTGAAACGTCGTGGCATTTCCGTGGAACCCGGAGTCAGCTGGGGAGTCCCCAGCTGATCCCGGGCTCCACGTAGTATTTCAAAGCAGCAGCGTAGCATGGAGCCCGGGGTCAGAAGGGGACTCTTGTACATATCAGAGGAAGAATGCGGACGTGCCTGTCAAGTAGTGGATAGAAATTCCATCGATTACTAGACTAGTAAATTACTCATTAATTAGCATCCTTAGTCTTGAGTGGCTCTTTCCACATGTACAGCTCTTCCTCCTCCATTCCTCAATGGAACCTCAACCTTTTAGGCAAAAATTCACCCTGTAGTGAAGAAGTTAGATGTTCCCTATATAGACTTGAGAGAGATGATGCCAAAAACTTAGTCAGTTTAAGTTACCAATTGTGTGTACGTGGCTACAAGTCCTAGTGGCATTGACTGACAACGCCACTGAACAGGAGCTCATATGCCTTGTGAATTAGCAGCTTCATCAGCTGCTCTTAATTGAAGATACCTCTGAATGTGAAGAGGCATCAGCTGTTTGTGTGTTCAGTCTTGATGGCTTTGATTTGGGATGATGCTGTGTGAGAATTGGCCTTTGGCAAAAAAGTACTATTTTAACTGCTTAGACTTAAACTAAATATCTTGATCCTGTTTCAGGGATCAAATGGCCTTATGCTGGCCAATGGGTTATTGGAACATCTTAGAACCCGAAAAAGCTCTTGAACCTTGCCTTTAGTTCAGTCTAAATTTAAGAGATTTTAAGTTCAGCAGTAGGGATCAGTATAATTTAATACTGGGGGTTACACCCCCAGCTCACT